>JAKWBJ010000007.1:252500-710000 GCA_023159175.1 Wohlfahrtia magnifica
AGTTTATCGACCCAAATATATATTTCAAACATTTCTCAATATTTTATGTTTTTTTTTTAATCAAATCCAAAAGCTCTTAAAAAATCACCCGATATAAAGACATGTGTATAAATTTAAAAAAGTGATAATTAAGTTGACGGCATTCATATTTTGTAACCATTTATGTATTTTTTTTTTTTTTATTTGAAGTTTGTACTTAGAGGCCGCGTCTTTCGTTAAACACGAAATAATTTAAAAATATATAAATGGAGTTCAACTAAGAAAAGTGTAAGCTACCTTAAGCCCCATATAAACATTTCCTCAATTCTCATTTTACAAAATGAACTTTTACCCAAAAATTTGTTCGAACTGCCGCAACGTGCATTTATGTAAAATTAAATTGATCGGCTAATCGATCACAGTGTTGTCCATAAGGTTGGTTTGTTACGTTGCAACTATTGCGTTACAATGATTCACTTCTAACTGAAACTTTAGTTGATTATGTTCAAGCGACACAAGTAACAAAATAGTATTTTACTAAAGGGTGTTCGCCGGGAAGGTATACTACTTTGTTTGTTTATAATTTTTGATTATATGAAAGAGAATGGATCTTATATTGATAAATATTTTATGTATTGGATAATACAATACCAGATAAATGCCCGCCTCTGTTAGCCTCACAAATGCGAGCCCTTTTGAACACACTTTTCATTACATTCTCACACATTTCACGCGGTATTTCATTAATTTCATCACGAATATTTTGTTTGAGTTGCTCCAGCGTTTGTGGTTTGTTTTCATAAACCTTGCTTTTCAGATATCCCCACAAAAAGTAGTCCGGAGCAGCTAAATCAGGCGACCTTGGAGGTCAATCAACATCACCATTCCTTGAAATAATTTGTTGTGGAACGAGAGTTCGCAGTAATTCCATTGTAATCCTGGCTGTATGCGATGTGGCACCGTCTTGTTGAAACCAATTGTTAGTCAAGCCCAAAGCATGCAGTTGTGGCGTTAAAAAGTTTTCAATCATATCACGATATAGTTACCGTTACGGCGTTTTCAGTTTCAAAGAAGTAAGGTCCAATGATTCCTCCTGGCAAATTAAACACCAGACTGTCACTTTTAATGGATGCAGAGGTGACTGATGATTAATTTGAGGGTTTTCCATTGCCCAGAACCGACTATTCTGTTTATTCACATAATCATTCAAATGTAAATGTGCCTCATCACTCATTATGATTTTTTAATGAAAATCGAGGTTGTCATGGGCGAGCTGAAACATCCGATTGGCATATGTACGACGGCGTGAATTGTCTTCTGGAAGAAGCTTTTGTGTCAACTGAATCTTAAATGGAAACAAATGCAAGTCTTTGTGCAAAATTTTGACCAAAGTTGTTCTTTAAAGACCAAGCTCCTGCGCACGGTGTCGAATTGAGGTTGATGAATTGTTTTGAACACTTTCTTGAACAGCAATAATGCCTTCAGCCGATCTTACAGTACGTTCTGGTCCATGCTTGGGCCTATCACGCACGTTGTTTCTCCCAAAAATTTCACGTAACTTTGTTCATCGTCGCAGTAATCGATGATTGATTTTGATGAAATGTTTTAACGATTAAAACACGTTGGTTTACTGAATATTTTTCCATAATAAATTTGTCAAGTCTCTACTTCACGACTGCCAAATATGAACTGTCAAGACTAATGTTTACCAAAATGACGGCAAAACAAGGTAGTATACCTTCCCGGCGTACATCCTGCAGTTAAAGAAGACAGACATGCAAACTAAATTCACCACGAAAACGAGAAAATTATAGAGATTTGATCTGTGAAGTGATTTATGCAAAAAAGCAAATTTTGATAAATTTAGAGTTGTGGCTGTTCATGATTTAGTGTGCGTAATGTACATATGCACTTCAAATTAAATTTTTTGGATGACAAGAGTTTTTCACTACAATTGTTTTATTTTATTTGCTGACATATTGGCTAAAGAAACTGTGGCAATTGTTACATTGATTACAATTTCGCTCAAATAGCATATTAAAATACTAAAAATCCATTATAACAATGGTAAAAACGACATTTCGTAAAATTCTTGAATTTGGTTGATAAATTTCAGTCGCTCCATAATGTGTTACTTCATAGCTGCTAGATATGACAATTTTCTAACCAATTAATAAATAAAATTAATTAATAATTTTTGCTTTATGGAAACAATGGCATTTTGAATAGTTTTAATCATTATTTAGAGGCTACACATCCAAGTAATTAATCTCATTTTTTGCATGCTTTAAAATTTTTAATTTTCAATCCAAGGAATATCTAAATTGCCATCTGTGCTAAGGATGTTGCAGAGATTATTCCTACAAATGACTACATTTATATCGAAAACAATTAACACATGCGTTTGAAAACCCGGACATAACAAAATGAGCTTTATTCATCAATGTAATCTCCATCAAGAGCAATGCAATCATTCCGGAGCCGCTCTAACATTCAATACCACTTATGTAGAACGATTTATCTTTTGCTTTAAAATAGTCCTCAATTTCAGCGATAACCTCTTCATTTTTTCGAAAAATCTTACCGGTGATCATTTTTATGAGGTCTACGAACAGCCAACAGTCGCTGGGAGCCAAATCTGGTGGATACGGAGGATGTTACAGAGTCATCAACACGTTCTTGTTTTTGGTCAACAGAGAAAAAACGCGGCACCTGCTTTGAACAGACCTTTCTCATAGTCAAATTCTCATGCAATATAAAGCCAACACGTTTCACGCAACTTCGCTTTTCGATCGTTCAAAACGATTTAGTGGATTTTTTTGATGTTTTCTGGTGTTACCGCTTTATTTGGACGTTAACTGCGCTCTGCATCATCTCCACGACCATGTTTGGAGTCAGCAAAACAATGTCTTATTATTGTTTCTGATGAAGCGGAGTCCCCATAAATGATTGTTCTGAAAACGACAAAATTAGCGTTACTCTTAGCACAATAACTCACAAATTAATTAATAGAATATCATGAAATTTTAACAGCTGTCCATTGAGCGACATCTATGTGTTAGGCCATGTGTTATGACGAACTTTTTTTTTCAATAACATGCAGACATACATACACATAGCAATATGAAATCCAAAAGGCTCTAAGTTACAGAAAATTGGAAAACGAATATTTGATTGCTTATGATGCACCTTTTCAAATACATAATTCCATGAATTTTTTCTTCCTTCTACAATCGAAGACAACGTTTTTGTATACAATATCCTATGCTTAACCTAAAAGGGTTATTTTACATTTAAAAAAGGTATTCTGATTCACCTGTGAAATTCTTGATATGCAACTAAGGGCTTTTAAAAATAAGTCATCAATTCTCGACAATTTTGGATGAACAAATTGTGTTCACCGATGAGGCTTATTTTTGGTTTAACGTGTTTTCTAATAAACAAACCAATCCACAACAGACCCTACAGACGCAATCATATATAGAAAAGCGTATCGTTTGGTGCGGTTTACATGCCAGTGGCATCTTTGGCCCTTACAAAGTATATGCAAATTATTACTGATTGGTCGATTAATTCATTTAAGTAATTCAAACATTGCTTTGTCTAATTATGCGTAGAGTTTAAAAAATTGAGCTATTTTCGTTTTTGTACTGAAACTTGCTGTTATTATTAAATCAAGTTATTATCCATAGAGATTAATATCTAAAGTATAAATAATACCCCAATAAGTCTTTATATTTATGTAATTTTTTACGTTTAAAGAAATTATCTATGAGAAAAAACGTGTCCGATTTTGAGTTGGGATCGCTGTAGGTCACAATACCTACCTACCACGTGTATAAGTATGATTGAAATCGGTTGAGGTGCCAGAGCACGATGCGGCGACATACATAAGAGCAAAATCGCCTTCTTTTTTATATATAGATTAGACTGGTCCTTATTTTCCAAAATCAAAATTTTTTATTGGGGAACCACTTAATATGTTCTTTTCAGTAAAAAAAAATATTCTGTGCAAATTTGAAATCGATTTTAACACGTATTTCATTGAGGTTGAACTTTATACCTATAGGCGCAATGTACGTACGTTGCATTAGACTAGTCCTTGTATGGCAAAATTTTTTTTGTTTTTAATAGGAAGCCTCTTTAATTGTTCTTTTTAGTAACATTGTTCTTTTAGGAAACAAGATCGTTTACTAGTCATTGTGAAAACGTTATTCGAAGCTTTTCTTTAGGAGTTACATTTTTATCAAAGCTAGAAAAGAAGACTGCCTCATCTGCCAAGTACCATTGATGATTTAAATATGAAGTTTTTTAAGCAAACGCTTGCTACTATTGGATTGCTGAATTTAAATGGGACCGAACAAGCACTGCAACAATACCATCAACAGGAAGGCCAAAAGAGGTGGTTACTGAAGAAAATATCAAGAAAATAATCGATATCGTTATGAATGATCGTCGGGTCAAAATACGTGAGATTGCTGAAATGGTAAACATATCATATGAACGTGTGTTCAACATGTTGCATGAACATTTGCATATGAAAAAGCTATCAACAAGATGGGTGCCGCTTTTGCTCAGTGTTGAACAAAAACGAGCTTGACAGATCACTTCACAGCGGTGTTTGGACATGATAAAGCATAATCCTGCTGATTTTTAGCGTAGATTAATAACTGTTGATGAAACATGGGTCCACCACTATACACCTGAAACCAAAAATCAATCGAAGCAATGGGTGGAAGCTGGTGGAAGGCGAAGACAGCGAAATCGCCTAGCAAGGTTATGGCCACTGTATTTTGGGATGCACACGGAATATTGCTCATCGATTATCTCGAAAGGGGATCCACAATCACAGGAGAGTATTATCGCGCATTATTGGATCAATTGCTTGATGCAATCAAGGAAAAACGACCACGTTTAAATAAGAAAAAAGTCCTCTTTCTTCAAGACAACGCACCGGTTCACACAGCATTAGATACGATGCTAAACCTATCGTTCTTTTCCTACTTAGGTAGCTTCAATATCAATCCGCCCTCGTATATAATTTACTATAATAAAACAACAAATTCTTAGCAACGCTTTTTCCTTTCGTTTTGTTATTGCGAATTCACATCTTAGCAAAAAATCTTATTGGAATAAATCGCTTTGGCCATACATCTGACCGGACGATAAGCCAGGGTTTTCGTATTTTATTTCCTTTCGGAAGAGTTCCTCCCAAAAGTATTACTAAGAGTTCTAAAAGTTCTATGTAGTCGTAACGGATTATTTTTAGTATTCTTCGACAGAATAAAACAGTTTAATCACGGCTTTCAACAAGAGGTCACAGTTTAAGAGATTGTCGAAGTTTTCGATACATAAAATGGTCAACTCCGGTAGTGGTAGAGGGTTACTACAGCCATAGTTCCCAGACCTAGTAGCAGTAGTGGTACTATTGCGTATTAGTCACTAATACTACTAACTATGTCACGGAACACACGATGAAAGTTTTCTTACAGAAACTTTCTTCAATTCTTTTCTAAACTTGCATTCGCGTCTACACTACGATATTTATTTCAATGAAATTTGAGGTTTTCAAACAACATTGTTGTTGTATGACATTACGAATTTCATAACGAAAGAGAATTTCAGAGTACATGAAATAGTTTACGCTATTACATTCGTTTCTCCCCTCTCATCGACAAACTCAGACTTTCTGCAAGAAAGCTTTCAACGTGTGTTCCAGGACAAATGCAATTATATAAAAGCCAAAGTTTTAAGTAGAAAAGGGTAGTAATCTTCGGCTACCTGGTTGAGCACGCACGGGAACGTTTCAAATTGTAAAATTGTACTTTGCCGGAGTGTAAGTGTTAAGTAAAGTATATATCGTTAAATGAAAATAAAAGTAAAAGTAGTTTTTCTTGAATCCTGATGAATGCCTGAGTTCTACCCCAGCAGAATCAGTTATAGAGTTATTATTGTTAATTTAATTTAAGTTAATTTTTGGAAAAAATTATAAAAATTTTAAATAATGAAATGTCGGAGCCGCTGGAAGAATATAACTTTACGGATGAAATAGCAGTTCGTAAAACTAAATAAACCATGTGGTGGCGACATGCAAAGAACAGTATATTTCTCTCCCAATTTTATTTCTAGCAGTATGCGAGCTCCATTTAATCTGCCGGTGTTGGAAAATGTTGTATCAAACACGAAAGCTTCAACTTTTTGCAGCAAATCCCATTTCTCTAAAGTATCAAAAACCTCACTAGAAGTTTGTCTGCATGATCCTGAAGGAATGTGTGGAACTCGCTTATTTGCATTTAATTTTGAATAAAATAAGCAATAGGCAACCGATTTTCATGACTTATAGCTTATTTTAATCTCAATATTTTAATATATTAATTAATATGCTTAACATGTAAAATTTTTATCCTGAAAATGTTGTTATGATTTTTGGAAAAAAATTGCTTTAATTTTGCACACAAGTCATGAATAACTCCGAAACTGTTGAAAATACAAAAAAAAATATTATTCAAGTGATTTATAGAAAATATTATTCTTAAACATTTGCTTTTACTTGCGTTAAAATCGGTCAAGTCGTTTTTAAGTTATAATTAAATATATTGACATAACTACCATATTTTGGGCGAAAAATTTGCCACGCCCTCAAAAAAAAATTTGAGCACGAAGAAAAAAACAGAAAACAGTTCAGCGAATCAAAATCATTATATGCCATATAGTTTTATTTAAAGGCTTTTTTTTGCTATAGACGAGTGTTATTGAAGGTTAATTAGCCATGAGATAGCCACGTACGATAACGAGTTGATTAGGTCGGGTTATTTATATTTTCCGAAACTCGGGTGTTCGATTCTCGTTAAGCTGTGAATTACAATTTATTACTAAGTATTAATTAGCCATGAGATCGCCACGTTCGATAACGTGTTGATTAGATCGGGTTATTTTTGATTTGAGTTTACGACATTCGTTATCAAACAATGCATATCAGACATTGTTAGCTTGTTCAATTACTTAAGCGATTTTTAAGATGAGATTACAGATATGTTTTCTATATAAATCCAAATCCTTAGAAAAATTCGAAAATTTCTATTCACATAGAAAAATTTAGTTCTGACCTTAAGGCAAATTGAAATTCAATAATTAATTGTTATAAATTTTTATGCTATACTGTATCTTGCGGTCTGCGTATAAAAGATTTGCCATGAGTTTGTTTTGTTCGTTAATTCCATTTTTTTCTTATTTAGAATAATTTTTAGTCAGTTTTTTAACTTCAAGTAATATAATGCTGATTTGTTTCATATTATGTACAAAAACTTATGTACAAATTTAATTGTAATACATATATGTATATGTATACATGTACATATATCGGGTATGCCATCTTTTGGTTTAAAATTGAACCAGCGGTTATTTCGAATCTGGCAATATTTATGCCATTCTATGCTGTCACAAAATTCAGTTTATTATCTCCACTGAACGAAATGAATTGATTTACACTTGAGCAACGTTGGGATTTATTGGAATTTTATTTCCAAAACAAAGAGAAATGGTCGGAAATTGTAAAAAAAAAATAAAAGAAATGAAAAATGGTCTTAGAGAAGCCAATGCACCCATTACGAGTGACCGTTTGGTGTGGCTTGTAAAGCGGAGGCATCATTGCCGCATATTTCTTTGAAAATGAGGACGGCGCAACCATTACGGTCAATGGGCACACCTATCGCACCGTGATAACCGATTTTTTGTGCGCGCTCTTCATGATATTGATGTGAACGATGTTTGATTTCAACAGGATGGTGCAGCTTGCCAAACATCTCATACCACAATCGATTTATTGCGTCAGACAAGTTCGACTCTAAGCTTAACTCAAAGCAGACGTCTGACAATTTTTGTATCTGAGTGGTTCTATAAACATTAACGCCCTAAGTATATAATCATTAACTTTTACTTCCGTTCTATCTATTTCGTTTTGAATAATTTGGACTATTTAATAATTGATTTAACAATTCGATTAAATCTTAAGTCATTATTATCAAAACTATTAAATTGGATAACGGATTGGTGGTAAGAATATTAAAATAAAAGAAACATGAATAAACCTCCAGATCAATCTTTACATAAAACCTCTCCAACTCTCAATTGGGATAAATCAAAATCTCTTAATTTTACTCAACCTGGACCAATATATTTAATTATGAAAAGAACAAATAGCAATGACACACTTACGTACGTCTGTTTCCCTTCATGTTAAAAAAAGCTATTGACTACACGTGTAACGGAGAAGTCGAAGAATGCAAAAAGCTAATGAGTGGAAACATTCTCATTAAAACAAAAAATTACACTCAAGCAAACAAACTATCAACTCTTACAGCACTCTCTGAATCAATAACAGTGGAAGTAACAGAGTACAAAGCATTAAACCAAACTAAAGGTGTTATTTACAGCAATGATTTAAGAGGAATACCAGAAAGTGAAATTACAAACGAATTAATTGATCAAAACGTGTGTGAAGTCAAAAAATAATGAGATTTGTAAACAACCAAAGTATTGAATCTGGTTTGATAATTCTGTCTTTTTCATCATCTACCCTACTTATGGAGATCAAAATTGTTCGTCCATATATACCCCTACCAGTTAAATGCAATTGTTGTCAGCAATTTGGGCACATTGCAAAATTTTGCAAAAATAAAAAAATATGCTTTCACTGTGCAAAAGAATTCCATCTGGATCCTGAACGGGATGATGATGAATGCTCTAATGAAATTAACTGCACAAACTGCATTCGTAATAAAGCAAGTGATACCAAGCATACTTCTAGGGATAAAAAGTGTACAATTTTTATCAAACACAAAGAGTTGCAGGCGATTAAGACAATCGAAAAAGTAGATAGCAAAACTGCCTACAAAATCTATAGTGATCGCCACCAACATGAGCAACCCTTATACACCACTATTGACAATTCAAATAACACGACTGCTGTAAATAAACCATACAACTCTACCAATCCAAAATTACCCCATAATCTCTCTATTCCTATTAAACAAAATACAAAAATCCAAACTGTAACTACCAACCAAGCCCCTCTTGACCTAATAACTGACTCGGATTCCGACCTATTGTTTCAACCCAGTACATCTGCAGCTGCTAAAGACACTAAAGTAAAAATTGTACCAAGAAATACTTCAAAGAGACTCCAAACCATGTTAAAAGCAAATTCTAAGCTATCAAAAACTACCCCAAGGACAAAACAACAGAAACTCAACAATGCGGAAGACAACAACAAAATGGAACTATGGTTATTAAAACCCTGTTAATACTCATGAAATGTATATTGAGGTTCATATCTACTAATTATTTATTATTATCATATTCTACTAAAATACATTTTTCTTCTAATTTATTTCACAATATTTTATTATCCTTTACCTCAATGCATCTAATTATCATAACCCGCTTATTTATATTGTATATAATCTGTAGCTTTAATTGTAACTTTTTATATACCTTTTGCTTTATATACCTTTTGAGTAATATATGACACTCTCTGTCCTTTAATGGAACATGAATGGTTATTTAAACAATTATAGTGAGCTTCAAATACTGACTAAGAAATATAGCCCGAAGATTATAGCTCTACAAGAAACTCATACACATAACTACCCTAATATCTCAGTACCGATTCCAATTAATCACAAATTTTATAACTTGAACACATCCAATACTAGGTACGGGGTCGTTGCCTTTTTGGTTCACAACTCAATAGAACATAAACAGATCGTCATTACGAATGATTTTGACACCCTGTGTTTATCCGTTACCTCGTACAGAAAGTTTTGTATTATAAATCTATACATCCCTCCCAGTAGAAAAGTGAATATTGATAGCCTCAGGGGTCTACTCAATGACACAAGCTTTCCAGGAGTAATCATTGGTGATTTCAATAGCTCCCACACTAGTTGGGGTTCATCCTTTTGTGACAGTGGAGGGAATATTTTATTAAAATATATGAATGATTCAAATTATATTTACTGAATGATAGAGCCCCGACTCACCTGAATACACATGGTACCTACTCTTATTTAGATTTAACGTTTTGTTCTGCCGATATTGCTCCTTTTTGTCATTGGAAAATTGAAATGACCTCTGTGGAAGTGACCACTTCCCGATTTTATTATCCATCTTTGCGCGTTCGACAAAACATGACAGTTTTTTACCTAAATTTAAAGTTAATGATGCCAATTGGGAGAAATTTAAGGAAAACTGTTTAAAATATAACTCGAGTCGTCCTGCTAGCACTGATGTGAATAGGGAGAGTGCCAACATTTCGAAAATAATCTTGCAATCTGCCAGCGAGTCTATTCCACAATCACGACGACATAGAGGTTTTAGGGTACCATGGTGGAACAGAAATTTACAAACCTTTAAATCGCTGAAGAACAAAGCATTGCACAAATTTAAAAGGTATATGAGCACAATCAACCTTTTGGATTATAAGAGGGCAAACGAAATTAAGATTTCGAAAACAACATCTCTATCTGTTTTAATGTCATCAATTAAACCCTCTACGCCAGTTGGGGAAATATGGTGCAATATAAGATCCTTTACTGGATATAAGACCACACACGGAATTCACTGCATTACTTCATTCAATGATCCTGAAAAGCATATCACTGATAGACAGGTGATGGCACATGAGTTCGCTTATTTTTATTCAAATAATTCTAGAGATGATAATTTTAATACAAACTTCTGTTTGAACAAAGCATTGTACAAGAATGGGCCGCCGACAACTGTACCCTGCAGTATTGCAGCGAGGTTGGAAGAAGATATATCTTTTATTGAACTTGAGTCAGTCCTTAGTAAACTTAGGGGCTAAACTCCGGGTTTGGACAGGATATCTTATCCAATGCTCAAGATGCTTCCTTTGTACATGAAAAAAAGAATATTGAACCACTTTAACGATATCTTTACTGGCAATATTCCTCAGAAGTATAAGACTAGCGTTATTTTACCTATCCTCAAGCCGTGTTCGAAAAAATCATCACTTGCATCTTACCGTCAAATATCTCTCAATCCCTGTATATCTAAGTTCTCGATCGAATAGTGGCCAATCGGTTATGGTGGTTTGTAACGTCATGCAAACTTCTTAATAACCATCAATTTGGCTTCAAGAGGGGAAAATCGACAATTGATAGTCTACTTTATATAGACTACCAGATTGCGAATGCCCTATCATTGCGTAAACATATTACTATAATATCTTTTGATTTCCTACAGGCTTTCGATAAGATAAGCATTCACTCAGTTTTGGAACAAATGATAGAATGAAATTGGGCACAAGATTGATTCGCTACGTTTATAACTTCATGACTAACAGCAAAATTATTGTGAGAATAGGGAACCATCACTCCTCACCTTTCCCGCTACACAACGGTATACCCCAGGGATCTCCAATATCAGTAATTTTATTTCTTATTGCTTACAACAAACTTTATTCACTAGTTACTATTAATAAGGATATTTGTCTTTCCGCTTATGCAGACGACATCAACATTATCATGAGATCAAAGAGAAAAAATGATGTTCTCAACTTGGGTGAACTTTTAACAAGATTAACCACTGGTGCCAGTACTCTGTGGCGTCATTATCACGCACTAAATGTAAATATCTGCATATCTGTAGAAAACTTGACTGCCGATGCTCTGTAGTTGCAGGTGATTTTGATTTAATCCAGGTTAGTACCTTGACAATTCTTGGACTTTACATTAACAAAAGATATAATTGGAAGGATCATACATCTCTTTTATGTTCCTCTCTTTCTCAGAGACTCAGTGCTGTAAAACGCCTGTCGAGATCTCTATTATATGTAGTTAAGGCAATCATTCTATCTAGGATAAATTACCTGTTACCTATTTATGGTTATGCCTCCAGTTCTAATTTAAGGAAGATCGAATCAATTTTGAACTCTGCATTAAGAAGTGCAATAGGAGCTTTTCGTACTACACCCACGAAAAATCTACCCAAAGGGAAATTGAAACTTCCAAACTATTTAGAACTTTGATATACGATAAGTCCACGCCACTTAGAAGTATAGTGAATAAATCAATTCGGAGGAAAAGAAAACCCAGAATCCCATCCCTCATTGATAGGGTTATACAAAAATGCTATACACTGGATATCCCCTTTAGAACTATTCCTTTAACCGACAATGGTAATCCCCCATGGTTTTTAGATGTCAATATATTTGAAACGTCTATGACTGAGTTTACAAAATTATTTACTAGTCCCATTCAATTTAGGTCCCTATTTAGCGAAATTAGGGAAAAATTTTCAACTCATAAATTTTTGTTTACTGACGGTTCTAAAAATAACGATTTTGTGTCAGTTGCTATCACTACGGAAGATAAGATTATATGGAGGTCATTGTTGCCACCCTACAGCTATATATATATACGCCCGTATTAATCGCTCTATACGAGGCGGTCATATTTGCAAAATCTCAAGCGGGTAAATTTATTATTTGTTCTGATTCTCTGTCGGCTATTAAATCTATTAGGAACATTTCCAACGACAATATCTATGCTTCCCGCTTCAGGGACACATTGATAAATGAGTACCCGAATATCTCTCTTTTCTGGGTACCAGGTCACTGTGGAATCATGGGTAATGAGTTTGCTGATTGTGTTGCTAGAAGTGTACAGGAATATCCAACATATAGCTTTGCAAATTATGATCGAAATGACCTTAACAAAAACATATTTTCTCACTTTGCTACAACTGACAGAATACAAATATTCGAAAATACATCTACTTGGTACCGGACAATTAACACAGACCGCACGACTATTGACAATTTAACCTCGAAGGATATCAGCAGATTGGATGTCGTTAAGTTTACTCGTCTTAGACTTGGACACACCAAATTGACCCATGGTCACTTACTGTATCAAAGTCGCATAAATTATTGCGACTGCGCTGGTAACAATAGTGACCCAATTCACTTTCTTATAGAATGCAATAAATTTGACACCATTCGAACGCAAACATTTGGAAATACTAATCCCAAACTATATTCATCTGTTTATTCTAAAATTAACATTCATTTAATTTCGCAATTTCTAAGATCAACAAAATTATATAACCATATTTAAAACTTCTCACTTATATTACAACTTCTTTATATTACAACTATTATTATACTATCATATTATTATACTTTTTTATTATCATACTACTCTGAGCTGTAGGCCTGTGTTGTCATTGCTCTTCAAATATTAACCTTTAATTTGTAATTATTTGTTAATAATTAAATAAATAAATAAATAAATATTGCGTCAGACGTTTGATGGCCTTTTAATTAGCCAAAATGGTGATGTCAATTGGGGGGCGGCGTTAAAGACAAGTGGTATACCGATAAGCCGGAGACAATTGAGCGTTTGAAGTAAAACATTCGTAAGCCCATTTCTACGATATGACCCCATATACTAGAAAAAGTTCTCGAAAATTGATCCGATCGAATGGGGTACTGTGTGTGAGGCCAGAAACGGCAGACATATGAATGAAATAATATTTCATTTCTAACCGGAACAATTGTACTCCACAACAAAAAAAAAATAATAATAATAATTTGGCAAAATATCAAACCGTTTTCGTTTTAATATATTTGTAAATATTAACTTTTAAATGGCCTACCCTATATAATTATAAGCGTCTGGTTCATACAAACTCACGTATATGTAGTTACTTGGTACATATGTATAATGTACACAGTAGATGTAAAAAAGAAAACTAAGTGTCAGTCGGTGGCAGTTGATGTTGATGATTATGAACTTTGATTGCTGATTGATCTATGCGGCCGTGTAAATAATTATTATTTGTTTTTAGAGCTGCTGCTTCTTTTATTTAAAGCGATGAGCTGTAGATGGCAATTACACGCAATTTACATTCGGCCTTAATGTGTTTTCTTAATTTATGTTTTTTTATTAAATAAATAAACACAAAACGAAATATCCGGACAAAGAAAAGTTTTGTAGTTTTGATTCTTGTGTAGATAGCATTTTTCGGTAGATTTATGGAGTGAAATAAAAAATGGGTAAGAATTTTGGTTATAGTTTATTTAATTTTATATCTTGCATTTAATGAGGATTATAAACAGAGCTTAAGTAAAAACAAATGTTTTTTTATATTTCATTTTTGGCTAAATTGCATTTAGTAGACATCTGCATGAAAGATTATTTTTTGCAAACCTTTTTTTACTTTTATAACGGTTTGTTAGAGGAAAGAGTAGATCAATATTGTAGCAAAAATTATCCTTTAAAATATCTACACTTGAAGAAGAAGCAAAAGATTGCAAAAGGTATTAAATTCACTGGATTACATGATCAAGTAGAGTAACATATTATTTTAGATTTTAATTAAGTACGAAAAAGTAGTAACGGGTTAGCGGTTAGTACAAGTCAACTACTGCGAGCGATTGGAGAGCGGCAGGAATTGAATGTGGTCATTCAAAGGTACAGACAAGCTTGGTAAATTTTGGAAAAGTTGACTACACGACACTGCACTATGACTTCTCAATCAAGTTCAGAACAACGAGTTCTAAATCTTCACGAATGACTCCAAGCTTAAGAGAATTGTAGGTGGAGATATCTTTTCAAAGTGGGCTATCTAAGTCTGGATAAATACCCAAAGAGGCACTCTCATTGCTTCACTGTTGACTCCTTTTTTGGAGTCATTACTGGGCATTGTATACTTGGTCTTCATGCCAGGCGGCTTCGAATGGGTCACATGGCCAACGATTTCTGCAGAAGTTGCAAAGACGAAGAGGAGGAGGAAACAATCATTCACTTATTGTATTCATGTCCGACATTCTGTGGCAAAAGAAAGAGCCACCTGAGCTTCTACTATACGAAGTTATCGAGGACAGACATTGGAAAACTCAACGGCATTTTTATAAGCTCCGGGAAGTTCTGGGCTTTGGGAGAATGATGATCTATTGTGGTATCACAACAGGCTACTAGGGTCTAAGTGTGTTCTTTTGGTAACAGCCACTTCTGCCTACCTACCTACCTGCCAGCCTACCATGTTTGTACGTATCTACTCGCATCTACTCAAAAAATATATACATAAATACATACATACATACATACATACATACATACATACATACATATATGTATATATTTCTCTTTTATTAGCTAAAGAACTTGTGACATAAAATTCATATCGTTTACAATATTGAAATAAAATATTTGTATGCATTTATTGTAAATACATCTGCACTTATTCGTACATAAAAATTTCTATTAAAATCATTTTTTTTTTTTTTTTTTTTTTTTTTTTTTGTTAAATTCTGTCATAAAAAATATTTTTAGCAAATATGGAATTGCGTTTATTCCCACTTGTATGTTGTTTCTTTAGTGTAGCATATCGAAAACATGCAAACAGAAGGATTTTAATTACAGGCATTTCTGGAGAGAAAAAAAGATGCGGGAAATAGAATAAAACGAGTTACAAGTACATGAAAAACGCTTCAGTGCATTTACATTATTCTGGCAGTAAAATAAGTACGTATGCATGTATGTATGTATGTACGTCTGTATATTAAGTATTTTGCATATAACGATAAATTTGCTATTTTTTTACAAGCTGCAATGAGAACCGTATTTTATTTCAGATTTTTATCTTCAGATGTAAATTATTGTCGAAAATATTTTTTTAAGTACGTAAATATGTACTTATCTTAGTATATTGACTTCACTGTCAATATTTAGGCTACGGTTTGTAATTATAGCGAATTATGATAGAGTTTAGATAAATAAAATGCAATAATTATAGATTCTAGATAAAATTGACACATTTTAAAATTGCGAAATAACATTTTTAAAACTTTGATAATTTATAAGAATGTATTATTTTTTCAAATTTTTGATTTTATTTTTAATTGTAAAAAAGTTAAAACATGCATACATACATATGTATGTAAAGAAAAGAACACGTTGAGAACTGACTAGATATAATGGCTTCAACCCTTATGTGGCCGGCAGAAAACAACACATTTAGCTCCACAAGGTACGCACGTACTTTCATACAAATCTTATAAAAAACAAAAATTGTTGGAAACAAATTTTTCAAAAATTGCATGTTTTTTTTAACAGTTTGGGGATTTGCGTTTTATTCTGGAGTTTTATCATAAGCCTTGTCATATAAAAGCGGCGAATTAAGGTATCAGCTGAGAATAAACTGAAGCAAAAATACTTACCTCAGCAAAATATTTCGTCACTATTTGAAGTGAAGCTTGTTTATACGAAGAAAGTTTTTATTTTTATTGTGAAAGTTTTCAAACAGATAATAAGATGATTTCAAATGTACGAGGGCGGATTGATATTGAAGTTACCTAAGTAGGAGAAAAAAAAAATTTTTTTTTCAAAAACCATTCAATACAATGTACTTAGTAAGACGATTTTCCAACTTTTTTATCCATCTGAATAATACGATTTTGGGAACTCCTCAAAATACGCATTAGTTTCGGTAATCACTTCTTTGTTTGAGATGAATCTTTTTCCTGCGAGTCATTTTTTCAAGTTTGGAAACAAGAAAAGTCACTAGGGGCTAAATCTGGACTATAAGGTGAATGATCAACCAATTCGAAGTGGATTTCTCGTAGTTTTAGCATCGTATCTAATGCTGTGTGAACCGGTGCGTTGTCTTGAAGAAAGAGCAATTTTTTCTTGTTTAAATGTGGTCGTTTTTCCTTGATTGCATCACCCAATTGATCCAATAATGCACGATAATACTCTTCTGTGATTGTGTATCCTTTTTTAAAATAATCGATGAGCAATATTCCGTATGCATCCCAAAATACAGTGGCCATAACCTCGCCAGCCGATTTTGCTGTCTTCCCCTTCTTCGGAGCACTTCCACAAGCTTCCACCCATTGCTTCGATTGATTTTTGGTTTCAGGTGTGTAGTGGTGGACCCACGTTTCATCAACAGTTATTAATCTACGTCAAAAATCAGCAGGATTATGCTTTATCATGTCCAAACACCGCTGTGCAGTGATCTGTCGAACTCGTTTTTGTTCAACACTGAGCAAACGCGGCACCCATCTTGCCGATAGCTTTTTCATATGCAAATGTTCATGCAAAATGTTGGACACACGTTCGTGTGATATGTTTACCATTTCAGCAATCTCACGTATTTTGACCCGCCGATCATTCATAACGATATCGAGGATTTTCTTGATATTTTCTTCAGTAACCACCTCTTTTGGTTTTCCTGTTGATAGTATTGTTGCAGTGCTTGTTCGGCCCCGTTTAAATTCCGCAATCCAATATTTTACCATATAATATGACGGAGCAGATTCGCCGTAATGTTTATCAAGCTTTCCTTTTGTCTCTTTCGCCGTTTCGCATTTCTAATAATAGTGTTTAATCACTACACGAAATTCACTTTTTTCCATTTTCCAAGAAACACAAACGTTGCTTACTTCAAACGACTATAACAAAAAAACTAATCGATGAATTTGGCTAAAATTTTAACAGCTGACGTTTGACAGATCGTAATTTCTAAGAAAGAAAAAGTTTTTGTGTTTGTGCTGCCATCCAGCGCTAGGTAGATTCAATGTCAATCAGCGCTCGTGGGATCCAGTAATAAAATACTTAGCCCTAAAGATATAAATAACTTATTGCGTGAAAGTGAATTCAGTGAGGAAAATTTTATTTGTTCAGATGATAAAGATGGTTAGTTGTATACTGGAAAACCAACAGATAGCGAACGACAGAAATATTGGAGAAAAAACGGTTTTAGATCCTGTTAGGCCCTATAACATAGCCACGGATCCTCCTAGACAATTTTAAGAGACGTTAGTTTACAATTATAGAAAACATAAAGCAGCTTGCTAAAAATTATAAAGTGACTATTTGTGTTCAAAATAGTTCGTTCTATAAAAAAAGAAAATAACGTCCTCTTTATTTATATTGAGCTCATTTAGTAAACAAATATAGATTGGGCCAGAGATAGACTAACAAGAGGGGCCACTGATGGTGTATATGAGAAAACATTTCGAAAAATTAAAAAAAAAATTAATTCACTTAAATATTTATTTATTTAAATTGGAATATAATTGAATGCAACTTCGAAAAGGGTACATGTCCGAATACCTAAAGTTTACAGTAAATGCAAGAAACGAATTATTTTTTAATGATATAATAGTTAAAAAGTTTTATACGTTTTATATATTGGGGCTAATTTTTAACCGAATATCACAAAAATATTTGGGTATTGACTTTATTGTATATGTTTGTTTATATATTTCAAATTAATGAGATGTGCCCTTTTCGAAATTTATGATACAATACTTCTACCAAAAATAAATAATATACTTTTATCAAAAATCTGCAGTATTTCATCTAAAAATTCTGTAAATTCTCCCGATATACATATTGCTTGAGTTTTACAATATCTGCAATTTTCAGATAATTCATAGGTACTTTGTTTGGTACTATAAGCTCGATAAGGAAGAAGAAGAAAAATAACGACTTTGTGCGTTAAACAGAAAAAAAAAGCGGTGCTGCATTGCATTTTTGTACTCTTTGTTTAAACAATAATTTCGAAAAGGGCACATCTCTTAGAGTTGTGACCTATCTGCCAGAAAGTAGAAAGAATGCTTGGGATGCTAGTTACTCAAGCGTAGTAGGTGCAGGGAAGCATTTGGGACTCATTGATACGAAAAAACGCATTTGCTAAAATGTGCGAGATGTGCCCTGCATAATCAGTTACAAATTATATTTAATCCTCTAAAGTAAAGATGATTTGTTGATGATTCCCTTGTGGTATTATCATGACAGTTTTGTGTACACCTTATCTGGCTTCCTGAACACTGGGACATACCGGGTAACTGTGCTGCTGATGAGCTCGATAGGGCTGGCACATTTCATCCTAGGGTTGCCACACGTACTCTTTTTATCAGTACATGTACTGACTTTTGCATGACATGTTAATCAGTACGAAAATGTACAGATGTTTTTCATGTTTGTACATCTTTTGTACTGTTTTTTATCATTCAATTTTTAAGTCCATAAAATTGTTTTTATTTTCTTACAAACACCTAAGCTTTTATTCCAAAAAAAAGTCAAACAAAAGAAATAAGTCAAAGTAGCTACTTATATAGCAGAAGCTGTTTGTGTACACTGTGATGTATAGTCAAAGGTACGTTTTGCCAGACTGTACTATCAAGCTCTTTAATCCCAAACTTACTGATTCAAAATCTGCATCAGATTACGGATTCAAAATCTGTTCTTTTTTGGAAGAAAAGTGTTCCAGAATTATGACAAAGGTATTGTAATAAGTTTTTATGCAGATAATATTAATGTTAACTTTAAATGCAATAATTGCTGTGTGGAGCTAAAAATCTTAAATCTTAGAGATGGAATAGATTTGGGGCTTGACGATTATTTTTCATACAAAATCGTCGGCAAAAGCAATCGTGAGACAGAATCTATTTTATTTTGACAGGGTTTTTCTTACTCTCGCAATTGTGCTCTCAGAATCTGTATGTGGTGTTGCCGTACTTTCTCTGAATTTTTTGGATTTTGTAAACAAATAATATATGTTTTTGTTTTGGAGCGAAGAAAATAAAAACAAAAAGCAAAGCAAACATAAAAACAAAAATGGCAATTAGCAGTATTTGAAATTGCGGCTGTCGATGGTCCATTATAAAGACCGTCTTTTTTTGACAGCGTTTTTGCTTGAAGTTGGGGGCGTATTCTGTTTCATCACTTATGCAGCAATTAAAATATTCTTCTTTCAAAGAATTGTCAGTCTTTTTCCAGTAAATTTTTCGAGTAAAAAATCAGGAAGCCCATATAAGTTTTGTGCATTAAATCGGCACTGTTAAATAAAATTAGAAGATGATGACTTAATAGTTGTTAATACGCGTCAGATAATCTAACGACTTAGAGACAAATTACTGCAACTAAAATTTTTTGGATATATAGCTGGAACAGTCTGTAGTAACTGCAATAACTTGAATGAATTTCCTTTATTTAAAGAAAAATCTGATGTCACTTTCCCTTCAATAATCAGTTTATAAACGTGTTAAGATAAAAGATAATAATTTTTAAAAACCGAGTGTTTTCAACTCAAATTCTGATATTCAGTTTAATCTTTCTAAATTGGAGAAAGAAAGAAATTAACTGTGAATTCAAAGTCTTAAGAACGTATTGATAATAAAGCCGAATTTTTAACCAAAATTTTTCAATAAATTTAAATTTTTTTTTAAATTCTGAAAAGTAATGAATAATTGTATACAAAGTGTATGTTGTTTATATATTCTGCTTAAACTATTTTGAGTAGAATAAGTTTTGTTTTTGTTTGTCACTGTGAAGTGAATTTGGAAATTATCAATATGTATGTGTACTGATTTTTTATTATATGTGCTGATTTTTTCTGTTATGTACTGATTTCATTGGTTTAAAATTTGGCAACCCTACTTCTTCCGAACTTTCATCTTCACGTAGTGGTGGGTGTGGCTTTTACCTCCGTTAAATTAGCGGAAGAATGTTGTAAGTTGGACGCTGAAAGAGCCTGGACGGAAGGTGACTCTTGCTCTATTGCCGGACTCACCTCGCCCAGGTTGGATATGAAGCGTACCAATCAATTGTTCAAATTAGACTTAAAATTAAAATTTTTTCATGTTAATTTTACATTGGGCTTTTTCTGCCTGAAGCGACGTCGCAAAGTACGTCGATCTCATAGAGCGAATAGACGAAAATATAATGAGTTGTCGTAGATAAATGAAATTTTCTACAGACAATTATTAGGGCAAATTATAGATAGGTACAAAATTTTAACAAAATAGGACAACGGACTCGTGCTCCGCCCACATATAATTAACCAAAAAAAGCCTATTTTGAAATAAATTCCAAATAACAACAAATTGTTGTGGATGAAGTAAAAAAATCAAATATACTCGTAAATCTAGCGAAAATTCCATGTTGTTTTCCAACTTTTGAATTTGAATTATTTTAATCACTTCTGGAATAATACACATTTCATGTATACACTATGTCACAAAACTCTATGGACGACATGAAAACTGCATTTTTTAATATATGTGTGATCAAAACATTACATGTTTTAATTTTCTTATTATAATGTTTAATAAAAAACTTAAAAAAAACATTTTTTAATATAAAATACAAAATAAGTAAACAAATTAAAAAAGTTAAATTCTTTTAATTCTTTAGCTAACAAAAGTCTGCGGAAGACTGCACTTTACTACTTTTATAAGTTTTTTAATAACTGATGCAACCTTACTTTAACTTTAGAACTTAATTTAGTCTATAAGGCATCGAGTAAGCCAGTTTTTTGGTAAATTCTGGAAAAATCTTCTCGCACTCTTCCGTTAAAATTTACTTAAGGTGCTGAACAGTTGATGAATTCGTTTCTTATGTTTGTATCTTTAATATGCACACAAGTATTCAGTAACCTTAAGTTTAGTAAATTGAAGTGGCTACTCTAACTATGATTTGACGTTATATGCTAGCCTCACCAACATAGAAGAATGCTTGCTGTTCATGCTACGCATATGAGTGTATCTACTATCCTGATACAGCTTTTCGGCACTTGGAAGAAATTCCTCCTTTAAACTACAGAGCTACATACTATATGCGGGTTCATTTTTCCAGCTATGAACTTAATATACCGACATCATATGCCAACTTACACTCCATACCATGACTTATCCGCCACTGTGTTAAACAGTAAACCTTAGATTTTTTGTAGCTAAAGCAGAATTGAGTTTTTTTGATACTTTACATATTCCAAACTTCAGAAAACGAAATGTAATGATAATTAACATTTAAATTAAAATAATTAATTAACTAAATTAACCATTTTCGGTTCGTGTTGGATTTGAAATTCAAAAAGTGCAAATATTTTATAGTACGAAATTTATGTTTTTTTTCAAAGAAATTTTCGTTTAATTTTTTAATTAATATACAGCGTTATCATGAATAAAGATTCCCCAGAATATTATAAGGGTGTTGCGCTTAAAAATGTAAGTATTTGCAATTCTTTAGCTTTAACTACCCAAAATTTCTTAGCAATCTTTGTATAAACCATATGTTTGCCAATATTTTTACATGAAATGCAAAAAGAGCCTTACAATCAAAAAATCTAAATAGGGTTTTTCACTGATAATGCTACTGTGCATAAAGCACATGTTTTAATAATTTTTAAGCCTTATTTTAACAAAAATAACGGTCTTATTAGAGAAGTTCAAAAGATCATGACATCAAGTAATTTTTATTCAGCAGTCAATAGCGCCTAAAAACATGATATGGCCTAAATCAAATAAATAGCTTTGGAGAGTCACGTATATATATTTATGATGGTTCTATGTTTTATAGTTACCAAGATATACCTTAATAATTACTTTTTTAGGAATAAAGTATGAACTATAACTTCCTCTTTTACTTCTTTATTAGCTTCTAAAAAGCAGCGTTTGAAAATCTACCTTTGAATAACATCTCTTAATGGATGATGAGTGTAAGTAAACAAAACTCAAGAATTTCGAAAGTTTTTTCCTGATTTTAGCCTCTCCTAGGATAGCTGGATCTACCTGTGTTTTCAACCAAAATTAAACAAAATCGGTTATGCAGGACGGCCTTATAAACAAATTGAATACACAAAACAATATTTCTCTGTTTTCTTCACATATTGATAAAAAAATTTATAACTTAAATTTCTGAGGTATGCTTTACAATTAGTTTTTAAATTTTAACATGAGATATCCTGAACCCGTTCGGGTTTTAGTTCGGTTACAATCCCTGTCAAAGTGAAAGTGGCATCAGATCTTCTCAATTTTATTCAAGTTATTACATTTGCTACAGATGGTTCTGTTTATACATCTATAAAGCTTTTAATTATTTTGTTGCAGTAATTTGTCCTGAACTCACTCGGTTATCTAGAAAAAAATTAATAACTACTAAGTTATCCTTTTCTAATTTCTTACTCAGCATTATATCTGTGACCAATGTCAAAATATTGACTTCTACGGAAATTGCAATTGAAGTTACAGATAAGTTTATAGTGACTGACATTGCCTAGCAGAACCTTCGTTAAGTTGTTCTGGATTAAATTAGACTTTTGCTGTTTCAGCAAAATAAAAGATAGTATGAAATGAAACCCAATAGAACGACAGTATACAGTAACATATTGACAACAAATGGACCATTATAAGGGTCATTGTGAAGATTTTGACACAAACAACAAAAACCTATTGAATCTTGACTGCTTTTTATAGCTCCTCAAATACTTTACTGAGTTTTTCAAAGAGAAAATGCAACAATACAATACAATTTTTTGGTGCAAAAAATTTTGAATAAAAAATTTTGAAATAAAAATCAGTATAAGAAAATAAAAAAATTAGTACATTTTCGTACTGATTTACATGTTATGCATAAATCAGCCCAATCAACAAGAATCAGTACATGTGCTGATGAAAAACAGTACGTCTTCCGGTATTTACATCAGTATTCACCTCAGAATTAACTGACATTAAATAAGCGATAAAATCTATCAACGCAGTAAAATCTTGTGAGCACGCTGACGCTCTTCGGAGCACACAAATATAAATATTATACACATCAGCACAAACGAATATTCATGTCGCAATGAATATGTCGATCAAATTGCTAAAAATACTCATAGAATGCCCACTATATTCATAAGCAATTACACGAAAAGTTATATACAAAATTTAATGATACAACATCTACTCCAGGATACTATTTGTATACCTAACGCTTATTATAAGAATATAAATCCTCATTAAAAAAAAACCTATTTATCCTATCAGATTAACATTATTAACATTAGGTCACTTCAAACTCACGCACCAATATATTCTTAAAAAAACTTAACACTATGCCCAAAGAGTAAAACCTCATTATCATTACTAACTTGTTTCAACAAAAGTATTCTTACATGTACATTACAAGAATTCATACAAAACTTTGAGCATGAAAACTTGAAAGAACATCTTCTACCGGATGTAATAAATAAAATATAATTATTCTTTTCTTTTCACAATCTAATTTTATAAATATGTACATACAGTAGCGAGTTTCAAAATGCAACTCTGCGTTTCGTAACTGAAATTGCATTCTATCCTTAACAACGGTATCCAATTCAAATTCTCTTATGCATTTTTTATTCTTTATAAGAAGAAGAAGAAGAAGCATACTGGATATTATCAGTTGATTATCTTTTTTAATTTGATAACAATATTTTACTAACTATAAAAAGTGAACATTTTGTGCGAGCAAAAAAAAATGCATCGTGCTGTGAAAGTAATCAAATCATATCGTTTATATAAAATAAATAGTTTAATTGTGTACGTTTATTGTGTTCTTTAAGAAACAGTTATCAAACGATAGCAAAGTGGCAATAATAAAAGCTTTGTAGGAAGGAATGGCGAAGAGCGAAGTTGGAGTCCTATTCGGAGCACACAAATCAACTGTTAGTCGAATTTTCTCAAGATTTCACTCTTCTGTAAGTGTAGACAGAAAACTAGGAAGTTGTTGCCAACAAATTAATACTGCTAGTCAGGATCGAGATATGCTAAGGCCAATGAAAATTTATCCACACAAGACGGCGGTAGCTGTTGCTAATTACGCAAAAACAGAAATGAGCGTCCCATTTAGCGTACATACTGCTAGACTCAGATTAAATGAAGTCATCTTATTTGCCGGAGCTCTCTGTAAAAAGCCACTAATGAGTAGAGTTAATAAGAGAAGGCGTCTTGACTTTGCAGAGAGTCACTTAAACTGGACAACAGAGGATTTGGCTAAGATATTTTGTAGAGATGAACGCAAATTTGATTTTTTCGGCTCCAGTGGCATAATTGTATTCGCCGGCCATTAAATAAGAGATTTTTGCCTAGGTATCAGCAATGAAACATGCTGGGGGTTTTTAATAGAAATTATATAAATTATATAGCGTTGCATTTTTATGCTCGGTACTGTATGTATGTATGCATGTCTTGTATATAAATAAATAGTTCCTTTTGCATAATTGTGTGTAAATTAATTTACTCATAATTAATTAAAATAAAAAAATGAAATAAATAAATAATACTCTAAGACACCTTTTGCTGAAATAACGTTTAGGCCTCGACTCCAATAAATTTTAGGTGTACGAGGAAGTATCTGAGACCCACTTTGACTGCAGATCATGAGATGGCATGTTTTCTGATATTTTTGTTCAAGCTGGACCAATTAATTTTCAATAATATATATGTATTTATTTTATTTATGTATAATAACTCCTCCTTTATAATGTTTGTGTTATTACATTGTTGAAAACGCAAGCTTCCAAAAAGACCTATCTTGTTCACTGTTTGCATTGACTTATCTTTGAATAGCTTTAATTAAGCGAAACGATACAAATTTGTTGCGATTAAAACTTAAGTGCTAATCGCACCAGCCCATGTTTAACGTTAAACCATACCTCAACTATCTACATACATATGTAAATATATTCTCTATTGTTGATATCAAGTTTGTATGTCGGAACTCCTAGTTTTTTCGCAAAGCTTATCCTTTTTTTTAACTCCAATGCAATATAACAAACCAGCTTTCATCACACAACCCATCTTTACTCCAATACTTCTGCAATATAAAAACTTGATACCTACGGTAAAGTGTCTCACAAAAATTGCGTGGTGAACAGTGTCATAAGCTTTGCTATGATCGAATAGAACTTAACAAATAGACCATACTCCTGTCAAGATCAGCCCTCAAATTTTCAATTACATCACTAAGCGCCGTGAGACTGCTTTTGCCCTTTAAAAAGCCAGATTGCCTTTTAGATAAAAGATTTAATTGTCTGAGATAATCATTAATTTTTCTATCATAATCATATTCTCCACAATTTTTTAAAGAAATAGAAGAACAGCAATGGGCCTGTTTTTGGCAGCTTCCTTCCCTCAAGAAAAACAGATTAAGTTAGTATTGAGTTAAATAAATACATGATAAATAACAATAGTCTCTACATAATAACTCCAATAAAGGTGGGATTTACCCCGCCAATACCATTAGCCTTAGATTTAGCAGAAGAGAGGTTCAACATAACCCCGAATTAGAACACATCGAAAACTGAATGTATTTGCTATTGGAGACGAACATAAATCAGCATATAGATTATAAGTGGGATGAGGGATACAAGAATGTATGATTCAATATTAGCATCAATTTCGCAAGAAGTCCTGCTTAATTGCTTAAAAGAATTCTACAAATTCTTCAAAATTTGTTTCAAAATCTAGAGATTCTATAAATAATTTAAGTATGTACTTGGTTTTATTTTGTATATATGTACATATGTGAGTATGTATATGTGTATGTATGTTGACTGATTTAGAAAAATTTGCTATTTATTTACGTGACTAACACAAAAAGAGACTATTTCTTACAATTTTATTTTTGTTTTTTGTAGTGTCGAGAAGCGCCTGCACAAAAGCCAATTAGAAAGTGTGCAACTGTGAAAACTTTTGATCAACTCCGAATAGATTTTATAATTCTCAAGGACTTTTAGCACGAGTACGAGTACCATACCATTTTATTTACCAAATTTTTATTCCTTTCGGTATGATTTTTTTTTTTTTTGTATGTTTGGTCAACATATGTTGTGCAAAATTTCAAAAATACGGAAAATCATGGGAAAAACACTCAATCAAAATCAGCGTGAGGGCTTATTGAAATAAATGTTGGAAGCAAGCAATAGGTACTAGAAACACTTAAACCATATGTTCATATGGTCTGAATATCCTAATGTGTGTTTTTATTTATTATACTCAAAACTGCCAGTAAGAAAATTAAAAAAAATCCTTTTAATCGTAAAAAATATACATGCATATACGCACTTTAAGCCGAAATAAGTCAGGATTCAAAATGTATTAAAATCATGCGTTTTTCCTTCTAAAGCGGTTCACAGAGCAAACCTAAAATGATCACAAAAATGTCTTATTAATCGCAGTTTTCTTAATTTGAAAAAAGAACTGATTTGCTTGCCTGACTTTATGGTAAATTTTCTATTTCTTTATTTTGAATATTGATTATTTTTGATTAAGTATGCGATTCAGAACTTTATTAGATAGCAAAATTAAAAAACTATAAACTTTTAACTGCATAATATTCAAAACAAATTTCTCTCAGTTACACACGTTTAAATCATAATAAAACAAAGAAATGTATTTTTAATATTAATTGAACGGGCTTTGCTGGATAAAAAATTTTATGACATTATTGTTTAAATATGATTTCGGCAATGTGAACGTCATGGCGGGTCCGTACAAGATGTAATATGGAACACCAATTTTCATAAACTTTTCGCAACATATATTTCATCAATAACTTTTCAATTTTGATTTCCAGGTGTTCAATTGTCTTTGGTTTATCGACGTAGATAAGTGACTTTATATAGTTCCCAAGAAATTCATCCAATGAGATTAAATAACACAATCTTAGTGGACAATTAATTGAACAATTACGTGAAATTATTCTTTCCACAAAAGTTTCTTTGAGTAAATCAATAGTAACGGGCGCTGTGTAGCATGTGGCTCTGTCCTGTTGGAACCACATGTCAGCAAGAATAATGCCAGCTAATTGGGGTATGAAAAAATTGACGACAACATATTGACTATTATTATTTTTGGAGACATGTGGACTCCGCCAGCTAGTGTTGCCAAATGGCTTTGATTTCGCTTGATTTACAAGAATTTTTACAGCTTGTTAAGAATCAACAAAAATTTATGTTTGATCAGATCTTTTAAGCCTCAATTTTTTAATTTTCCTTAGTGCATTAATAACGCGATTCAAATCTGTTTGTTTCCTATTTCTAAAATATTTTAAATAAATTTGTAATCCAATATTCATAAATTCAAAATGAATTTTAAATATATTTTATTTAAAATTTTTCATAAAAAATTTTCTTAAAATAGATATCAAATACATTTTATATTTTAATGAATATGGCGGTAAAATTAGAAATTAGATAAATTTATAAAGTTCGTTTAAAAACTTTACCAAAAATTACACGCTTTCTTATATAGTATTTTCAACGAGTTTTTTTAAAACAAATATGTGCCGTTTTGATGGGCGACTTGTAGCCACATCTACAGTAAAGGAATTATTCCATTATTCGAGAACTTTTGAGCAATTCTTCTACGGATTTTAAAATTACACCATTAAGAGAGTTCTATAGAGACCGAGGCAAACGATAATCTGAAGGTGCAAGGGCCGTACTACATGATTCATGTGTCAAAACTTCCCAGCTAAGCTCTTTCAGTTTCAAAGGAACACAACACATTTTCTGTTGATTAATTCCGGACGTTTTAATAAATTTTCTTGCTCTTATCCTGCCACTTATTGAGGCTGAGATTAGAATCAATCGTCTGACCAGATTGTAGGAACTCATAATTAAGAATTCTCTTTCAATCTCAGACACACAGCATTTAGTGGGAATATCAACAACAGATGTACCAACATAACAAAAAAAAAAAACTCAAATCGGCAATGTGATTTTTTATGTCATTTTCTACAATTCAGACTTTAAAAAACCCTATATTTGTAATGAGTTTTACAATTTTTTTAAGTCAAAGTGAAAAAATAGCGGTAAATATAGAGCGCTTAGCTTTAAAATATATTCTTTAAAACACTTTAAATATGTGTAATAAGTTTTGTTTATCGTTATGTGTTGATCGTTATGTTGTTTGTTTTTAATAAAATGTTTACTGATTTTTCATCAAATGTACTGATTTTTTCGGTCATGTACTGATTTCTTTGATTTCAAATCGAGTTTTTTTTACTGGACGATGACCTGTTAAACCTTCCATTGACAATCTTCTCTGCATAGTACTTTTAGAATCTGGTATGCCAGACTCTTGGACCAACTGTCTTAATATTCCTGCACTTTATTTTCGATTCGGTGGGCAGATATCCAGAACTTTCCTGCTTGTACGTAATACGTTTACTCTATGCAATAATGGGCTGTTAGTAGACAGATCGTATCCTCGACCCATGCTAGGAGCCGAAAGGTATTACAAAAAATTGCTTAAAAAGTATTTATAATACTAACGTTTTAATAGTATTTTACAAAAACAGTTAAAATAACTCTGTTTCCACTTTCCTAATTCCGCTTCTTAAACATTCTGCGGTACCCTCACTATTTAATATGTTGTAAAAATCAAGTACACCTCTTAACTATCAAGAACCATTTAATAATTTTATAATAAAAGCACACCGAACATAAACAACAATTTCCAGTATTTAAATGTTCACCTTAAACTACGTCTAAGTGTACACAAAGCCACGTAGCGATAAAATAATTGACTGTCCCTAATAATTTAGCAACCGGCTGCATGTACCATAAATAGGGATGCCAGATTCTGGAGAGGTAAAAAGAGTAAATTCAAAACAAAATAATAACAAATGCTGGAAAAAGTACATTTCAAGGTATTTTCAATTTTTGCAATATCAAAATCATTTAACAAAACTTCACAATCGATTACTCTTTCATTGTGAACATCTGAAGAGAAAGCTTCATATTAATGTTACATCCAGTTAAAGAAATTAATCATTATACAGGATTGGCAAATTTGAGGTCATGAAGTAAATTGGCTGTCAAATGATGTGTCAAGTGTCACATGTCAAGAATTGAATTGTCAAACTTTGAGATTTATTTAGTAAAAAATTGGGAAATTTTAACTATGGAACGCTACACTCTTGAATAAAGAATTTTAATTGTGAAAACTTGGCTGTTTGAAAAACTTAACGAAAACAACAAATTTTTCAACAAAATCATCATTAGTGATGAGGCACATTTTCCACAATTGGCTTCAGTGGCATCAATGACCTTTGGTTTCAGCAGGACGGAGCCACAAGCCACACAGCCAGCCAAAACATTCAGTTATTGCAGAAATTTCCCAGTCCGTAATTTTTCGGTTTGTCGACGACAATTGGCCGCCTCTTTCTTGAGATTTAACGCCACTGCATTACTTTCTCTGTGGCCATTTGAAAGACCGGGTTTACGTGAACAAATCACAAACAACTGATACTCTAAAAGATGAAATTCTGCGATGCATTGATGAGATAAACGAAGTTTTGTTGCAAAATATGGTTCAATATTTTGTGAAAAGAGCGAACGTCTGCCAACATGCTAGAGGAGGACATTTGCCCGACATTTTATATTGGTATGTATAAAACTGAATTTGTCAAAAAAATGTATTTTTAAGCCAATTTACTTCCCAACCTCAAATTTGCCCACCCTTTACATACATATCTATTGAAAATAGATTACTTTGATATTTCTTTCAAATTTTTGGAGTATATTTTGTAAAAAAGAGCATCCCTAACTATAAATCTAGTAAAGTGCACTCAGATTAAAATACGTCTTTCAGCGGTTAAGATTCATGTGGCAGGTATGTATGTCTGCGCTGAGTTTAAAATTAATGAATGTCAATTTTTTGCTTCTTTTATTTTAGCAATTCTTACTATTGAAGTTTAATTTGAAGTCCAAATAGTTTCCTATAAAGACTGCTTGATTCCCGGATTAGTTACTATGCTTGTGGCCTAACCATCCTTCTAGGAAGGTCTTTCTTCAAAAAAAAACATGTTAAAAAATTATTTTTTAAGCATTTTGAATGTTTTTTTTTTCGATTTACACCATTTTTATATAAATATTTTGCAGTCTTGATCTATGGACATGATTCTAACGAAAACATATTTATCGTGTAAGTCGAGGGATAGGTGTACTTGAATATTTTTATATAAATTTTATACATTATGTATGTATGTATGTATGTATGTATGTATATTTTATTTATATACATATGTATGAATGTACGTTTAAAACCTTTCTTGTAAATTACATATTTTAAATCATTTAAAGAAGAAAGGGCGTTAAATCTTTCAAGAGAATAAAAAGAAAACAACAACTCGTATAGGGTTGCTTTATATGATAGAAAAAAAAAACATTCTTACTAAACTATTTTTGGAACAAGAGGGTATGTACTAGTACCAAATAAATGAATCCATCTTTCTTTCTGACTCTTTTCACCACTTGAATCTATAAAAAAAATCATTGTTTTATGCATAGTGATGTTTTTCATTGAAATATGAACCCGAAATAGAGTGAATGACAATATCCTTAAAAATCCATCATGAGGCGTGTAAAAAAACTGACTTTTAATGCAGTGTCACAACTAAATAATGAGCAAAGGGCATATAAAATAAATTTACTTTGTAGGTACGAGCGCTTACATACATTTTTGTATTTTCGAATGCAATTGAATTGGTGGTTGCCAAATAGAGTTTAAGTATCATTAAAATAACAAAAACTATACGAACCATAAGAATTACAAAAAATCACAATTTATTTTCTAGGACAGTTTTCATGCTTTTTGTAAAATAACTTGTATGTGAAAATGCATTGTTTATTTTAACTTAAATTAATATTTTTATCTATTGACATACATACATAAGTATATATGAAACTAGCTAAACCCCGGCGTGCTTCGTTACCAATATTTTAATTACTACCTTAAATTAAAAAAAAACGGGTTAACAGTTTAACAGTTTTTTATCAAAATAAATTCTTGTTGCTTTATATGCAAAATAATATTGATTAATATTGTCCCATGTTGTAGTTTCTAGCTAGTAAATATACTATAACAACATTCATCTGTTTTAAGACTTTAACAAACATTCCGTCCCCGTCAACACTACGTTCTAACATTTCATCAACATATTCGTAAGATTTTTTTTCCGGTGCCTCGAAACTACTTGGTATAGAATAATGTTTCCCTTTTTGCACAATTATGTCCACCTTATGGACAGTTTTATCGACAGTTAAACTTCCTTTAGTCTATAAGTGGGGTCTGTAAGTGCAGCCTTTTCTGTCTTTGGACATATTTAAGGTGAATAACAAGTCCATATCTCGAAGAGCCTCTACAGTTAGTATTTTAGAACACTAAACACTTCTAGACTTACCCTTTTCATATCATTCAAATTTCAAATTTTTCAAAATTTTCAAATTTTGTTATTGCCGTTCTAATGATTATTCAGGTTTAATCTTATATCTATGTTTGTATGTATGTTTGTTTGTTTGTGCCTTATAGACAGTAAAACGACTGAACCGATTTTCTTGAATTTTTTACAGTTTCTCTCTGTATATCCGGAAGTAGTAGGCTATAACCTATATAAATTTCAAATATTACAACTACCACGCCTATACAAAGTAAATATTTACTTGTCTATATCTTCAAAATGGTAACAATAAGAGTTTCTTTATTTTGTTCAAATAGTTTCATAGTCAATGCACATCATCAGTCAATAAGTAGGCATAGTACCTCCCACACAAACTAAATATTAATTTTTTTATACATTCAAAACGGTTAAAGCTTAAGTTTCTGAATGTCTCCGCAGTCAATACAAATCATCTGTCAAAAAGTGGGCGAAGTCGGATAATTGGGCATGGTATCACCCATACAAGGTAAATATTTATATTTCGCTGTGTGGAGCACGGTTAAAGAAAACTAAAGTTTTTGAATTTGATCTGAATACTTCATAGTCAATATAAAACATCAGTCAACAAGTGGGCGGAATAGGACGAGTGGGCATGGTACCCCACATATAAACAAAATATTGGTTTTTGTTTATCTTTAGAACGCTTAAAGCTAAATTTTCTGAATTTGGTCTGAATTTCACGGTCAATACAAATCATCATTACATATATATATATATATATATATATATATATATATATATATATATATATATATATATATATATATATATATATATATTCCTATATAAATAACACTTGGAGAATAAATAATGGAGAGATTCGCAACTGAACAAAGAACCAGAATAATTGTTATTTTGAATCAGCGATCAATTTTTTTTTTCTTATTATGAGCGATAAAGCTCATTTTCATTTGAAAGATTTTGTTCTGAAAATCCAAGAGCCATTCATCAACGCCAATTGCACCCTATTAGGTATAGAGTATCGTGTGGCATTACATCTGAAAATATTCTTCAGCCTTACTTCTTCGAAAACGCTCTAAAACGATCCCATCATTGCGAAGCTGAAAACGGCGATCATTTATTGTCATTATTTTAAATACTTTGTGTAAAAAACTTCCATTTTGTATATTTATAACGTGAAAATTAAAATTTAAAAAAAAAAACAAAAATCGGGTGATTTCTTAAGAGCTTTCGGATTTGATTTAAAAAAAAACACATACAACTTAGACAAGTGTTTGAAATCTTGATTTGAGTCTATCTAACGATCTATATAATTCAATGTTTAAAGATGATTTCATGTAAATGTTAACCACGACTACGCCTCAAATGCTTCATACGCCAGATCCAATTTTGGCATACTCTCCCCGACATATCGGCCGGTATCTGGCGAATAAATTCTTCAATATTGGCTTCCAGTGCGTCAACCGTTGCGGGCTTGATCCTACAGCATTTTTCGGGATGTATTGACCGTTCTGGCTGCTCTTCACACCAAATACGGCAATCTTGCTTGTTTGCGTATCCATTCAACCAGAGCTGACCATAAAATGGAAGAAGTTCAGAAGCACTTTACTAACCGATTAATTTTGATAATAAATTTCAATAATCTGCAAGCGTTTTCGTTAGAAACTCTATTCACGATTAAATTATAGACTAAATTGAACATGTAACATGTTACACGAAAGCAGCCGAGCTGTCAAAAACAGTGCTGTCAAAGAATAATTGCTAATTTGTTTACTATTTGTTTACTTTAGTGTTGTATTATTTTGACACAATATTAAAGTATTTTAACAGTGTTGTATTAATTTTCAAAATAAGATCACCTTGTTAAATTCGCCTTGCCCACATTGATTTTTGGCTAGGGTTGCCAGATGACCTTGATTTCACTTGACTTACACGAATTTTTACAGCTTGTCAAGAATCCGGAAAGAACATGGTTTATCAAGATTTTTAATGCACACTATTTAAAGGGTTCCTTACACAAAGTTTAATGAAAAGTTTATAAACATTTTAGTGAACCAAAAACGTATAGTGTTTTAGGTGTTGTTGTTTTCTAGTTTAGTTTATTCGAAAAATTGATAATTAAATTATTATAATGGACTTTGAAAAACTTTTTTCTTTTTTCTTTTTGGAATGAGTTTTATTTAATCAAATATGTGCCATTTGGATTAATAACTTTTTGACATTTTTGGGGTAAAGAGATTATTCCGTCAATGTAGAACTTCTTCTTCATTAAGAGGGTTCTACAGAGATCAAAACGAATAATAATCTGAATATTCAAGGTCTGAACGGTATCAATCGATGTATCAAAACTTTCCTGCCAAGCTCTCTCTCTGGCCTGGCGTTGTCTTGAAGAAACGCAACATCTTTTCTGTTAATCAATTCTGGTCGTCTCAATTTAATTCCTTTTCAATCCTACCATACACACAGCATTACCTTTCTGATTTCAATCCTGTCTTTGACACGGTCTACGTAGTTACACCTTGCTTCGCCCATGATCTTTTTCGCACGTTATTGTTGTACCACTTTTCATTGCCCGTAATCAATCGGAACTGTCAAATAAGCTTTTGAGTTACCTGATATAATTAATGTTACCGGGAATATTACATATTAGAGCTATATGCCGAAAAATTGTTACCGAAGTTTTTCGAATATGCAATATTTTTGACTGCCTGGATTTTTTTTTTAAATCTAGATTTTTTTCTGTAAATGTCAACATTTTTTCAATGTTGAATCCTACTTTTGATTCACCCTGTTAAATAAAAAATAATAATAAAGATATGATATGTAAATTTTTAAACAACTTAACTTACTACATATAACAAATATGAACATTTTTTAAATTGTATTCATTGATATATTTTATTGTTAAACATATTTAAACTTAAAGAAAACATTTAAGATACATATGTACGTATGTACATGTGTTTATGTATAGCTGCACTTAAAGCACTATGTAGGATTAAACTTGGATACACTGGATAATCACACGATATCTTATCATGTTTATAATAAATTTAAATTCAATCAGTAGCTTTGTTAACCGGTTAGTTTTTTGATTAATCACGTTTACGTATCAGTAGTTTTCATCTTCACCAAATGCTTTAATTATGATGCGTTGGAAAAATGTAAAAATTCAAAGGATCCAGGAATTCTAATATTTTGCATATACTTTTCATAACTATATGTTGTTTTTGCTTACATTTATTATTTTATCATTAGCACTTACCGCAATGATAATAATTATTTGAACTTTTCAAAACCGTTGTTAAAAATAAACATATTTTTGCGCTTATTTACTCAATCTACTTATACATTAAATGTCCATTCATTACATGTGTTGTACTTCTCAATTAGTAATTATAAATTCATATTTTTCGTATTTAATATTTTATAATATTTGCTATGTATGTAATATTATATGTTTATGTACATAGCATACATACTCGTATCTACATATTACATACATATGAATGTATTGATGACAGTCATAGGACCGTCATGCTCATATTATCTAATGAATTAGATATTAATTCGTTTGCGTAGTATAAAATTCAGAAGTAATACTAATAAATTGTATAAGATATTATAAATGTTAGAAAAGTTTTATTTATTTTTGCAGAAAGAGACGTGACATTAGATTACAGTAAGACCTTGATAATCCGGATAATTGATTGCAGACCCTGATCCGGATTACCGAACAAAAATTTAGAATATTGTTCTTGTACTAAACATATTTTAAAACACATATCGAATGATATATTATATTTATTAAATATTTAAATAAATAAATAAATATATTTAACAAGAACACGTTTAATTTTTACGAGTTATGCAGGTAACAATAAAACTCCTGAAGCAAGCCCAAATTCTTTGTTTTTGCAGCGAAAAAAAATATGTTTTTAGAGAAACTATTAATAGAGATTGACATTAGACAACAGTTTAAAAGCAATCCGTATTATAAAGTTGCAGTCAATCCGAATTATAGAGTACAAAGTGGAATGAAAACTGATGTCCAGAATACCGAAAAAATCCGGTTTAGCAAGGTTCAGATTATCAAGGTTTTATTATACTTTGGAGCTTTATTAGTCACTCAATGCATTACTTAAGTTACTGTCACATCTGGCAATTATTTGACGAAAAAAAAAATAGCTGATTTTAGAAAAATAAAATTATTTTCCGTCGAACAAAAATGCTTTAAATGTGACCACACAGTGGCAAATATATTCCTCATTTTTGGGTAAATATTTATTTGATCTTACAAGATCAAGCTGAGAAAAATAAAACCTGCGTTGTCTACTTGCGGAACTAAACAAGCAAATTCCGGAAAAAAAGAAATGGTATATAATTTAAGTAAGTTAACAAATAACACTGGCCTTTAAACGGGCTCAAATTTTTTTTATGGGCGTAGCAAATTGTTCGCCCAAAAGATGGTAGTTATATCAATATATTTCATCATAACTTGGAAACGACTTGACCGATTTTAATTCAATTACCAGTTCTTGGAAACAATAATGTTTTTTTACGTATACATACATATGTATATGTATTTTTTCCCACCAGACATTTCCTTTCATTATTTTTGTGTCAAATATCTGGAAATATAACAAGCTTAACTGATGAATTAAACAAAAGTGTCGGAGGGAGCACCAAGGCATCAACGCAATTAATAAGAAGACAACTCGGTAGCCTTCTTAAACCAATAAGAACTAAAGATAAAGATGGAATATAAATAAATCCGCAAACAACTTACTAATTTGAGCATCCTCAACCGCTTCACGTTCATTTTACTTCATAGATGGCGGAAAGGAAGTGGATTTTCTTATTTAGTTTACGAAGTTGTTCAAAGACACTGTTTTTTTTAATTGTTCTTAATTTTAGCATGATAACGGCGATAACATTCTTGATTCAATTTATTGTATTCAGCACGAACAGCTGAGTATTTAGCAAAGTCCAAGGATGATTCGGATTTCATACACACGTTGTAAAATGTATTCTTTCCATTTTTAATGTAAAAAAGAAAGTTACAATTCCACGCAGGACCCGAAGAATTATAAACAGTTTGTCTTGGAATGCATAGGTTCAGAGCCAAGTATATTCTATCATAAAACTTCTTGGGGATATTATTCAAGGCATCAACATTTTTATCCCTTCTTGAAATGTACAGCAATTCAGTCCAAATCGTACTATAAAGTAATTCATTAATTATATGATAATTTGCCAAAAGCTTTTGAAATTAGGACTGTTAGCAGAATCAGGAACAAGGTTTAATGAAATAGATGAAAAGAATAAATGAACTGCTATCGTAGTGTGATGAGTCTTTGGGTACAGTTACTGGATCAGAGCGAACGACAGATACATCATTCATCTTATAAATTCCATGTATCTGATAGAGGAGACTCACATCAAGCAAAAAGATAATAAAAACATTATATTTACTATTACATCCAGTATTAAAAGCTGCATAATAACCATTATTAGTTGAATGGCTCCAAGAAATCATTGGCATATTACAATCACCAACCATAATGATAGTGTCATTCAGATGGGAATTATGTACAACAGTAGATATAGCTTCTGTATTTGTTTGGTAAACTGCATCAAATGAGTTTGGAGGGATATATTAACAAGTAAATAAAATTTTTTTAAGTTTAAGTTTTACCACGTAATGAATTCAATATCCAGCGTAGAATAAAATGACAAGGCTTCAGATGTAAGTAAGTTAGAAACTGCAATTAACAACTTTCATATTCACCCCTATCATGAATAATTTTTTACTCGAAATGTTATCCAATTTCCCACAATAGCAATCATGAAAAATTTTCCCATGAAATGTTTTCTGATTATTCAGTGGGGAATGACAGCCCTTTAAGAATTTCCCTGATCGTGAATAGTATTTTCCCTCGAAATATGTTCGCTTTTCCAATTGATTTGTTCACATCATTTTTGCTGGGGAGTTTCATTTATCATTTAAGTATTTATTTCTTTTATTGGACAATTAAAGTTTCTATTAACTTATTTTAGGACTAGAAGTGTTAATAAAGTGCAAAACAATATAATTCGCTTTAAAATGTAGAGTAAAAGATTTATTTCCTGTAGTTTAAGAGACGTGTTAGCTAAATTTTTAAAATTCGCTCAAAAAAAAATATATATATATCGACAACAACGGAATCGACGACCTCTTCCGAGCCATCATCGAATATGGCATTAAATCCATACGCACCTTGCTCTTCATCGGTCCCACTTAGTTCTTTGTTTTGTTGATTTTTAATTTTATTTGACAGAAGTTGATCGATGGGTATGTAATCGGGATAAATATACACTTTTAGTTTTATTTTTCTATTACTTTTGGCGTTTAAGCCATTTTTAAATTGTTACTATTTGGCCATAGTCACCAATTTCTTTTGGCTCATCTTGCTAAAGAAAAGTTTGGTTTGTTTCTTCTCTTCCAGCTTTCGTCTGTGCAATTCTTTGCATGTAATTACCTTGCAGGAGTTTGTTTAAATTTTAATTACTTTTCATTCATTATTATTTTATAATAATAATTATTTTTGTGTGAACATTTAATTTTTAATTAAAATTTACCATTTATTCTTTACTATTTTTGTTACATACATAACATAGTTACCGCATAGTACATCCGAGTTCAATACATTATCAGTGAGCAGCCATGTTTCTGTAAAAGGTATAATTTGAAAGTTAAAAGCATAACTTTTATTTAACAATACAGATAATTTTGTATTAATGCCACGGACATTCTGATAAATTAGAGGACATTTTTCAGTAAAATCACTAAGTTTTATTCGGGATTTGTTTCAGATTCATGTAGGCGAATTGGCTTAAATCAGTGGCCATGACATGGTTAAAAAGCTCATTTGCTACCGTAATTTTAAAGGATGAAACTTATCTCGGTTTTGAATATGAAAATTTGTAGATCGAAGTAAATAAGTCAGCACCATACTTAAAATTTATGTAGGATTTAACCTCTTCGACTATAGTATTCGACGATAATCGAGAAACGAAATATATTTATTTGTTTTTCAATGAAATTTTCGCGATCCAGTTTAATATTACCCTCAAAGTAATATAATGTTTTTTCTTTTCAATTGAAGCGGTGACATTTACATTCGAAGAGTTTAATTTACAAAATCTTTCCTTTTTTTGGAATTTATGCGAGTAAATCTTCTGCGCCTTCTGAAGGCCAAGATATTGATTCTGCAATTCTATTCTCTATACCTCCCTCTTGTAAATTTTTGAACAAAGAAAAAGGATTTCACTCAAACGTCGATGCCATGGCAAAAATGGTAGTGAATATAATAAGGCTTAAGTTTAATCCGACGTGTAAATTGGCTGTCAGATCCAGAGAGGAAGCGTTCAGGAATTAGCGCAATAACAAATGCGCACATACTGATTTGCTTCGCAAACAGGCGAGATCTTAATGTGACGCAGTACTTAGACGCGAAAAGGCTTTATACGAGCAGCGCCTTCGTGCTAAAGTTCTTACTTTTCCGCGGGGATGTAAAAACTTTTGGTCATTCGTTAAAAGGCTGAGGAACAACGCTAGTTCGGTGTCTGCTCTTATAAAGAATGACCACACATTCATGAACCCGGTTGAAAAGGCAAACCTTTTGGCCGAAATGTTTGCAAGTAATTCTCACTTGCCGGAGAGCGTTCAACCACTGCCGAACTTGAAAGAGTATCAGTAACTATGCCTAGTATATTCTTTCGAGCTAGTGCTATAAAAAGGGTCCTTGCAAATCTCAACGTTAACAAGTCTTCTGGGCCTTTTCAGTGGTTTAACGTGAGTACCTGTCCTAGGACGTTACCTCACGGTGCCAAAGCACGAGTGAATACAATGCGTCCACCAACGCCCCCACCTATGATTAAAATCACCAGTGAGTACCAATTTAAAGCCATGTTATTTGGACATGACCTCACACCTTGGTAAGGTGCCGGAGACTATCTAAACTCCTACCGATCTATGGGTCACGGCACCCGGTTAAAAATGTAACTCCACACCGAGCCAGCATAGCTCTCCCCGCGATTTGGGTCTAAACCACAGCCACCACGTTGCTCCCACAAGGGGGCCTCACCATAGTCGGGCAGGAACCGAAATTCCTGGGGCTCCCGACACCCGTGGCACCAGAATTAAGCCTCCGGTCAGGCCTCGTAGCATAAATGCTACTACCAGTTTAAGTCCCAAACAACTTCGGACTGGTGACCAAGATGGTATTAACAACAAACAAGAAACACTCAAACAACACAACAATAAACGGAGCCACCCTCACGGGAGAACTCAAAGTGACATCGTGCGCCACGGACACAATACACAACAACAAGAACACAACCAGTCAAACGCTGACCAGTACAAACACACAACACCCAAAACTGCAGCCACAAATCAAACCGCAAACAGCAGGTCGGGAAACAGCAAACAGCAGACAATCAGCAAGCAGCATAACACATCAAAACCGTCAGCACCCCAGCGGGACGCCAAGCTAGAAAAAGGCTAGCCAGAAGACCGCTAAGATGGTGATGCAGGTTCAACCTCCGCTAAAAGTGCCGTCCTTCTACGCCTAAACACCTCAAGGGCAAAAACGCCCAACCTACCATAAGTACGATCGTCCAACAATACCCTACTGAAATCCCACACCCCCGCAGTATGAGTAATACCCATACTATCTAAATCCCTAACGTCATCATAGTCCGGGCACGAAGTCAGTACATGCCTCCAGTCCTCAGTTCCCCTCCCACACCGACAGTCCGCTGATTCAGTCTGGCCAATTCGATGCAAAAATGCATTGAAAGAGCCATGTCCCGTCAGTATGAACCCCAGACTCAAGCCAAAGCCAAAGTCAGGGTGTTCCCGTACGAACGTAACGTCCGGAATAAATCCATAAGTCACCCTTCCCTTGTCGCTGTTCGTCCATCTCGTCTGCCACCTATCTACGAGGCACCCCTGCAAAAGGGCCTTATACCTATCTCTCCCAATCTCGAGCTCCGAAACAGAAAGCCAGTCGTCCGTCCCAAGTGGCAGTCCCCTCTTGACCCTGAAAGCAATGCTACGACGCACCACTTCCAAGTCAAGCGGAGGTACACCAACAAGGACCTGCAAAGCATCGGTAGAGACCGTCCGACACACCGGAACACATGCCAAAAGTGCAATTCTCTGACACGTGAGAATCTTACTCTGTCCAACAACAGACATGACCGTCCTATACCACACCGACGCGCCATACGCCGCACAAGCGACGAAAAGCCCATCGTATATGATACGGACGGCACGCCTGCTGAGTCCCCAATCACTCCTCAATATGCGCCTAATCTTTCCAACGATAGCTGCCAGCTTATGCCTGACATGGGTGAGATGAGCCTGGAAGCTCATACGCTCCCCAACAACTATTCCGAGGTACCTGACCTGAGTCACATAGCGAATGCTGTTGTCACCAATTCTAATGAGTGGAGGTCGCCCGGTTGACAATATGCCCTTAAGCAACATCATCACCGTTTTATCCACTGCGACGTCCACACCAACCCCTACACCCCACTCACAAGCAATGCGAATGGCCTGGGCACCCCTTCTCTCCAGCTCAGCACGAGACCGGCCTTCGATCAGGATGAGCAAGTCATCCGCATACGCACACAGTTTGAATGTCAGCCCGAGCTGCCTCAACAGAGTATCCATCATGAGATTCCAAATGAATGGACCACAGATGGACCCCTGCGGACAACCCCGAACAACCTCCATCCAAACCGTTTCAAAGGATCCAACAACACACGCTTTTCTATCCTCGAAATAGCTGCTCCAAATGCCCATCTCACGACAGCCAACCTCCGATAGCCTTCGTAAGACCTTGTCCCACGAAAGATAATCGAAAGCTCCCTTAAAATCGATGAAAAGCCCAAGCACATACTTCGCAGATGATTGTTCGACAGAACTCTTCACATGCATCCAAGCGTCTTCGACGCATTTGCCTTCCCTAAAACCAAACTGGTAACATGAAGGGCCCTCGCTGTAGCATTCCTTGAGTCTGTACACCATGACTCTTTCCAGCACTTTTCCAAATACTGGCAAGAGGCTGATGCCCCGATAAGAGCGAGGATTACTCCTCACTCTATCAGGCGACTTAAGGAGTACCACAACACATTTCCATGCCTTCGGGAAGTAGCCCTCATTAATGCACCTACCGTACACCGCCTCCAGGTATTCAGGGATGGCCTTCCAGATGTTCTTACACATCTCTCCGGTCAACCCATCCAAACCTGGGGACTTCCTGCTTCTCACCCGACAAAAACAGTCATCTAATTCCGACCTCACCAAGTTTGGAGGGTCAGCAACCTCCACCGGTGGGGGAGGATAGTTGCCTGGCTCCGCCCTTGGAAAGAAGACCCCCAACAATGCGTCCGTGCAGTCCCTCCATGAAGACAACACGGTGTCGCCAACATGGAGGCATCCTATGTCCACCTGACTCTTTCTACCCCTGCAGATACGGTAAACCCTACCCCAGGGGTCATCCCTATTGTCCTGTACAAATCTCCTCCACTCGTCCTCCTTAACCGTTACAATCATGTCCTTGTACGTCTTAAGGCTGCCAAGATACTCGGTCCTACGCTGAGCTAGATCTTCAGCATTGGTACGCCTACCCCTCTGGAAACGTCTCCGGAGGTGTCGAACGCGCCGCCGCATCGGCTCCAACTCAGGGGTCCACCATTTGACCCTCTTGGGCTTCGCATAACTAGCTCGGCCCAACAGTGCATCATTCACCGCAGATGCCGTCCGGACAATCTTGTCAACCTGGTCGTCAATCGTCAGTAGCCTAAAGTCTTCAATTGGCACCGATGACAATGCCTCCCTAAAACAGTACCGATAATGGTCCCAATCAACGTCACGCGTTCGCCATCGTAAAACGCCACCAGTCTCCCTAGTCCGTTGTGGACAAGTAACCTTAATCTCGATGAGATTATGGTCACTTATCCCCCAATCGTCACAAACTCTCCAACTAAAGTCAAAAGCAGTAATTGCCGCCCCATTCGCAGCTGTCACGTCAATGTCACTGACGCCCATTGGCCCATCGAAAGTATATAGCTCACTCGGCTCATTCAACACGCTCAAATCTCGCGAGAGCAACCATTCACCAAGCACTCCTCCTCGTATAAGGTTCGGATGTCCAAACCCAAGTCTGGACATCTTACTGAACCACATACGAGAGGAGGCGTTCGCATCTAGGCCGAGGATAACAGGAATACTACTCGCCGCGAGTAGTACCGTATCCATATACCCTAGATAGGGTTCCAATGAAACGCCAGGCCTACAGTAGATGCTAGCCAGAAACATCTCCCCAAACCACCCTTTAACCCTAACACACACCCCAAGCTGGCTATCAACTGATTTCGTACAGTCCACGTCGCTGTCCCTAACCATAATCGCGGCCTTTCCCGCTCCGTCAGTAAATACGCGAAACCCCCCCGGAATCCCCCTAACATCACCATTCGCAAAGTACGGCTCCTGGATCAGAGCAAAGCTAGCGTCCAGCTGACACATAGCTTGCCCCAGCTCGCACGTCACCGCCTTCGAGCGCTGACAATTCAGCTGCAAAAGGCGCAACTCCATTAGTGTCTGGCGTTCGCCCTGGCAACCATAGCCGAGTACGTGGGACACGCAAACGACAACATACTGTGGTCCGCTGGCAGGCCCCTCATCTCACAGTTGCGGCACCTCACCGGGTTCACACAACGTGAGGCCAGATGCCCCATCGTCCCGCACGTCCTGCACACATCCTGCCCCATCCTGCACTCACGCTGCAGGTGATCAAAGCCGAGGCAGCGGTAGCAGTGCGGGATCGCATCCTGTTGCCGCAACCTGAAGCTGAACCACTTCACGTAGACCCTACCGACATCCAGGAGCGCGTTCGCAGCACGCTCACTGCACTCCAAAACAACGCTGACCTGTCCGGCAGGGTCAGACCTCCAGGGACTGGTAACCAGACGAACGCTCCTCTTGAACACCTCGTAGCTCATTCGCTCCTTCAGGTTCATCTCGAACAACTCGGACATAAACTCATCAGGAGTGATTACCGCATGCACTCCGGCAACCACCACCCTTGGACCAAGCTTGTCGCTGACCGTCACCTCCAGGCCGACCTCCTCAAACTTTTTGTTCGAGGCAATCCTCGACCTCTCCGCCACCGAAGGTGTGCGAATGACCGCACCGCTAGTCCTTTTCAGCGGCCGCATCTCGTGCACTCTGACTCCAAGGGTAGGTCCGACTTGTTCGACGACCTTACTCACTACCTCCTTGGACGTTGCGCCCTTCTTTTTGTCGCGAACGACCACCGACCAGGTTTCCACAGGCCTGGGTGTAGGCCTGGGAACCGCGACACCCTGTGTCCTAACCACCGCAGCAACCGTTGGGGCCTGAGCAACAGGCCTAGCAGCGGGAGCTGGCACTGTGGTCACAGACTGAACCGGCCTGGGAGACTGGAGGATGTCCAGCCTACCCCTCAACCGCTCGTTGTCTACCAGCAGTTTCATCACCAGCTCCTCATACCCACTAGCCTGACTCATGAGTCTGCCCATCGTCTCCGCACTAAGGTTCCCACCGAACAGCACCTCACGGAAACTGTCGGTGACAACCTTAACGTCGGCCACCGTAACACCCCCATCACACATGGAAAAGGCAGCAGCCGAAACCACAGCCCTTTTACGCTGCCTACTTTCCCTGCCAACAGATGGCAACGGGGGAAACGCCGCAGCAAAACCACCACCAACCGCAGAGCTATCAGAGATAGCAGCACCAGCATCTGACGTGGTACATGCGCCAGTAACAGCAGCACCACCAGCAACACCACCAACTGCACCACCAGCAGCACCACCAACAACACCACCACCAGCACCACCACCAGCACCACCACGAGCAGCAGTACCAATAGCAGAACCGCGACCAGCACCACTCTTAACACCATCAACAGCAGCAGCAGCAGCAGCATCAGCAACAGGAGCAGACTTAAAGCGCTTGGTGGTCGCCTTACCACCACTCGCCTTTACATCAGCTTCCGACCCCGAACTGCTCAGCTCGCTCTCCGTATGACGGAGACGAGACTTCGCAGGTGGAGGGGGCCCCATCACCTCATCAGTGACTGCCCCAGACGCAGCGTCAGAGGCATCACCCTTCGCCGTCTTGCGAGGTTTCCCCGCAGGAGGCATAATATAAAATTCAAATTTAAAGAATCCAACGACTCACCAGATTCAATAATAAACACAGCCAACAGGAAGTCAAAAATCGTAGCCAAGTCCGTCACCAATTCCAATTAAACACGCCCGAAACCGAAATGCAACTCGAAAATCAAAGTCCAATAAACACGCCGAACCGTCAACAAAAAACACTCTGGTAGCACCAAAACCCACCGCACGAGTATGGTAACTCCACTCCGTTAGTCCTATCTAACCTCACTTCTTCAAATTGTTACTGACCTTGAAGTCAAAAACTGAGACACCACAGAATTACCCCTGGGAGTCTCAACTTTAAAACAACAATTCTTCACAATTGTAACACTCACACTTGTAAACACTTAGTTTTCATACACGAATCGTTTGTAACAAACTTAAATTCTCCGCTTTGATAAAAACACGTCTTTACACTCCGACAGCCAAACTAGAAGTGAGTCTTCTGGGCCGGATGGCATACCAGCACTGGTCCTGAAGCAGTGCTCGTCGACGCTTGCGCGTCCATTAGCTCACCTTTTCAGTGCGTCATATCGCGCCGGTATTTTTCCATCTTGCTGGAAGGTTGCTAATGTAACGCCAATCCCCAAAAAGGGCGAGGCTAGTAACCCTGAGAACTACCGTCCAATAGCAGTTTGTTTCGCACTCTCCAAGGTTATGGAGAATATGATTAATCACCACCTTGTGGGATATCTGGAGTCCAACGATTTACTTAGCGATCGTCAGTACGGTTTCCGAAAGGGCCGTTCTACTGGTGACCTGCTGGCGTTGCTCTCGGAGAAGTGGAACAAGTTCATTCATGGTTTTGACGAGAGTAAGGTTGTGGCTCTGAATATCTCAAAGGCGTTTGATAGAGTTTGGCACGAGGCTCTCATTTCGAAACTTAATGCTTTTGGTGTCGGTAGTCACTTCTCTCGATTTATATCGAGTTTTCTCAGAGATCGCTCTATAAGAGTGGTTATAGATGGGGTCTCATCTTTCTCCTACTCTTTTTCTAATATTTCTTAACGACTTTCTTCTTCTCACTTCTAATCCTATCTACTCTTTTGCGGATGACAGCAACATTTGTCACTTATATTCTTTTGATCGTAGACCGAGCCTTTTGGAGGTTGTGGTAAGAAGGATGAATATGAACGTCACACTCACAAGTGACCTGGTGAAGATCTCCGAGTGGTGTCGTGCACGTAAGATTCAATGTTGTTTTTTAACACAGGCGTGGTGGTGTGCTGTCATCTGTGTCAATGGGTAATGTGGATATTGAGGAATCAGATGCTCTTGATGTCCTGGGCATGAGAATTCACTGTGACATTCGTTGGAATGATCACATATTTCAAGTGTCAAAAGAAGCATTCAAGTACCTTGGTTTTTTGAGACGGTGCAAGAAATACTTCACCCCATCTGATCTCCTTAATATTTACAAGACCTATAACCGACCCAAAATGGAATACAACTCTCATGTATGGGCCGGTACTTCAAAGCCTATTTTGGAGCTTCTCGACCGCGTACAGGAGAGGGCGAAGATGCTCATCAATGACGGTAGGGTAGCCAACTCTATCGATTCATTGGAGCAACGTCGCAATGTGGCGTGTGTTTCATTGTTCTATCGGTACTATAACGGAATGTGTTCTAACGAAATTAAGGAATTGATTCCCAGAAATCATATATTTTTACGTAGTACTCGTATTTTATCGTAGAGCGCATCCCTTTGTAGTTGATTGTCCAGTAAATCGCACGAGGCATTATAGGGAGAATTCGTTCTTTGGTCGCAATATTCGGTTGTGGAATGATCTTCCAGCTAAAGTATTTCCTGCCACTTACGACATGAGTAAATTTAAATCTAACTTCCATAAACACTACTCCCTCTGTCCTCCTTCCAATAACCTATTTTCCTAGTACCAGCACAATGCACGGCATGCGTAGAAGCCATCCCCTGGGTGCTGGTCTTATAAAAAAAGAAAAGTTTGTAAAAACAGCGGAAAATAATTATATTTTCCCTCAAAATTATTTTGTGTTCACACTACGGCGAAGAATTATTTTATGTTTTTCGTTAAATATTTGCTTTCGTAGCTTTAGTAATTGTGCTTATTTTGGTATAACTGCCAAAGAGTAGATTGTTACAAAGGCGCATTGTTTGTTACAAAGTTAAACACAAGGCGCAATAAAGTAAGATACACTGCACACCACTGAAACAAAATTAAGATAAGAAATTAACTGTTCACTAAAAGACATGAAATACTTATTTAAATGGAGGAATATAAATAATGCCAAGAACATCTACCTTAACCTCTACCTCTTAAAACTTTTCATCACTTACAAATGATGCCAACTTTAATTTCTGTATTAGAAATTTCGATCGTTCTTAGAAAATATGCTTTGTGGACAATGGCGACAGCTGGCATGTGATAAGTACGTGTTCCTAAGATTTTGTTGAAGATACGTTAGTAATTGATATTGATTACTATGCATAAGTTATTTGTGCCCCTTTATATTCTACCTTTTAAGCTGCACAAGAAGATCTCAACACTAGCAACGATAGTAATTGTTTTATTGATGTCGCTTTTGTTTGCTATTAAAGCTGTATGGCTTGTTCGGTTTCTTCCTTTGCTTTTGGCTATATGATATGATGTTGGCCTCCATTTCTTATTGAATGCTGCATACACATGCCGATGCTATTATCAGATGCGTGGGGAAATAAAAGTTAAATAAATAAACTGAGAAGTCTGCTCTGTGATAAAATATTTAAAGAAATAAAAGAAATTTGGAAATTCTGAAAAATTATTTAACTCGATTCGAATCCCTGTTGATCTCTTTTTATAATATTAATATATATATATATATTTGTATCATCAGCCTTGAGGTTAAAGCTCAGTATTTTCTAAGTTAATCTACGTTTGGAGTTTTTCTCAATGATCATTATTAAAGAAATAAAAGAATTCTCAATTAGACATAACTGAATATTTATGGATTCGCTCAGATATGCGTATTTCGATTTGAATAAAGCTTAAAATAATTCAAAGAATAAGGCTTTTTTATGTGGCTGTAAATGCATTATTTTTAAATATGGTCCACTAAATTTTTAAGAAAAGGTGCGTTTGTATGTCAACTACCGTTAAAGGTTAAATATACAATTTCGAAAAAATTATGATCGCCTCCTTAATGTCGGCTGTTTTTTTTTTTACTATTACGCAAATTTGTCACAATAAAACCAAGAAATATATTTTTAATATAAAAAAACGGGCTTTGTTGGATGGAATATTTTATGACATTAATTTTAAAATATGATTTTGGATATGTGGCCTCCACGGCTGGTGCGTACAAGACGCAATCTGAAACACCAATACAAAGTTTTCGCAGCATATGGTGCCGTATTTCGCCAATAATTTTTCGAATGTTGATATCCAGGTGTTCAATTGTCTATGGCATATCGAAGTAGACATGTGATTTTACATAACACCAAAGAAAGTATCCAATGTGGTTAAATTACACAATCTTGATGGCCAATTAATTGGACCATTACGTGAAAGAACTCTTTCATCTCTTTTCAAAGTTTCTTTGAGTAAATCAGTTGTAGTTTGCGCTGTGTGACATTGGCTCCATCCTATTGGAACCGTATGTCAGCAAGATTAGTTCATTGAGGTTCAAAAAATTTCCAATCATGTCCCTAAGTATACAGTTCACCATTGACAATAACATTCTGACCATCATTGTTTTTAAAGGAATGACTCCACCAGCAAATAAAACGCACACAAACAGTAGTTTTCTGTCGATGCAATGATGAAGATGTCGACAAAGACTTGTGGATTATAATATCTTCACTCTAAAAATGGGCTTCATCAGAGCAAAATCATTATGATGAACACAACCATTATTTTGAATTGAATTTCAACAATTTTCAAGCGAAAAATACGTATTATATTAAAAAATGGTATTAGAATGACTTAAAGCTGGTATAATTTGAAATCTTTTAATATATGGCTTAACGAAGTCGAATAAATCATTTCAAAGTTACCATAAGATGTATGAAGCATCCTCTCGAAAAATCTCACATTTTAGAAAAAAATTCTAAAACAAAGTTTATCCATAGAATCTGAAAGTCTGATGATTTTTGAAATTAGGCAACCATAGCGCATCAGTATAGTGTATAGTGGTTATCCAAGGTATTTTTGCTTGTTGCATAGTGTTACTTGTATTGACTGCGGAGTAGCTTAGGCTAAATTCACAAACTTACACTTTAACCATTCCCAAGATACAAAAAAATTAATATATAATTTGTGTAGGAAGTACCTTATCCACTTTTCCAATCCCGCATACTTTTTGTCTGACGATTTGCATTGACTACGAAGTTATTTAGACTAAATTCAGAAACTATCACTTTAACCATTCTTAAGATATACAAAAAGGTATACTTACTTTATATAGGAGGTATTATGACCACGCATCCAATGTCGACGACTTTTTGACTGATGATTTGAATAGAATATGAAGAATATGAACCAAATAGACAAATGACTATTTACTTTATAAAGGCGTGGCACCACCTAATTTGAATTTTTAAAATTTATATATCCTCTATGTGTGTTGGCGATTTTTTACAATTTTTGGAACGGCTGCTGAAACACGTTTGCCGTAATGATTTTTTAACTCGATTGAACAGAAAGAAGCCAAAGGGAGCCAAATCAGTTGAATTTAGTGGCTGCTGGATGGTATTTTTGTATTTTTCGTTAAAAGATTTCGAATAATGATGACATTGTGCCACGGTACGTTATAGTGGTGCAACATCCACGAGTTTTCTTTCCACAATTCTGGTTTCTTTCGGCGAAATGTTTCATGCGTACTCTCAAATAATATTCTCTAAATACTGTCCGGCCTTCTGGCAAAATTTCATGACGCACTACACAATTGTAATCCATGAAAACTGAGAGCATTGTCTTCATTTTTGACTGAAAATGCTCCTGGCTCATTTGGTGAACGCCATTCACTTGCCTGATGTCTGGATTGCGTGTCGTATTCATAAACCCACGTCTCGTCTCCAGTAATGATCCTTTTGTTGAATGTGGGATCGGATTCAGCCTCACAAGTCATACCTTTTGCGACCTCAACACAAACACAACAAACAAATAGACCGCTACACGGGGATTATTTCGGAAACTTTTTGATCAAGGTAGTCTATACCTATATACATATATTTTTTAAATTTACTCTGCTATTGTAGCTCGCAGGATAAAGTTCCTATGGGAGGCTATAGTAACTCCAAAAAGGACATTTGTTCTTCAAGCGTATAGAACAATTGGGTTTGTTCGTAGTTTCATTTGTTGTTATGATTTTAAATAGCTGCACAAAAGGTTCTTTGCATCTTGGTGCTTTTTGTCAGGTGCCATAGTAACATATTGCTTCCCACACTATCACAGCCCCCCTATTTTCTATTTAATTGTAATTTCTTGTGGGAATCATTACGCGTGATCTTGATAATGTGGAAAGCAATATGGTACTATAGCACCTGCGATTTACAGTTTTTAACATCGCGTGTGAATGCAGAGTACTACAATAGCGTCTCGTAAACGACATTTCTACTTATTTGAGAATCTGGAAAAACTTATTTGGAAACCTAAAATGTTCCAATCCATACAGTCCGATCCGTTAAATCGTGCATTCAGAGCCAATAAGCTGACGCTCTTGAATGGCCACCTTATATGTCCGGCTTAAGTACAATCAAAAACGTATGGAGTCGGATGGCTAGGAAAGTGTACGAGTCTGGAAAACAATACAACACAAAAATGGAATAAATAGCAGGAGTCATACACACTTGGTCCACAATTTCGATGAATTATATTGAAAAACTTTACTATTCAATTTCCAATCGAATTTTCGAGGTAATTTCAAACAAAGGCGGTCTCACGCGTTACTAAGTATCCTTAATACTGTTTAAAATATAATATTTAAAAATTAAAATGCTAATAGTTGCTAAAAACGTTTTTAGTATATTTTTTCTAAAAAAAATTATTAAAATACAAATGGTACAGTAGTCATTGTTGTTTTATTTTAAAGGAAATCGATAAGATACATAGAAATCTTAAGGCCATAACTCAATTGGTTCAGATAATATATAACATTAACCGTCAGTAAAAGGGGAGCGCTATCCTGATGACGCGCAGTGTATGTATGCATATATGACCAATAAGGACTATTGTATATGGTGTAATAGCATAATTAAGTATGATTTTGCATTTATTTTAAGAATATATATTGTAAAGTAATAGATGAATGAGGAAAGGAATCGTTATTATTTTATTTTTTGAACAGTTTGTCATAAATCACCGGATGTTATGTATACGACGAACTTTGGTCAGCAAGACAAATATAATGATCATTTAGTGAAACGATATATCCATATACATACAGTGACAAACTAAATTATTGGCACAGTAACGTTTTTTTTCAACTAGTGCTTATTTCGTTAATGGTAACACAGCTCAGGTCTGATTTGACAGATAATTAGTTTTATCCTTCCGCTGAACGAATATGGTTGTGTATACGCTTGAACAACGCTGGGAATCTGGACCTGCGATCGACTTACAGAAGATGCCGATTTTGCCAAAAAAATCATCTTTTGAAAATCATGGTAATGTTGCAGAATGTGTGTTCATCTTTTCAGATGAAGCTCATTTTGATCTTGGCGGGTATGTAAACAAGCAAAATTGTCGAATTTGGGGCACAGAAAACCCGCACGCATACATTGAAAAGCCGATGCACCCGAGACGAGTCACTGTTTGGTGCGAATTTTGGTCCAGGGGCATAATTGGGCCATTTTTCTTCGAAAATGAGCAAGGAGTGGCCGTTATAGTCAATGGCGATCGTTATCAGGCCATGTTGAACAAATTTTTGTTCACAAAAATTGAAGAGGAGAATGTTAGCAACATTTGGTTTCAAGAGATAAGTGTTACGCCGTCAAAGATAAGTGTTACGCCAACAAGCCATTGGTGAAATACAGCAGCACACAATCGTTAACGTGCTTAAAAATTGGACCGATCGTGTAGGCTACTGCATGGCCAGCCGAGGCAGCCATTTGAATGAAATTGTTTTCCATTATTAACCGGAAGAATTGTACTTTCAAATAAAAAAAGATATTTGAGAAAATATTCAGTATTTTTTTTATAGCATTTTCAAAAAAAAAAAAAATATTTGGCGGACCCTTTATGTCTCAAAATTATAAGGTCACTCTTATTCTTTAGTTCTCTTAAAATAATGCTCCAATCGACTTGAAGACTTTGAAAAAGTACTTTGCACTGACAGGTTCTCTTACATGTTAACCAGAAAATGTGAATATTGATATTCTCTTTTATAATGGAAATATACCGTTTTTTCGTGTTTCATAATTATAAGGTCATTTTAATAAAATGTAAGAACATAGATCAGTAGCAAAATAACAATAGAAGTATTTGGTACTATTAAAAGGATTTTTTTTCCCAATTTTAAAATGCTGCGTGAATGTAGTTTAACTGACTTTGAAAAGGGTCAAATTTTGGCATACACAACTGTAAGCCTTTCCTTGCGTGAAATTTCAAGAAAAATGGGTAGAAGTCTATTTGCGGTTCAAATTTTTTTAAATAATCATAAAAGTTATGACAAAGACAAAGAGATCTGGACAAAAAGAAAACTCTCGGAAGGTGACATAAACCACATTAAACGCATGGCGAGTAATACTTCTTATAGCCTTATATCCATTCAGCAAAAAAGTGTAGCTGCTATTTCGAAATCGACCATACATAGAGTTATATTTAGAAATAGAAACATTGTTTACGCCAAAATGGATCAAGTCACACGATTATCGCCCCGAGATAAAATTGGCAGACTCCAATTTGCCAGAGAAAATATGGATACTAACTGGGAAAAAGTAGGACTTGTTATATATATATTTTTTTCAGTGCAGTAATATATTATTTATTACCTAAGGATATATTTTTCGATGCAACAAAAATGGAATTTGGATGGCCCAGATAAAACTCGTGGATTTTGGAGAGATTTAAGAAAATCACCCCTCAATTTCTCTGGAAGAAATTTTGATGGAGGTTCACTTATGGTCTGGGGAGCATTTTTTGCAGATGAATTGCTGTGGATAGAGCTTGCTTTATATGGAATAAAAAGCACGGACTACGTCTTAACTCTGGAAATGAGTTTACTGTCCTTTCGATCACAAATTCCTACAAACAAATTTATATTTCAGCAGGACAATGCCGCAATTCACAACACTGCCTACATAATGAATTGGTTTTCATCGAACAATATTGAAGTAATGAATTGGCCAGCATGTTTCCCAGATGTTAACCCAAACAAATGGAAAACAAATGTGAAATTTTAATGAGGCGCGTTTATGCTGAAAACCGTCAATTTGAAGACATGTCTTAACTAAAACCCCCAATTTTAGAAGAATGGGGAAAAATTGATGAAACCATAATAAATAATTTAGTTAAAAGTATGAAAAATAGAATATTTGGTCTAATAACCAATAAAGATGGGCAAATTAGCCCAAAAATTATAAAGAAATATCATTTGAATTCGTAGCAAAATAAATTGACCTTATAATTATGGTTATGAAATAAAAATTATACAACAACAACAAAAGATTTGCAAATATAGTTTTAACTAACAGTACATGAAAAGAAAGAAATTTAATTAAAAGAAACCTAATCGAAAACAGTAATATTTTAAAAGAAATAAGAATGACCTTATAATTATGAGACATACTATATCTGTACGTACATATGTATGTGTACTAAAAACAAAATAAATACTTTATCTAGTTGCAAAAAATTATTGCCACAATTCATTAAAAACTATAAGATATTGGTTATATCGCGAAAATTAATATCAGGTTGTTAATCGCTTCAGTTTTATAACTGCATCCAGCCATTTTGAGATAAAACTATTGTTTTTTTTTGTTGTCCTCTGTCTAAATATTTTGCAATTTTTAGACAAATGTCTGTCTGCTTCATCCCATAATTTTTGGCTGTTCATTGCTTTTTTACTAGCTTATCCAAATCTTCCCACGAATTCTTTATCGGATTGAAATCTGCCGGTGTGGCGGATGTGCTAGAACGTGAAAAAACATTGTATGCAGCCCCATACGCCTAACATGAGCCAAATGCTTTAAGTCATTATCATGTTAGGAAGAAAATGAGGCTGGTATATTATACTTTTTCAGGTTTGCTTTTAGTATAGTGAAATATTTCATTTTGTCAATGAATATCAAGCTTGCCTACAATTACTCCTTAACGACCATATTTTACAATTGCAGCATGGTTTGACTTTTTCTACACAGTTTATCGGTCAGTTACAGTTTGGTCTTTGGTTTGACTTTGTCTACACAGTTTATCGGTCATCGCAGTAAAAGAATTTGATCTGAGAATATCACTTTACCTTCAAAATTATATGGCTTAATTAAATGTATACTTAAATGCTTCGTTTCCGGCCATCTACACTAAAATTATGTATTGCTTTATGTAGTGTCTTACGGTTCATAATGGCAAAAAAATCTTTTCTAAACTATTGTCTAATCTCAACAGTGATCCTTGGCTTTTCTCACTTGGTAGTCTGGCTACAATCAACGCTATTTTTTTCGCTGAGATTCTCTTGCTTTCATCGGCTTGTTATTGAATTTTAATCAAAGTGAACTTTTTACTCTGACATATGAAAATTGTTGAATTCAGAAATAGACTAAAAAGTTTTCTTTGAAAAAAGGTAATTTTGGTAATTTGGTAATTTGGTAATTTTTTTTATTCGTAAATAATAGGTATACAAAAAATTTTGGACATCTTGGACCAGTTTACTGTTGTAATAATTTAGTTTGTCACTGTATGTACATACATATGTATGTCCAACTACTTCTAGGCTGTAGAAGAAGAATGTTTCGATATATTTACTACATACATACTCGTAGTATATTAAATAAAAGATGTTACGTACGGTCTTAAAAGTGTCGCGCAGAAAACAAAATATTTACCATATGTTTGTTTCTTTAATGTGTTTTATTTGTTTGCCTCCGCATTTGCGGCTTTTGAATTTTTAAAGATCCCCCAAGTAAATTTCTTCCCCCTTGTTACTTTTCCAACCCGCTCGACATTTCTTTTTTCAACTGCCAGATGATTTTTATTTATTTTTCTTTTTTCGACAATTTTTTTGCGGCCAATTTAGTGGGAAAAAAGTTTGACTTCTTTAATCATTTGTGCTAGTGAATGGTAATGGTATTACGGTTTGCATTTTTATTGAATCATACGCACACAAATACGTTAATTGATATTTGTGTTGGTATTTGTAGCACTATACATATGTATGTCCATACGTATGTATGTACGATCAAAAGACAAGGAAAATACTTACTACATACATACATGCATATTTATATGTATGTTTCTGTTCATTTCATGTGAATTTGTTTAACGGGCGGATCCCAGATTCTTTTGTCTGTAGGATGATTTCATTTTTTATTTTCTTTTGTTTCTCGTTTTGCTTTTAGTTGCTTATTTTCATTCTTTATTTGATTTAATTCAAAATGGCGAAAAATAAAAACCAAACAATTTATATCAAGTCTAAACAAATAAATTCGCTCTTTTTTTAATTTTATATATTTTATTATTTTTTTCAGTAATTTTTTTTCTTTTTTTTTAATATTTCTCAATCAAAACTTGCTGTTACAATAACACAATCATATATAAAAACAAACTTCATAAATAGGTATTAAACAATAATACAAATGGATACATGTATATGAATGTACATATGTATGTATGTATGTATGTATGTAGGTATGTATGTAGGTATATATGTAGGTATATATGTATATTAAATGTACACTTTAGGCTGAAGAACTTAAAAGAAATTGGCTGGTGGCACTTAATTGTATGAAGAATCACTAACGATTAAATTAAATTTGTTTAATACTAAATGGAAAGTATAACAAGTGTTGCACTATGCAACATAGAGAGATGCATTATGTGGAAGTATGTATGTAGTATGTACTTTAGAGCAAGTAAGACGGCAGAGTGGCTAAAGTTTATAATTTACAATATAGACCCTTAGGATTTGCTGTTCTGAGCGTCGCCTTCCATTCGCCAGACGCCAAAGAGATAACTGAGTTTTTCTGGTGGAATGAGAGGAGCACCGGCTGCCCGTCTCAGGTTTTTTAGATCAGCTTCAGCATTGCTAAGGATAGAGGCAGCACCCATTGCAAATCCATTACCAGGAGCTTCTGTGGCGTCAAGAGCCTTAAGTAAACTGATTTCGCTCGTAGATAGTACACGACAAAGAAAGTCAATATACCTGAAAAAGAAAAACAAGTGACGAAAGTTAAAATATTGGGAAAGTTAAGTAAAATGTGTTATCAATGGCAGAATGTTCGTTTAGGTAAAATGAAAAGAATAGTAGCGCTATTATGTGTGAATTCAGCAAATCAGGTAGACAGTGTACAGCATGTTATTCCGTGGGTTTTTATTAATGCAAGAAAAACAAAAAACCAGAAAAAAAAAACGGAAATGCCAGCAAAAAAGAAATTTTCCAAATCTGAGGAATGTCTAAGACGGAATCATATTGGAAATTGATTTAAAAAATAGTTGATAACCTACCTCGTTGCTAGTTTCAACGTTTGAATTTTACTGAGCTTATCACTTGGCAGGGTGGGTATAATTTGTTGTAACGCTTTAAAGGCATCGTTTAAACTCTGAGTTCTTTGACGTTCTCGCACATTTGCCATTATGCGTTGATTGTGAAAGTCTTCTGCATCCTCGGATTTACTCGATTTACGTTTTGTACGCCGACGGGGTTTGCGAAACTCTTTGGAATGTTCATTACTGTCTCCAGCGCCGGCGCTGAGTTCATCTTCATTTGGGAACAAAAAACTGCTCGTGGAGGCAGCTGATTGCCTAGTATATTCCATTTCATCGCGATCTGAGCTCGAGTATGTACTGCCATTTAGTGAGCTGACATGATCCATTTGATCAAATGTATTGGCCACATTACTGGAATGTAAAATACTGCTGTTGTGTTGTAGCAGTGAGGATGACGCGCTATTTTGTTGGTGAAAAGTGTATTTAAAATTGTCCTCTTCACTGTTGTCACACATTTCTTCATCCGGAAAGTCAAATTGTGGAGCGACAGGTACAAAATTGTTTTGTCTTGTACTTGGCGGACAGTTAATGGAAGAATTAACTTCATTCACCGTAGTCGGTAAATACTCTACAAAAAATTTCTCATCTTGACTTTGTACAAAAGGTGGCATATCGTTGTGACTTGAATGTAGAGGCGGCATATTCAGCTTTTTATTATCTTGCTTAATATCATTTGATCCAATATCGAATTCACGATTACGTTTGCCGTTCTCGTTTATTTGATACTGTTGGATTTCCATCTCGTAGCTATTGTTGTTCATTTCCTTTGACATTGTACAATTTGTGGTCATCGAAGCTGGTGAACCAATATTTTGGCTATTCGGTGTGGAACTGGTGCTATTTGTAGTGCTGGTGCTTAAAATTTCACTTCTTGGGATATTGTAGTCCGTTTCTTCTCGTTCATTAATTCCATAGCATAGGAAATCCCCAGATGTCGTTGAATGCTGACGTCCGTTGGTGTTCGCAGGTAGATTTTGTTGATCCTGCTGGTGGTGCGGATGCCCTTGTAAGTTTAAATGTGTCTGGCCATATACATTTGAAGGTTCTATATTGTGCATCGTGTGCATATATGGTTGCTGGTCAACATGTATCAGCTTAATGACGTTATGCTGTAAGTCCATTATATGAGGAAGAGGTTTATAGCTTATATCTAACAAAACTTTTGGAGATGCGGATCGAACCGACATTATTGCAAATTAAATGCAATAATTTTTCTTTAGGCGCAATTATTTCTATAGATTTTTTAGTACACCGGCTTAAAAAGAATTTTCTTTTAATGTTTGACAACACTTAGCTGTCAAAAATACCCGATCGTATGAAAGATTGCAATTCAACTGATTGTAGAGTTCCTAAATACATAATTCAAAGAACGAAACAAACAAATGCTGCTATTCGTCTACTTGCTCAGCCATTGCTTTCTCTTTCTACACTAATGATTTGCTTAAATATTGACTAAGCTGAAGGGTGATAGACTGTGTGTAATCAGAATCGAAATGCTCTCACACATACCATCTACACACTTCGCAAAATAAACTATAAACTGAGATAAAATGTACTATACTTCTTCTTAAGTTGACAATAGACGGGCAAACATGTTTGACCAACATCTTGTTGGTGTGCGTCAAAAGTAAAAGTATGGTTCCACGAAAAGATTGTATGCGAAAACCTTACTTTGACATAAAAGGGCTGATAGATGGGCTTGACCAACATTTGTGTATTTATGCGTTTGCTCTCAAACAAATATTTGAATCGGTGATAGACTACGTCAAATTTGACAACAAAATTTCGTTTTTAAGTAGTATTCAAAGAATGGGGAAGTGATTTGTTGTTGGCTAAAAATATGAATTTTTAAACAGTTTTCAGTTTCCTCATCGTTAAAATTTTTTATATGTTGAAGAAAAATAAAAATTTATGAAAATAAAATTTATGTTGCCATTGCATTCACCAAATAAACTATAATATTTTATTGCAGATATTTTCTTAAACCATTTTTTCAAAATTTCATTCAGTTTATAATTATATAGCAATCTTTTGCACCGACAAATTTTTAATGTGGAAATTCTATAATTTTATTAGGGGTACTTTTGCATTTCTATCTGTCACAAATTATATATATATATATATATATATATATATATATATATATATATATTATATTAATATATTATATGTATGTACGTATGTATATTGATATCTTCTACCAAGTGTGCTTTGTTAAAAATCTTTTTATCCAATCTTTTCTGCTTTTTGGCTAAGGTGGATACCGAAGCTTTAATTGTTGTTCTCCACATATAAAAAATTTAATATTTAATATCAGGGGATGGTACCACGCCCATTTATCCAATCTCGCCCATTTTTGTCTGATAATTCATATTGTATGGGAAGTACCATGCCCACTTTTCAAATTTTGGCCAATTTTTGACAGATGATTTGCATTGACTATGAAAACATTCAGACAAAATGCAGAAGCTTTAGCTTTAATCGTTATCAGGATTAACAAAAATCAATACCTATTTAATTTGTATGGGAGGTACCATGTCTACTTGGGGTATTCCGCTCAGTTTTTGACTGATGACTTGTAATGACTATGAAGCTATTTAGGGTAAATTTAGAGACTCTTAGTGTTACCATTTTAAGAATATAAACAAATATAAACATTTGAGAATATAAACATTTACTTTATATGGGCGTGACACCGCAAAGTTGAAATTTTTGAAATCTAGCACGTGGGTCGAAAAGTCGCGGGCCTAACATATAGATATCGCAAAAGACAGCTGTTAAAGTCTCATGATATTCTATTAATTAGTTTGTGAGTTATTGTGCTAAGAGTGACGCTACTTTTGCCATTTTCAGAACAATGAATCAAAAACAATTTCTTGTTTTCATTTTACATTGTTTCTTGATGGGAAAAAAATTACGTTCAAGTGAAGCAATGGCTTGAAAAGTGTTATGTTAACTAAACGTTAGTTTGCTGACTTCAAACGTGGTCGTAGAGAATCGATGATGTAGAACACAGTGGACGTCCAACTGAGACGGTAACACCAGAAAAACATCAAAAAATCCATAAAATCGAGTTGAATGATAGAAAAGTGATATTGAGTGACTTAGCTGACATCGTGAAGATGTCAAAAGAACGTGTTTGACTATGAGAAAGCTCTGTTCAAATTGGGTGCCACCAAAACCAAAAACGTGTTGATGATTTTGAAACAATGGCAAGACTACATGAATTGAAATTCGAATTAATTCAACCGTTTAGCTGTCTATAAGGCACAAACATACATACATACAAACAGATTAATTTTTATACGTAAGATTATCTAAAACTGGCGAAGTAACAAAATTAAGCAAAGCATTTTTTGTCATTTTATTTCTTCCACAAAATTAAACAATGTGAACTCTACGCTGACATAAATAAAATATAAACTTACATCAACAAATGACAAACAACGTCAGATTGCTTCAAAAGTTTGAATGATATTAAAAGCATTTTGATATTCTCCAAATTTACATACCACGCACATTGGGGTGTTTAATACCGAAAGTGGAAATTGATTAAAAAATAAACTCAGAAAACAGTAAAAAAATGTATATCACTTGAGAGTAAATAATATTCTAAATCACTAGGCATACAAATATTTTTGGTATTATTTTCCGCTATGATGCTACGTCCCTCCAAGTTAGGGGTTTTCCGTGTTTTTTTAAATAAAAGTAGTGAAATTTCTATAGTGTTATTTTATTTTATTCATTAAATTTAGTCAATAGATTTAATCCTTACAAACTAATTAAAAAATACGTTTAATATGATAAGAAGTACAAGCTTATTTGATACAATTTTTACATTACATTTTTCATACAGCAAAAAAGGAAAAAAAGGTAAAAATTTGTCAAGTATTAAGAAAAATAATAATATTGTGCTTTATAATATTAATATTTAATGAAAAATCAACAAAGTCGGGCAAAAGATTAATTGGCGACATAATCTCATAATTATATAGCATAATTCGATCTTGATATTTAAACATATAAAAGTTTATAATGACGTGAATATCGACAACGGATATTAAATTTAACAGATTCTAGAAGATACTCACAACAAATATTCCCATTGATAAGGTTCATCAAAAACGATACATTTAACATGGTACTACGACTTTTAAGAGTAGGCAGTTTAACTAAAGATAGTCTACATGTATAAGAAGGTAGTTCCAAATAATTCCAACCCAACTGACACAAACAGAAAAAAAAAGTTGTTTCTAAGCAGATTCAATGCATGTGATATGAATATTATAGTAAGGATCCCATACGACTGATCCGTATTACAAAATTGGTCTTACAAGTCAAACAAAGATCAGAAAACTCCTTAGCCCACCACTTTATAAACGCATGAATACCTCTAGCTTTGATCACAGCCAAATTAATATGATCAATAAAATTTAATTTACTGTCGAGTAAAATGCCGAGATCAACAATGAATCCACCAACTCTAATTGGTGACCACCCAGTAAATAATTTGCAGCAATTACATTAATTCTGGAGAAACGCATGTGTTTACATTTTTTTAAATTCTGCTCCAACATGTCGTGTTTACACCACACAAAAAAGTTATTCAGATCATTTTGAAGATAGACGTGTAATGGAACCATTAACTTCATTTGACTAAACTTATGCTTAGTCAATGTACACCTTTTTTATGTTGTTTGAAATAGAGGCTAAAAATCAGCGATTTTTATTTGAATATGTGAACTTGACGTAGTGAGTTAAACAAAGTTAAGCCAAGTTGTTTGTTTTTCCTAAAAATTGAAACATTTCATCAAATACTGATGAAAAAGCAATAATGCTCATATTTGCTCCATTTGAGGCCTTTTCTTAATAACTATAATATTATTTTAAGTTAGTAAAAATCCGGCCTTTCAATCCTTCATGGATTTATTTGATTCTTCGAGTGGCTTCTTCATTTATCGTATAAACTTCCAATAATAAAGTGGCGCGCTAGTTCTGAAGATGAGAAAAAAATTGTTTCAGTTAACAAAGCCCACAAAGTGTATTTAGGCATCAAATTGGTTTGATTATCAATCAGCCACAAGCCGGACTTGGAAATTCCAATGACGGCAACACTGCAAGGCGTTTCTTCCAAAATGCAGAGATTTCGGCATAAATAACAAACCTTGACGTCAATTTAATAAAGTGAATTTACGTAATAATGATAACAGTTTCAAGTGGTTTTCAAATGAATATTGACATTTTTCGGGATTTTGCACTTGATACCGTTAAATATTTTGCGCAAACGTATCCAACTATTCACAAATATTTAATTCATGGATCAGAAATAATAAATCATCCCTTATTACCGATAGAGCAGTTTTCAGAAGGGCACAAAAAGCTCGAAATAGAGACTTAAAAAATTTTAGAGAGAATTTTTCGTGAAAATGTTCAAGACTTCTAGTGACTTCCGATCCTATTATTTCCAATATGAGAAAGTTAAAACGAACAAAGATAATAATTTTCCACAAGAAGCGCTGAGCTCATTAATATTTGAACAAAATCCAAAAAATCTTCTATATAGTAATGATGATGACGACGATAATGATGATGATGACGAAGATAATGATGATGTTGCTGATGTTGACGGCAATAATAGTCGTAAGTCCGATGATACTGAATAAAGTTTTTTTTATATACTTTGATTATTTTTATTATGAGAAAAATAAAAATAAAAGAGGAGAATAAAACTAAAAATTTCCACTAAAGTATGCATAGAAACTATTTATTTATACATTTCTAACTAAAATAGATCGAAATCTATTGAATGTAGTTCCGAGAACGGCTCCCCGAATTGATTCCAACTTTAAGCATCAAATACCCCACTGTACGACATATGCTTGTGACCATTTATTTTACTTTGAATGCATACATACAAAATGTCGCTCAAGCATGTTTGTTCGTTTATCAGCCATTTAAACGGGTATATTTTTGAAACAGAGAAAGAGAGAGAGAGAGAGAGAGAGAGAGAAAAGTATAAAACAATTTATTATAATGGCGAATATACAAATGTATTTGGTATTTTGAGCATTTAAGTAGTACATCGGTGATCTTCGTTATTTGCAGACATTTTTATTATTTAATTTTTCATTTAAGGATAATCGACTTTCAATAAGACGAAATAACGGTTATTCCCAAATGTTCTCATGGGCTGGTTCCTATTATTTATTTATTAAAAAAGCTATAAGATTCGTGTTTCTTATTAATGTTGATAAATAAGACAGTTTTAAATCAAACTAAAGATTAAGGAGACAATAATAATTTCGAAATTGACAAGTCAATTATTCAAAGTGCATAATGTATAAATCTTAGCTTGAATAAAAAAAGCGTTTTTTGTAATTTCTGTGCAAAAATGTGTTTTAGCTCTGATTTGTTATTTTAAATTTTTTCAAATAATGGCCCTTATTGCGGTTGGCTTATTTGTTCTCGTATTTCGACATTTTTGTTCTAGATTAAGAAAACAAGCAAAATTTAACTTTAATCTATTACAAAAATGTTGAAAAACGACTACAACTTGCCAACCACGATAAGGGTGAATGTGTAAATTAAAAATGTATACATATGTAGATTGATTCAAGGCAAAATGCGTTCATTGGTAAATGCAAAATTTCTATTGCTAATATCAACTCATTTAAAGTTTTCGTAGACCATTGCTTCAACCATTTCAATAATTTAGATTTGATTCCGTAAGTATTGCGAGGCAACATGTGATCTTTCATGTACGTTTATAAATGTGTGTTGTCAGCATATATGGGACTATGGGCATATTCATTTGTTGGAATGTAAATGTTGGTACGCACCTCGGTAATTCGGTCATTGATTATTAATTTTGATTTTTAGGTATAAATTTTCATTCAATCAAATAGCTTTCTAATAGATTATATGTACATACATATGTAAATGCTTATCAGAAACATTTGTTTTAATTTGTACTTTTAACCTTTCAGCTACACGTTGGTAAAATCTTTTCAGTTTGTTGAATGGTACTATGCTTTCTTTAAAACTTAAAGAACTTCTTTGGAAAACAACATCTCTCATTTAATAAAGGTGTGAGTGTAGTTAATAAGACTTCTTTGAAATATTTGCTAAGACAGATAAAGGACGTATTTGCATGATATTATTATGATATTATTATATTTGTATGATGTTCACCTCGTTTTGATATCGTCGTTATCATTATTGCTTATTTTGTGAATACCAGAATCTTGTATGTACATAATTTTCTTTAGTAATAGTAGGCAAATAAACTCTATTGTTAGAATCATTCAACCTTATAACTTTTTAAAGGGGGACTTACACGATAATACAAGTCTTACGACATGTCAAGTTTTTGTGTAGAAGAGAGCGGATAGTATCGTGTAAACTCAATATACAATGCAGCATTCAGCACACTAATATTAATGCATTTTACAATTGTGGTAGTAATTGAGAGTTTCTAACTCAGGCCACTCTGCACTGAGTTTTTGCACTTGTTTACATCTCTTGTTTATTTTTTGCCTATACGTGTGACTACGTACGTGTGAAAACAGAAGAGAAGACAGCCTCTTTGCCAAAATCTGATGTAATGAGAGCTTATGAAAGGCGCTTGAGTACGTACGTGTGAAAACAGAAGAGAAGACATTGAGAGAAAATATGGATGAAAATTTGGCTGTCGTACGACTTTCTGTGTTTTTTAATATTTTTTTTTTTAACCATCACACTACAATAGATCAGAGGTGTATTGTCATGTAAATAAATATTGGTATCTTTTACAACAGTTGTTTTCATTTTACTCTGTTTTGGTTTTTTACGTATCGTGTAAGCTTAAAAAATCTGTCGTATGATTTTTACTCTCATTTCTAAAATACGAATAGATTTTGTAATAGTTTCTGTTTGATTTTACGTACGTAAGGTATTATCGTGTAAACTAGCCTTAAGTGATTAACAAACAAGGTCCCTTTTTCAGCATAATTTCTTGCCAAGTTACAATTTGGATTACGTAAAGCGGATTGCTGGCGGTACATAATTCCTTTGGAGCGTTGCGTCTAGATTTTTCAAGTAATTTTTTCAAGCTGAAGTTCTGTGTGGTTTCAGTATTTTGTAAAACATTAAAAGTGCGATTTTTCAGTCTCTCTGTCAGTGTTGCCAAATTTTTATGATCAAAACGAGCAGATCTCTTAGTCAAAAGGTGCTAAAAAGCGCAGAATTATAATTTATGTAACAATTTGTAATCCAAACGACTGCATAAAAGCGTTAATAAAATGTAAAACATAAAAATATCTGAAATGAATAAAATTAAATGTATATTATTCAACGACTTAGAACAAAATAATAATTAAGAAACTTTGTTCATTTTTAGGCAAAGGTGTAAAGAGGAGGCCTATCAGAGCTGGTATTAGAAAAGGTTGTGTTCTTTCTCCACTGCTGTTTAACGTTGTCTTCGATTGGTGGTACGTGGCATAACCTGTGGACTTAACACAAAGTTGAAAACCTGGATTACGCAGACTACATCCATCTCCGGGCTCACATACATTGCGAAATGTAATCAAAGCTGGATTCTATACTGGTGGAATAACACAACGATATTTTAAATCATCTTTTTGCTATCTCAGCAATATCCTCTCGGCGTCCGGCGATTCCAGTCCTGATATTCGGAACAGAATTTCAGCATTGGGGGTGAAGGGTATAGATCAACGGTTTGGTGTAGTTTGTGGTGCGGAGAAATCATCGGACTATATTTTTTTAAACCTGAAATTGAAATGCGATTACGATCAATGGAAATCGCTACAAGTAGATGATGTAGCTGCAAATTGATGGTTTAGACGAAGGGAATGTGTTGTTTCAACAGGAAAGAAAAGTGCGAAAATGGCATTATTTCTTATAGAGGAGGAGTAAATTGGCCACCAATCTCGTGCGATTTAACACCTTTTGACTGACTGTTTTTGTGGCGTTTTTTGAAATCGAAAGTGTAAAGAAATAATCCCACAACAATTCAAGAGTTTAAAACCAACATTATCAAGCAGATATCAACCATTGACAACAGCTTATTGAAAAACGTGATTGATAATTTGGGTAAAATATTGGGAGCCTGCCGCGCCAGTGGGATGACTACTTGACCCACATAATTTTTTTATTTTTAAACGGAACCTATTTATTATAAACTGAAAAAAAAATAATTTTAAGTCCGAAAAAAGATTTTTTTTTAAATTAAAATCTAAATAATACCTCAATTTGGAACACCTTTTACATATTTATTTTTTGACAATTCATGTTATAACATTGTTGTCATGAAGTTTCTCATAACATCTGTCTTATAACAAATATTATAACACTGCGATAACACTAATTTAAGTCAACACGTAACGTAATTCTCTCAGCGATTGAACTTGACGTTGGCTAACAGACTGTATAAGGAGGTAATTTACGCCGTATAGCTAATGTATTCCATAATTCAAGCAGGCCGTAATAGCGAAATGCCGTATAAAGAGGTATGAGTGTATTATGTTAGTAAATTCTTTGTAAGAAATTTTTTAAGTAATGCACACACTTGAAGGAACTCGTACATTTTGTATTTTTAAATACATATAAATTATATATAAACCTTTTTAAAACGTTTGAGTTCTTTTAAATTCCGTTAAATCAAATAAATGTCAAGAATTTATTCTTTTACTTTATACAGTTTTTTTTATTTTTATAATTAATTTTATACAGTACCTGATATATCTTTGTACATAGTCCAACTACTTAACCTCAACTTAACACACAAATTACTTAACACTTTTACTATCGGTTTAGTACGATTATACTTTCTGACTGTTTAATGTTGCTTGACCGACAAAGAATGAGGCGCCCTTTTATAGTAAATTAACATTAGTTTCGAATGTTCTTGCATAATCTACAACTTTCAATTCAGCTACGCTAATTCAAATGTAAAGTGTAATACCCAAAATTGAATTTCAGCACCGTTCAAATAAATACAGCATTTGCAGGGTGATCGTAGACCTGACACAAACCAATAGAACAACTTCTACTATAAAGTTTATAGCTTTAAATGTACAATTGTTTTTGTATCTTTTAAGCGAATTAATTTTCGTAATAATTAAAAGCTTTTAACCGGTGTGCTTCACAGCTTAACCAAACTCTACAGATTTTTGACCGATGTGGATAGATAACAAACTTTACGTTTTTCATACATTGAAAATTCCATATTTGGTAAGAATGGGAGCTGCCACGCCTACTAATTTAATCTCGCTCAGTTACTGACTGATGATGTGTGCTATCTAAGAAGTTCTTTAAGCCAAATTTACTGTTACCGTTCTTAAGATACACCAAAATGAATAGTTATTGTGTATGGAAGATGCCTTATCCAAATCCACTCACCTTAAAGCTGAAAAATAGTATTGACTGCCAAGCAGTGTTGGCAGAAGTAAACGAAAATCCATACATCCCATCTTTCACAATTACCGCAGTACCACTTCCTCAAACACCAGTGTGGTTCTGTCTGAACACCCCTGTCCTGAACATCCCTTCGTGTGCAGTGTATGCCTGGGGATAGTTTATACTCCACTAACAACAAAACATCCGATCGATGTTCCCTTAAGAAGAACTTCAAATGGTATATTCTGTGTTTGGAGATAATTAAGTTCAGATTGTTAAATATACACTTACAATTAATCATGCTGTAGTAAAATCAGCATTCGAAAAAAGCTCGAGATTTTTCATGGTCACTATTCAATTTCCTATCTATACCTGTCTACACGGATTAGCCACCTATTACTTCCAAGTTTGGTGAGACCCATTATCTTAACGTCAATTTGAATACTGTCTATAATTAATTACCTACCTCCTGTTTCTTAAAGGAATCGGAGAGACCCCTCGGTTCAACCGACAGTGGATGTTGTTCTTTTGGCGTATATGTATGTATGTGTATATCCTCCTTGAGTAGATCATTCAGTTTGGCGAAGTCCTTGAGAGTGCAGACCCTTATATTGGTAACATTCTTACTCAAAATCTAAATATTAAAATCTATGTGTCCTAAAATACCACCCAATTTCATGCTAAATTCTCTAATATTAGTATTATACGTAGTAATAATAGGTACGGACTTACTTTTAGTTTACTTCTCAATTCCTTTCTTTCTCAAAGGTTCTTCTTCCTTCTATGTTGCAGACGTCGGTCTGGTGTTTGTCAAATTTTTTATTTGCTGCTGCTCTTACATTTGCAGTCGGGTTTGGCAATTGCAGCCATGGCCTCTTTCGGCGTTCTAATCCCTCTATTTATTCTTCTTCTACTATAGCAATTTCTTCACTAGGCCCATTCTCAGCCAGAGAACTTACATCTTCAGTGAGCATCTCCTCACTCTCATTTTCAGTAGACTAATTTTCCTCACTATCTGCCATCATTTGCTTCATTGCTTTCCTGAGTCGATCATTCTCATGCTTCAGTAAAGTTATTTCTCTCTCCTTAATCGCCTACGCACGGTGTAGTTCCTCAGTCGTCACCACTCTAGCCCTCTTTTTAGGTCACGTAGTCTCCATTATAACCGTGTTGAATTCGCAGATAATGAACACGTCACAGCTTATTCACTTAAAACAAAATACGCTTATTCAAGATAATTTCACGGAATTTCCAACCCGCAGGAGTTATGCACGCATTTTTTTTACTTTTACGTAGCGTCTACATTCGCTCACTGCCAAATCAATTCTGTCTGTGACTAGTTGTGTTAGCGAGAAGATGAAAATTTCTTTCTGAGAATTGATTTGAATTAGAATCTGAACGAATTTATTAATTATTTTATTTTTTATTTTTTTTAACACATAAAAATTTTAAAGTTTTCTGTAAAAATTTCTTTTAAAATCTCAACCCTATTGGGAGCTTTCAAGGACACTTTTTGTTTACATTTTCGTATTGATCTCCGATATGATTGCATAAGTAACATGTGTTAGATAAGGTCAATATACTTTAAAGGTTTTGGCAGCTTTTATCGTATACTGAGCAGCGTATGTGACAAAAAACAATATTAAGTTTTTGTTCAAACTTACCTCTAATATCTTTATCGAATCGTAAGAATGTTGTGCAATTGTGGAGTGATTGGCTTTGTCACAATGTATTTAGAAGACCATTTTTTCAGTGGCATAAGTTGTTTTATCTACAGAAATTCATAAAGATTGGTCTTTTAAGCATGCATTTACATATGTTATCTAAGCATTTTTGGTAAATGTTTTTGACATACAAACATATTTGGAACAGTAAACTATGTTTAAGTGGCACTAAGCTCAATTGAGACCTAGATAATGCAATAAATTTTAATTTATAGATAGTTTTTTCTGTAATAATATTTTAGAGCACAAATATCCAAATACGCGCAAAAAAGGTTTAAAAAGCACTTTAGATACGAAAAAATGCCGAAAGCATGCTCTTTAAACTGAAATATGCACGAAAATGCTGTTATGAGCGAAATATGCCAAAATTCAGCAGAATTCATTAAACGGATAAATATCTTACATCCGATATAATTGATTGCATGAGGTAAAATATTATATTAATTTAAGAGATATGCATAATGTTGTAAATTCTTTCGATAGGATTAGATTTTTTAGCATTCAACTAGTTCATTAGTAAAATTTTTCAACGAATTCTTTATTTATGTAAATGAAAATATAAAATGCGAAATTACATGGAAATTTTCATATTTATTATTAAAAAAGTAACAATAAATATTTTTCAAATGTACTCGTAGATAGTAATATACAAAAATTAAAGAATATAATTTGAATCAAAAATTACAAAAATTTATTTATGTGCACATGTTTGTATGTATTAATGTATTTCCATTGAAGAATATCTATGAAATTCTGGCATTCCCATCAAATTGAAAATTCCATCAACTAAATATTATTTTTCAATGTTTAAGTGTGATTTTCCAAGCAAGCGGGAAAATACTTATGTATCTCAAACCCACTTAAAAGGCAAAACAAAGAACAGCTCAGGTAGTCGTGTACATATGATTGAATAAAAACTGCCAAATGGGAAACCCTTAAATACCTCGCCCGCTTTATAAACGCAACAATGGCTATTGCAGCAACTGAAATAATAGCAGCCATTATGACGCGGGTTCAACCAACTTTATAATAAAGACATTTACTATCCGAACCATGTTCTATAACAATAATGTTTCGGCTCGATGATGGTTGGTCGAACATCGTTTCAAACAGTCGATTGGTTATTCCAAGAGAAGTTGCTTTGTCAATATTTCACTCCCTTTACGCACAGAAAGCAAGCACAATTACACATAAAATCGTGCATACAAAAAAGTCTTTTAATTAATAAGAAACTCAAATAGTGCTGCCGTTTAGTTAGCGAATAATACTTTTTTTCTTATTTAATATTTCTTTTATTACACCAAATATAAATCAATAATATATGTAAATATAGAACAATAAGAACACAAATGACAGTGGTTTGAATAAATGAAATTCCAGAGTCTGTGTTTTAAACCATTTTATTATATTTACATACATATATTACATATATTATTTATATTTGATGTAATAAAAGAAATATAAAATAAGAAAAAAATATAAAAGTATTATTCTCAACAAAAATTAGTATTTACATTAGGGCTTGTCAAACACATCCATTGTCATTTTGCTTTTGCTCAACGCACTTAGAGAAACTTATAGTGAAAAGAGTAATAATTAGAAATATACTATTAAAGTATTGAAATATATTTGAGATAAATTTTAGCCTCTTTAAGCAAATAAAAATGAGATACATTTTTATATTCATTATAACATGAGTAAATATGTTTTGCCATGTCATATATAGTGCAGCAGGACTAAGTGCATTAGCAAATTAAACATTTGGGTTTACCGAAAAACATTTACTTAAACATTTCGCTGAGTGTTTTTGAGAGACTGATAGTTTGTTGTTATTTTTGTTCAGTGTGTGAGCACTTTTAAGTGTGAGAGAAAGAGAATCAATTTACGCCGCTTAGTGCGTTTGACAAGCCCTGATTTATATATATATATATATATATATGTATGTTATGTATGCATTTCGCTAGCTAAATGGCAGCTTTATTTGAATTTCTTATTTAACCTTTTATTGCCCGACGTTACTTATTGTCATGCTTAATTAAATATGCAGACTTAATTTAGCGATGTATGTTCATCAGTTCTATAAAGTACTGTATTTTCTACCAATTAAAAAAAAAATTGCTCTATTTACTAATGTTAATCTTCAGATCAGTTGTTCTTCAACAGTTCTAGTATTAAGATTATATAATATATATTACATATATGTATGTATTGTATAAAAAGGAGGCGATTTTAAGCTTACGTATGTCTCTGCAACACACTCATACGCATACCGATTTCAACCAAACCTACACAAGGTAGGTATTGGGACCTATATAATTTTTATGTTAAGTTTGGTTCAAATTGGTACGTAGTTAGGTTTTACTATGTTCGACGTTTAATAGCTCCAGAACCCGTCAACCGATTTACAAACCAATACATGCGTTGGAAACGTCTACATTTATCCCTCATACTTATTTAACATGGTACTATATTTGTGACTAATACAACACGGTTTCGATATTACACGGTAAAATATATACATATATTTTAAAAGGAAATAGATATAAAATAACAAATGAATGTATGTATACATATGCATATATGGTATATACCTTAGATTAAGAGAGCACGTTAGGGTACGCTGCATATTTTTGAATAAAAACTCTTTTCTTCACTGAATTGGTTTAGATATAGCACGATCAAGCTTTCGATACAACGCGGTACACATTGCATTGATTTACATTACTTCATAGTTTCATAAAACACGGTTGCTCGTATAATACGGTTTCGATATTACACATAAAATTACATTGACTTAATAATTTCGTATATCACGGTCTCGATACAACGCGGTCGTAATTAATCGCGTTGTACAGGGGTCAACTGTACTTTCACTGAAAATTTTTTTTAAACAGGCCTATATCTTAAAAACCGTAGCGGTAAGAATCTTTTTGACTTTGGTGTATCTCAAAAACGATTTGAAAGTTTCTGAATTTGTTCTAAATGATTTCGTAGTTAATACAAATCATCTTTCAAAAAGCGGGTGGAATCGGATAAGTGGCCACGGTATCTCTCTTATAAAGCAAATATTGATATTTCTTTATCTGAAGCACTTTAGACGTTTCTAAATTTGGTTTAAACAACTTCTTGGGCAATACACAACATCAATTAATAACGGAAAAATTCTTTGTCCTTCGTTTGGTTACTTTATTTTTATTTTTGCCCACAAATGATCGATAATATCAAAATCTGGAGATTGAGGAGAAGTCTCTATTACTATTGTGCACTTTATAGCAGCCAATTATGAGCAATCCAAAACTTATGCTTGGAGTCATTGTTCTGGTAAAATACAAAGTCGTTTCTAATTCCTAGATTTCTGGCACATTCCTTAGCGGTTTCCTATAGAATATCAACATAATTCTTAGCAATCTTTATTCCGTCTACAAAATGTATTTTGCCAAGCCCAGAAGGATACCACCAAAGAATAATTACAATAACACGCATTGCAAGCATCATTACTTATAGAAAAATAATAGGTCTTACTTGTGCTTAAGGAACCAACACATTTCGAGCAATGGCTGCTGCTTTTATTCTTCAACATTGTTGGTGGTAAACACAAACTAGTGGTCTGAAACTATCAATAGTAGGCAATAGTTTTTTAGAAAGCGTCGATAACTATCGATAGTTTTCGATAGTCTGTTAAACTTACAATTTGGTTATATACAATACTGCAGTAGGTACATATATGTATTTGAAGAAAACATTTTACAAAATCAGTAATTGTATGCATACTTAACAACTTCACGACTTTATAAAAATTAAAGTAACAACTTTTTTACAATACAACTCTATTTTTAATAGTTCCCAAAATTTTTTGCTTTAAGAAGAAAAAATGCGTGTCATTTTTGAAGAATTCATTACTTTTGACCGTTTGTAATTTTGAAAAAAGCACCCTATAGCACTTTCGTTAGCTGGATCCATACATCTCTACTATAAATATCAACAAAATTGATTTAGTCGGTTACGCGTGATTGACTCATACACAAAATGAATTAACAAAATTTGGAATGTTAGTAAGCAAAAAAACTTATTTTTAAAGAGAATAAAAATGTCATATTTTGCCCATTTTCCCCCTATTATAAGCCCTATTGAGTCCAATTTTTAAAAATGTACACTTTCATTAGGTGATTTTGTAATGATAAAAGCTTTTTAATGTGCAATTTCCATAACTTTTGAACATAGACGAAGATGCTTAGAATCAATAAGTGTATTAAAATTAAAAAGCCACTTACAAAAACTAAGATTATAGAGTTTGATAATATAGCAGCACATTGAGATAAAGCCCAGTTCAAGCCGATTCCAGTTTCTTATGAGAAAATTATGAAAGGGATTGCTACATTAATATTAACAAAAAAGCTTTTGCGCTTACTTGCATGAGTCAAAAAATTTATGTTTTGTGAACGATAACATTATTAAGGTATTTTTTTTTTCTTATTGAAATGTTATTCAAATTTATATAAAGGATCCGCCAAGTAATTTTTTTTTTTTGAAAATGCTATAAGAACTACTGAATATTTTCTCAAATTTCTTTTTTTATTTGAAAGTAAATCCTTCCGATTAATAATGGAAAATAATTTCATTCAAATGGCTGCCTCGGTTGGCCATGCAGTAGCCTACACGATCGGTCCAATTTTTAAGCACATTATCGATTGTGTGCAGCTGTATTTCACCAACGTCTTCACGAATATTTAAAGCGACAATTGTCTCTGTTGGCGTAACACTTATCTTTGACGGCACCCCACAAATAATAGTCCAACGGTGTGAAATCGCAGCTCCGAGGTGGCTAAACGACATCAACACTGCGGCTGATAATGCGATCTTTAAAAACAGGGCGCAAAACATCGAGTGTAACTTCGGCTGTGTGGCACGTAGCGCCGTCCTCTTGAAACCAAATCTTGCAATATCCTCCTCTTCAATTTTTGCAAACAAAAATTCGTTTAACATGGCCCGATAACAATCGCCATTGACTGTAACAGTGACTCGTCTTGGGTGTATCGGCTTTTCAATGTATGCGTGCAGGTTTTCTGTGCCCCAAATGCGACAATTTTGCTTGCTTGCATACCCGACAAGATCAAAATGAGCTTCATCTGAAAAGACGATTTTTGATTCTGCAAAATTACCATGATTTTCAAAGTAATGTCACAATATTTCCCAGCGTTGTTCAAGCGTATACACAACCATATTCGTTCAGCGGAAGGATAAAACTAATTATCTGTCAAATCAGACATGAGCTAAGTGTTACCATTCACGAAATAAGCACTTGTTGAAAAAAAAAAAACGTTAGATAGCGATACAATATATACATTTCATTTTATTACACCTCATCTCAATATATCAAGTAATTTACTTCCCTTATCTAAAATTGATTGCATATCAATTATCAAATCATGTGGCTTGGTTGTTTTCAGTCTCCTTGTATAAATTTCATCTTTACAAGTTTGTCAGCTTTCGAGTTTATATGACTCTGTAGTCTATCTTTGTGCTTAAATGCAGATAACTGTCTTACTTCTGTAAGCTTCATGACTCTAAGATCCCTGTGCAGATCATTGATTCTAATAAAATAAGGCGCATTTACTATATTTTTAAGTGTTTTGTTTGGAATGCGTTGGATAATATCAATATGATTTTTAACAGCACATCGCCAGATATGAACTCCATACGGGTTTTAGTATCTGATTGTAAACAAGAAGTTTATTTTCAATTGATACTGGGGAATTTCTCCTAATGATCCATTTAAGTTGATTGTATTTTAGGTTCAGCTTTAATTTTGATATGCTCTTTTCATTAACATAAGTTCAGAAAATTTTGCATGGGATTATACGAGTAGCATATGAGATTGTAGAATTTGACATTTTTATGATTAATTATATTGGTATATATCATATTCGAAGGTAAAAGCGACATATACTGCACTACTTGCATTTAATTTCATTTGCCTTTCTACCAGCTAATGTATAGACGATTTCAATTTTGTGGATGATTTTATTTCGTTTTTACCAACTAATAGTACACAAGTATCATCATTAAAGGTTGCCATTTTGTTGTCGTCATACAGGAAAGGAATAATCATTGTATATAATACAAATAAGAGAGGGCCGAGTACCACCGCACCAATTTTTCTTAAATTGGATTAGTCATTTCATATTTGACTCTAAAATATCGCTCTTTCATACAAGATTCCAACAACCCGGTATATTGTACAGGTAGCTGTGTTCTTGGCTTGCAATGCAAACTTTTTTGCCATACCTTGTTAAAGGCTTGATCAACATCCAAAAACATAGCCGAGCAAACTTTCTCTTGTTTGGAGGCCTCTTCTATTGTATGGGCTTGAACAATCGTTGAATGCTTGTCTCTGAAACCGAATTGATGCAAAGTAATTACGTAGTTCCTTAATATAAATTATTTCTTTTAGCCTTCTAGAGAATAGTTTTTCGAATAATTTTTACGGGTAGCAACGAAATAGGCTGTTAAACTGCAGTTTAATTAGCATTTATACCAGGTTTATTACGTCCAAAATTTGTCATGTTAATGGAAAATACTTGTGGTTCAAACCTGCATTCATAATGGAGTTGATAATAATAAGAGCTTTATTATGGACTTTTTTAAGAACTTCACCAGTTACTAGATCGCAACCAGGACTTTTTCTCGGTTTCAAATTTATATTTCTTCAATCGTTTCCATTATTGAAATCAGATGAATATATATCGATTTTTGTACTGAACAATTCATATCAAAATCCCTCATATCATATGCATATTAGATAAGTGCTATGCAAATGTCTCAGTTTTTTCAGCATAACTCCTTGCCCATGAGTCCTTTTGACTTTCGATTGGCGGGTTATGAATAGTGGGACGTTTTAGATAGAGTGTTGCTTGCCATAACGAAAAGATATTTCCTTTCTCCGCCGATATGTTTCGCATTTTTATGCTGAAGTTACTGTTTTTATTTTATTTTATTTTATTTTTTCCTGAATAACTTTTGTAAATCTATTTAATTGTGCTTTTCAGAGTGGAAACCTAGTTATTTGCTATTTTTTTCTTATTTTTCTTTTAATCCGTATAATCGCTACTATTACTGCAGGAAATGATTGTTTATTGTTTCTGTGCCTATATGAAGCCAAGCTAAGCATTATGAATTTTTCAAGTTCCTTCTCGATTTCGAAAAACAATACAGGAACAATATCATTATTCAGCTTAAATTTAAAATAATTCTAATCAGAAAATTTGTTTGAGAGATACACACGTTCTTCTTGTTTCTTCAGTTGCCCTTCTATGAGTAAGTAAATAGGTGAATGGTCGGAATTATTATCCGAACTATATTCAGTGTGTAATATGCTTCTATATAGATGCTGTGTTACAAAGTGCCTGATTTAATAGACTAAATCAGGCACCATTATATAAATTTTTACCTTTAATTGTGCTTAGGCGTGAACCCCGTTTTATATTCTTCGTGTTGAAATCGCCACTGAAAACATATATGTATGTATACCTTTATATTTATTAAACAATTCTAATATTTTTTTCCGTAATTTTGTGTCCCGTTGGACTATATAATGAGACATTTGTAAGTTCAGATCCAATCATTTTTGTAGTTATTGCAGTATCCCGAAATTCACCACAAAAATTTTTCTGGTTTTCGTAATGATCAATTGATTGTTTTAATAATTATTTTATATAATTATAAAGCTAACGAAAATAAATTTAATAGATAACCACAATTTGAAGAAACCATTTTAACTAATGGAAACCACATTTTGAAGACCCCATCTTATCTTAACATTTACAGTTCCGGTCAAAATATTAGCACCAAGTTACACTTCGGACCTGTAAGATAAAAAATAACTTGCTTTACATTTGTACATTACTGTACAATAATATTATGTTAAGTGCATTTCTCTTTGCGAATACTTGTTTTTATAGAAAAAACTTAAAGTTTCTATTGCCATGACTGCTACTTCGAAAACACATGATTTTGCGTTGTCATTAAAATAGCACCGTCACAAAATATTTTTGTCTAAAATAATAAGTTTTAATTCAAAAATCTCTAAAATAACGCAGTCAAAAACACAATAAGCTTATTCAGATTTAATTAAATAAGCTTGAAGCAAATTTTATGAATTATTTTAATAGAAATGGTAACAAACATTTTACGCCTGAAAAACGTGCTATTATTAAGAATATACTTTCTGAAGAAAAGCCATATTCGAAAATAAGAAATTCGGTTAAACGTTCCAATCGAATGATTGTAAATGCTTTAAAATTAAAAAAAAAGTTGAAATACGTGGTCGGAAGAAAATGATGGCGCCCTTAATGGTTAAAGGTTTGGTCAGGCAAATCAAAAAATCCAATTTGTACAAGCTACAGAGCCCAAGTAGGCACTAAATGTAACTGCAAGTGTTGAAACTACATATTCGTTTAAGGCTGAGGCAATAAATTAAATGCCTGTAGTCCCAGAAAATAACGACCGCTTACACGTAAGCACGTTGAAAAACGTGTGAAATTTGCCAAAACTCATTTGGAGTTTGGAGTGAAAAGGCAGATGAGTTCAAAGTTGTTTTATTTGTTTCTACGTCAGAAGACTCATCAACGCGGAATTCAATCAAAATTTCCCTCAAATCAATTAAGCATGTTGGTTCTTGCATTATGGTATGAGAGTGTTTTGCCTATTACGATATTTGGTGTATATATTAGATCAAAACCATAATAGATCCTACAAGATATTATGCTCTCCTATGCTTCTGAGGAAATGCCGCTGAGATAAGCCTTTCAGCAGGATAATGACCCGAAGCACACCAGCACAAAGGTGGTTTCTAAAAACTAATATAAATCAGATGGTGTAGCCCGCTCAGTCACCTATCTCAACACCATTGAACATCTGTGGACAGATATTAGAAGAGTTATATCTCAAATACAACCAACTACCATTTGGATGGCTTCAGTTCGGTTGAAACATATCAAAATTTGGCAAATTCAATGTCAAAACGCTATGCAGGTGTTATTTTCAACAAATGGTATACTGCAAAGTACTAATTTTTATATGTGCAGTTATTATTGCTATTATTGTTAATGAATTTCAATTGTTTAATTTATTTTAATTTGTTAATTTATTTTAATTGTTAAATTTATTTTTTAGTGCAAAAAAATCTAGTGTTATGTTTTTGACTGAGTGTTTTTTCAGTTTCGCTTTTATTAACTTAAGATTTAAAACAAAAGCTTAAATAAACTTATTTTATTTAATAATGTTACGTTTTTACCTTTGCAAAAACGTGTTGTTATGAGTTCGTAGATTGTAGTTAAAATAAAATAAATTTTGTGTTTGGTTTTTTAAAATTCAAATAACCCATAAAGGCAGGTGCCTTGCTTTTGCGAAATAAAATGGTTCATTTTTTATGGCTATGGTAAGTCAAAAATATTCTAAGAATAAGATTTTTTATTATTGTGGTACAAAACCAAGTGCAAAATGCACTTTTAAGAAAATTGACACAATTTTTTCATCATGCAACGCTTGTTTGCGAAACAGAAAAGACAAATCCTATCAGATATTTGATTTTATCAAAACCAAAAGTTAATATCGAAATGTACTCTAAGGACTATGTCCGTTTTATATTTTTGTATTATGGTAAGTGTTTGATAAAATTTATACACAGTTAGCTTATTTATAATGGATTTTTAGTTTAGCATACAGTATGTAAGGGCTTGGACTTGCAAAAATTCTCCAGATTTGTTTTGCTACATCTGTGGGGAATTTACTTTAAAATCACAACGCCATACAATAACTTCCCAAATTAAGAATGCTTATAAACATTACTTTAGATTTCCTATCGATGATAGAAGCAAATATTGGCTGCCAAAAATATGTTGTAATACCTGTGCAAGAACTTTAAGAGGTTGTCTTGACGACGATAGAAAGTTCATATCATTTATGAAATATAATTGTTATTTCTGCATGACCAAACACGTGGATTTACGAGAAAAAATAAGAACAAAATCATATCTCCGATCATTTCATCTGCCAGACGACCAGTTCTTCTTTATCTCCCATGCCTCCTAAACGTCAAGAAGTGGTTAATGAAGATGTTTTTTTGTTCGGATTGAAACCAGTTACGCGTCTGAATATCGAGAAAACCTCATTTTATAAAACAGTCTGACTTGAATGAGCTTGTGCGAGACTTAAAACTCTCAAAATCACAGTCGGAACTTCTTGCGTCAAGATTACAGCAATGGAATTTGTCAGATAAGGACACAAAAGTCTCATATTTTCGCTATAGATAAGAAGATTGTTTGGCCTATTTTAGCAAAGATGGCGATTTAGTATTTTAGTATTGATTAGATTTTTCTCTTGAACATTTTCACTCTAGAACTTTTTAAGAGTCTATTCAAGCTTCTTGGGCCTCTTCTGACTGCCCTATAAGTAATAAGTCATGATTTATTATTTCTGGTCCATGAATTAAATATTTGTCAACAGTTAGAGACATATTATACCAAGGATACATTTTCACAAAATATTTAGCGGTATCAAGTGTAAAGTAAGAAGAGTAAGACACCGGGTTTTTTGTCTTAAAATAATATTATAGTTATTAAGAAAAGGCCGCAAATGCCTACATACGTGGTTCATAAAAATACTCTCTTATAATTTATAGAAAGTAGTTTTAATGCACGTATATAAAATTAAATTATTTTCTCTTATTTTTTTCCCTATTTAAGTGGCAATTGATACCATCGTCTGAACAGTCGAAATGGGATAAATTTTTTTAAGAAGAAAAACCATAAAACAAAATGCGTGTGACACATTAACGCTTTTAAATTGGAAATAATTTCAGAGAAAAACTGAAAACGTTACCTTCTAAGACGTTTTCAGTGTACGCAAAGAAGCTGGCAGTAAGTCCTTCTGTATATATTTCAACTTTTTTCACCAGTAATTGCTGAAATGTTTGTAGTTTTAGGAAAAATAAAAAACTTTGCTAAACTCACTACTTTAGGTCCACATATTACCCAAAGATAACTGATTTTTAGCCCTATTTCAAACAACATAAAAAATGTATACATCTATGTCATGGAAAATAAAAAGAAGAATAATCTTACTAGCCTGAAGTCAATGAGTCCATTATTACTTTTTACATTATCCTTAAAAAAACTATTGATCTAGAATTTTATCTACTTCATAAATGAAATAAGCCAATTTTTTACTGTTTTATTAATTTTTTTTTTAAATTAATTCCCACTTTAAGTATCAAATACCCCAATGTACTTCGCCTGGCAAAGCTGCTCTTATCGGTTAGAATTTTAAGCTTGAGCTGCTAGAACTTCAACTGAGATAAAAAACCTAAAACAATTTTTAAAAATAACACTTTATTTGATACAAGGTAGCTAATTTTTTGCGAATTTACCTTATTTCACAATGTCTGTGCTGGCGTGCCCGAAAAAGACGCATTTTCTTCATTGCGTCTGTTAACCGAAAGTTTTTTTATTGGACGATGGCCTGCTAAACCTTCCTCTGTCAATCTTAGAAACTGGCCGGACTCTTGCACCAACTTTCTTAATATTCTCGCATTTTTTTTCGATTCTGTAGGCAGATATTTGAGTTTTTCTGTCTGTACGTAATTTGCTAACGCATTTTCGCCCACAATTACTTTTCCTCTTTGAAGCAGTGGGCTGTTCTTAATCCAATTTCATTTTAATTTTATTAACAACAGATTTAGAAACATCTGTAATTTTTGCCATCTTTTGAGAGTGATTTGTATGCTGGCGATGTTTTGATTTCGGACTATTTCCTAGTATACAAATCGCATCCTCGATCCATGCTGGGAGTCAAAAAGTATTTAAATTAATTTAAAATTACATAAAATTGCTATGTTTGTATAACACTGACGTTTTAATAGTGTTTTACAAAAACAATTATTATTATACCGCTTTAAACCTTTAATTTGGCTTCTTAAATATTCTACGGCTTCTTAAATGTTCACTATATAAAATGTTGCAGTAATCAAGTAATCTTCCATCCATTCTTCCAACCATTTCATAATTTTAAATTGAAAGCACGTCGGACATAAATAATAATTTCCAACATTAAAATCTTCACTTTAAATTACATCTATGTATGTAAGTGTTATAAAAGCCACATAACAATAAAATAACTAATAACTGAGCAACCGGCAAATAATAATTTGGCAACTGACTTTACATTATTTTATTTTTTAAATTTGCAGGAAGATAAAATAGTTTTAACGTCATCTTTAAAGTGTTGGTTTTCTCTTTTAGACGGTTTGAAATTTCTCCTCTAAAGCAGATATTGCGAACGTTTCATGTTCCATTAAGGTTTAATTTTGCTTCAGGTAGATAACTTGTGGTTTGAATGTTCTCCACAAATTAACATTGCCGCTAGATTCACATTATAATCGAATTGCAGACTGGTTTTCAAAAACAGCATCCAAAAATTGCGTGCCAAGCTGCGAATTTTTAATTGCAGTTTAATTATCTTTTGAGATGTTTGAAATTTGTTCTTTAGACTGAGCGCTGGGCAGATTTGCATTTGCTAAAGCATTTTTTCCTCCGTATTGAGAAAGTAATGACTGTTTTTCCATTATATTCTTCCAATTTAATACACAAAAATTATTTTAAATATTTTCAAATTTTGTAAAAAAGTTGAATTATTTTGAAATTTTTTTAGAGCTCACATCCAATGACTGTGCCAATTAACTCAAAACTCTCTTTTCAAATCTATTTTTAGGCCTTTGCAAAATTCGGTGGACAACTGCTTTCAAGTTGTTACTTTCAAAAATAGCTAAAATTAAACACAAATTATGTAAACAATTTATGCAAACAAAAACTCTAATTATATAACGAAAAATTAATATTTGTTACGAAAATGGATTCGCCAAAAATAACTTTCGATATTCAGTCCTTGCCGTTGTTATTATTTGTGCATGAGTATGAGTGCAATAAACATTGTCTATTGAACAACGATAAATTTACATTAAAGTAACAGCATAAAATGTGTATGATAAAAATGTTGAGTAAATTAGCGTAAAGTTCAATGAGTTGTATAATTATGAATGATAGATTAGTAAATAAACGGAAATAAGAAATTAGTTTCTTGTTTTATTTTATATGGAATATAAAAGAAGCCAAAAGTTTTAAAACGTATTGCGTTACAATCAGGGCTGCAAATTGTACCCAGCGCTCATAACATTGTACTTTTTCGGCCCCAATTTATTTTAAATAAGAGCACAAAAAAACAACATAAAATTGTACATAAAAATGTATAATAATTTAATAAACATTTGTACTAAGAGTTCATTTATACTTTAAGAGTACATATCTTTAAAAAAAACTCTAAGGTATTAGTACATGTTTAAACCTAAAATAAGGTACAAAAAAGTCTATATATATATATATATATATATATATATATATATATATATATATATATATATATATATATATATATATATATATATATATATATATATATAATTAATAAAAATATAATTAATAAAAATTTGTTATTAAAAGCAAGTTGATCTCATCATATCTATATATATATATATAGTTGATCTCATCAATATCTATATATATATATATATTTTAAAACTAAAACAGCAACCGAATTTTTCATAGTTGTTCTCTTTCATACTGATTTATGTCATAAAATTTATTTCAGCGTATAAAATTTTATACTTCCATGTCAAAAAGATAGCGAACACAATCGAACAAAAGTAACTGCTAGAAACAGTACTGCTTAGAGCTGCAAAACTATCGATAGCCGGCCCATTCGATAGTTTCGATAGTTAAAAAAAAACTATGGGAAGTAAGCGTGGAACAACTGTCAATTTTGATAAACTTGTAACTCATACTTCAAAGATTAATGTATCAAGTCATCAAAAACCCTCAAAAATGAACCTATTCTCCTGTTTCAAATCGCACAATAAGAAAAAAAAACTTGTGGAAGCTAGACTTATGGGTAAGAGTCCTCGAAATGTATCATTTCTCAACAAACGGAAGCAACAACAATTATTAATTAGAACAACATGCTATGGTCTGACGAAATAATGATTTATTATTATTATTATTATTATTTTTTATTTTTTTTTGGTCAAATGCAAAAAAACATATTTTAGTTACAATTGATACTTTATTTGGTTTAATAAATAGAAATTTATGAAACTGTTAAGCTGTGTCCATATTTAACTATAAAAGTTTACAACCTGCTTCGAGCAAATTTTTGCAAATGTAACTATGACTACATTAGTGACCTCCGTGTTTACTCTTAGAATTCAACGATAGTATCGATAGTGAAAAGAAACTATCAATGGTCAGCCAAAAACAAAACTATCGATAGTACTATCGATTGTTTTGCAGCTCTAGTACTGCAGCAGATACTATTTTAGTATACCACACTGCGATGTATTGAAAAAGCTACGCTTTTGCCAACTTTTCCAACAAACTCTATAAACTAATACTTATGAATTTTAAAATTGCACCAGGTTTTAATTGTGCACTAACCAAATATTCTAGAATTATCATAAATGTATTGGCTAAGTATTCTCTGATAATTTTATTAATTTAGAAAGTATAACAAGTTTTGGACAAAAAAAGAAAAAAACAAAAAGAAAAGAAAAAAAGTGTTTTGTGAAGTAAAGAAAAGTAAGTGAATCAAGCTTATTAAAGAAAGGAGACTCAAATCTTAAAAATATCTATTGCTCCGCCATGTACCAGCATGTTGACTATGCTTAACTAAAGCAAATTGTCCAACAACTTTTAAAATAAAAAATATAAGGTTTTTTTTTAGAAGAAAGTTCATCAAAAAGGGTTTGACGAAGATTAGTTCTATGGAAATTTGTATTAAATAATGCTATAAACCTAGTCTCTAATACTTTATAGCATGTTTCCGCTATAAAAAATTTTTTGTTTTTTGTTTCGCTCTTTTCATTTCTAGTACATCGTAGCGTTAACACGTCATATACGTGTTTTAATTTGACAACACTGCTGAATATATAAAAGTCATATAATCGAAAATTATTTTTATTAAAACTAGAAAAACGGTTTCAAGAAAATATAAAATGTTAAAATGGCAGAGAAGGGTAAGTAAAAATTATATAACCTAAATTTTCTGAACATATTTAATATTTTTTAATTATCTCCCAGAAGGAAACGAAAAAGTGCGAGCACATGGAAGCAGAGTGGAGAACGGGCTTTATTGGAACTTTGGAATGAAAAAGATTCCACAGTTGCGCGGCTGCCGGAAGAACAGCCATATATAGGTTGTCCAAAAATGAGGTATCATTTTAATTTTAATAAAAAAACCAAACTTTTTTTCAGATATTAAAAATGTTTTATTTCAGTTTATTGCAAATAGGTTCCGGTTAAAAATAATGTCGGTCGAGTGACACTTCCTACTGCTTCCAAAGACTGCAACCAGTCCAATTCTATCTACTACTATGAATTAGAAATTGTATCTTGTGATATAAAATCAAAACGAAGTTAATATGTATACTATCTTCTTCAAAAAGAATTGTATTGTATATAAGACAAAGAAACGATTCTGCATTAACAGAAGTCAATTAGACTTTAAAGAGCTATTTAAATTACCGTCGTTATTTTCATTAAAGAATTTGTGAAGAGCACATTATGTTGAGACTATATCGCTATCATAATAGCGACTTACCAATAGCCTCGATGCACTGAGGAAATCCAAAAACGTCAACCAACTTTTCAACTTTTTCTTTTTTTTGAAGGAAAATTATTTAAATACTCGGGTCAACACTCTCCAAACTTTATTAAAAATTCTAAAAGAATTTTTCAAACAGTTGCCTTTCCTACGCCAAACATATTTTCAATAGTCCGATATTCAGCTGAAGAACCCAATCTGTATAAGCTAATCGCAATTCTCTTATCCAATGATATCGCTTCTCCCACAACAGTGTAATTTTTTCGCATTCTAGGTGGCATCTCACATAATTTACAAAACACACTACTTTTCACTTTGCACTTGAAATATTCATCAGGCTTTTGGAAGTCGATTTCCCAGAAGAATTAGGTTCGGTCCTAAAAAGTTTAAAAAAATATCATTAAGCATATAAAATCCAGTATTGAAAAACTTACTATTTCCCAGATCAACCAGATTACGACAGTGAAGTTACTTTAAAGGCTGCAAATGTTGAGTGCATAGAATTTTATGGGCATCGAAATTCATCTTCGACTCAGTTAGAAATTTAGAAGTTGAAGAAGTTCTTCTTAATTTAAAAAATTGTTGCAAACTTCTTTTTTATCCAATAAGTGTTTATTTTTTGGAAATTTTAATATTTGCTTATTTTTCGTTTGCTTACATTTGCTATTTTAACAGAGAGTTCAGATAAACTTTCGATGAAAAATAGAGAAGACACCAATTATTCTTATTTCCGAAGGTATTTTATACTGAAACAACTTAAAACGAGATATTTTGGTCTCCAATTTTTGTATGCCTTAACATGTTGTTTTAGTAGTGTTTGAGGCATAAATTACGATTGGGCGAGTGAAACAGGAATATTTGTCTACGTGGAAACATTCTATTACAATAATCTGTAAATCCCTGAGCAGGTTGAACAAGATGACAATTGTTGAACTGCTTTTTATATGGAATGGGATCGCTCAGATTAATATAGGTAAGAGGAATATCACATAAATGCAGTTTGGAAAGTTTACTATAGAAATATCGACAAATATAAACAAATGCATTGTTTTCGAGAACAGTAATTTCTTCACTGTTGCGACTATAATTGTATATTGTAGAGAAATGGAACTAATTTCATTGCGTATTATTTATATCGAAAATATTTGCACTATAAAAAAGTGTAATATATTATCATCGACGGAAACATTTTCACAGTTATTATTTACAACTATATTAAGACCCAACGTTTTTGCAAATAGCTAGTAAAGTTTCGGGCGGTTATACGGACGGAATTACCAGATTCTTTTCGAATTTGACTGCAAAAATGTTCAATGATCCTAAGTTAACCTGCGAATTCTAAGCACTTGAAAACCTGCTCGATTAAGATAGGATCAAATCTTGAAATATTTACAACCATCCTGACAAATTTAAACAAAAGCGTAAATTAGCCCACTTTTTGTGAATAGCTTTTAATTTTTAGGCTTCATAAATCTATTTGCTCTGTAAAACAAACTAAACAAGCGTTCTAGAGTTCCACAGCGGGTGTAGAGAAGTTAACAAAATTACCTCCTTGATCGCAAACGAAGTGACAAGATTTCAAGGCTATCGCTTGTAAATTAGCTATAGTCTCGAAAATATATTTTTTCGTAATATTACCTGTACAACTACCATGTATAAGGAAATAGTTTATTGACCCCAACTACTGCCTCCTATTCCACTTGCCATAATTACCATTGGAACGATTTTCATCTCCAAATTCCTGCAGACCTATTACTTTGCCTTCGAACCTATCATAATCAAGAAAAGTTATTAAGGATATTTCGTCATAGAAGACACTTACGTACTTCTGTTCGTCAGTAAAGTCGTTCGCAAGTGTCAGTCTTTTACGAATGCTTGTAAAGTGCTAATTTGGGTCCAGTTTAATAAAGGAGATACATAAATATCGATAAACCAAATTAAAAAGGAAATATATCGCTAAAGAAATTAGTCGTCAATAGTGTAGCGTCGAATAGTGTAGCGTCACAGACACATACAGACTTACTTACTTTAGATAATAATTCTTATTCTTTTTAAGTCCAACTTCATATTAGCAATCCCTTTCTAGTACATATGTACTTAAGAAAACATAAATAAAGCTAGTTTATGTCATTTAATTTGTGTTTTATAGAAACGTAAACGACCTGAAAGTAGCATTGAGGATGGAATGGATTAAAATGTCACCGCAATTAACTTCCAAACTAGTGGAATCGATGCCAAGACGTCTCAGTGCTACCATAAAGCAAAAAGGATATCCAACAATATATTAATTTTAATCCTCATGCATAATATTCTTAATTTTGTTAAATTGTTACTCTGTACGAATACGGTTTTTGTTATTCATTATGTGAATACTTCGCCAACTAGCGGTCGATTTGTATGATACCTTCATTACCTACATATTTTTTTTACGAAAAACTTTTGCAATTTGCCAAAATTTCTAACTTCATGACGTCAATTTATTGATGAAATTCTGCCAACTCTGATTTCTCTCATTTAGGTCTGTCAAGGTAATAATCGATCAGATTAGTTATCCTTCTTAGAGTTGTGGAAATTGTAGTTCTTGTAAGAGGATTAGTGATTCTTTGTAAATTACGTTTAAGAGCTCGGCATTTTCCAATTAAATATTTATCACAAGCTGATTAATTCTTATGCCACATATTAAGTTCGCTTGGGCTCTTTTTTTTAAAAAAATGTTTTTTAATTTATTGTGACTTATGGCCTTTTGAATGCCGGTGTGTTTGTTTGTGCCTTATAAACAGCTGAACTGATTTTTTTGAAATTTTTACAGTATCTCTGTATGTCTGGAAGGAACTATAGGCTACATAAATTTGAAAAATTTAAACTACGCGGTGGTGCCACGCCCACACAAAGTAAATATTTATTTGTCTACTCGTATATCTTCAAAACGGTAACAGTAGGAGTCTCTAAATTTGATCCAAATAGTCAATACAAATCAGAAATCAAAAAGTGAGCCGAATTAGATAAGTGAGCATGGTAACTCCCATACAAACTAAATGTTGATTTTTGTAAGCCTTGGGAACTTTTAAAATTTAAGTTAATCTATATCAAAAAGCGGAAAAAACTGGATAAACGGGTTTTAAGCAAAGAACACCGGGTAGAAGCTATCTGTATACATATACTATGTGTTTGACAGCTAAAAAGCAGATTCTACAGTGTCTTTCTGGAAGGAACAAAATTTTTAGATATGAACCGAATAGGAAAAAGGGGTAAAATATAATAAGTATGATAATAGTTAAGATAATAACACTGGTCTACAAAAAAACAAAAAATGTTCTTGCCTTTAAATAAAACTACATACGAGTATATCCGTTTCCAGTTTTTTTTTCATCGGGCTCAAATTTTTTTATGGACGTGGCAAATTTTTCTCCCAAAATATGGTAGTTGTGTCAATATATTTCATCATTTCTTGAAAACGATTTGACCGATTTTAATGCAATTACGAAATGTTTAGGAACAAAATTTCCTGTAAATCAACTGAATAAAACTTTTTTGTATTTTCATCAGTTTCGGAGTTATTCGCAACTTTGTTGTGAAAAAATATTTTTTTTCTGAATGAACATTTTAAATGTTAAGCATTTAAATTGAAGCTTAAAATGTTGAGACTAAAACAAGCTATAAATCATGAAAATCGATTGGCTAGTGCTAATCTTATTCGAAATTAAATACAGGTACCAAAATTAGGGAACACATTTTTTCTTGCAATTTTAATGGACATTTTTTTTATGTCCAAAAAGTATTAAAAAAATTCCTAGAATAAAAACTTTACATTTTAAGCATTAAAATAAAAGTCAGATATGTTTAAAAAAATAACCCATATATTTCATATAGTTTTATTTACAGGCTTTTTTTTGCTGTAGCCCAGTGTAATTAGTATAACGGTAGCGAAGCACGCCGAGATTCAGTCAGTTCGATATAAGAGTCAATATTTTGCAATACGAATGTTTTTAATATAATTTGTAAGACTTAATGATGTACATATGTTTGTCGAAATCATTTTTATTTATAAATTTGTTCATGTAAATAATCAAATTCAGTACAGAACAAACAAAACTATTCCTTAGCTTAACTCTCTAACGTTTTTGACTGCCGCATGGCAGCTATCAATTATTTGTTCACACTTAAGTAACCATAATTTTTTTTAATTGAAGTTTTATTCCATTTTGTTGCCAACAGTTCTGTTTATCGTTATAAGTTTGTCTAAAACGAATCTGATGGAATTTATTCTTCTGTAAATATTTTTGTACGAAAAAACAGTCAAATCGAAAATAAACTATTTAGAAAAAAGTTTGCTTTTAATATCGAAAAACATTTTTAAAATACCGAACAATCATTACAAAAAATTTTTGATGAGTATTTTATTTATAATAAATTGATTTAAGCGGAAAATTGGTTAAGCAAACAAAATTTTGTACGATCTGCAACTAAAAACTTAATGGAGGCCACAGGGCAGGCTTAACCGTTTATGGTACAAATCTTCGTATATGCATATTTTTCATTTGACAGTACTACTACTACAAGTAAAATATGTGTCTTTTCACCATATTTTATGCAACAGAAGGAAGAATTTGACCAATTTTTCAGACAAATAATTGATTCCTTAGATGCGATGAAATCTGATGAAGAAATATCTGATTATAGGAGCGATAGTTACATAACTACATAACCATGTTATGTAGTTGATGACATTCGTGCTCTAAATGCAGCACTGTAATTTAATTTTATAAACTGTAAATCAAAAATAAGAAAATTTCTTTTAAAACTTCAAGAGAAAAGATATTTTTTTATCATTAATCCCCAAAATTAATATTTTAATTAAACTACCTCTTGACATTATTCAATGAATCTTATCATCTATATTATTTATTTTTAGTTTTATTTTTATAAATATACAACACCCCTTAGCAATAGGTTTAACTTTACTTATTCAAACTACTCTAATTTGCCTAAATACTGGTATAATTTCTAAAACATTCTGATTCTCATATATTTTATTTTTAGTATTTCTAGGAGGAATATTAGTTTTATTTATTTATGTAACATCTTTAGCATCTAATGAAATATTCTCTCTTTCAATTAAATTATTAATTATTTCAATTATTATTTTTATTTTATCAATAATTACTCTTTTTATAATAGACAAAAATATTTTAACTCAATATTATAATTTAGAAATCGAATCAATTTTTAATATAAATTCATACATTCTAGAAAATTCTTTAACTCTTAATAAATTATATAACTATCCAACAAATTTATTAACAATTTTATTAATAAATTATTTATTTATTACACTTATTGCAGTAGTAAAAATTACTAAATTATTTAAGGGACCTCTACGACCTATATTCAACTAATGAACAAACCTTTACGAATTAAACATCCCATTTTTAGTATTGCAAATAATGCCCTAGTAGACTTACCTGCTCCAAGTAATATTTCTGCATGATGAAACTTCGGCTCTCTTCTATTTCTTTGTCTAATTATTCAAATTTTAACTGGACTATTCTTAGCTATACATTATACAGCCGATATTAACTTAGCCTTTAATAGAGTTAATCATATTTGTCGAGATGTAAATTATGGATGATTATTACGAACTCTACATGCTAATGGTGCATCATTTTTTTTTATTTGTATTTATTTACATGTAGGTCGAGGAATCTACTACGGCTCTTATTTATTTACTCCTACATGACTAGTAGGAGTAATTATTTTATTTTTAGTAATAGGAACAGCCTTTATAGGTTACGTTCTCCCTTGAGGTCAAATATCTTTTTGAGGAGCAACAGTAATTACAAACCTTCTTTCAGCTATTCCATACCTAGGAATTGACTTAGTTCAATGAGTATGAGGAGGATTTGCTGTTGATAATCCCACTCTTACTCGATTTTTTACTTTTCATTTTATCCTTCCCTTTATTGTTTTAGCTATAACTTTAATTCATATTTTATTCCTCCATGAAACAGGATCAAATAACCCTATAGGACTAAATTCTAATATTGATAAAATTCCTTTCCATCCTTATTTCACTTTTAAGGATATTGTAGGATTTGTTATCATAACAATAATTTTAATTCTATTAGTTCTAATTAACCCCTACCTTCTAGGAGATCCAGATAACTTTATTCCAGCTAATCCATTAGTTACACCCATTCATATTCAACCTGAATGATACTTTTTATTTGCATATGCAATCCTTCGTTCTATTCCTAATAAATTAGGAGGAGTAATTGCTTTAATTTTATCAATTGCAATTTTAGCAATTCTCCCCTTTTATAATTTAAGTAAATTCCGAGGAATTCAATTCTATCCTATTAATCAAATTATATTTTGATTCATAGTAGTAACAGTAATCTTATTAACTTGAATTGGAGCTCGACCTGTTGAAGAACCTTACGTATTAACAGAACAAATTCTTTCAATCATTTATTTCTCTTATTTCCTATTTAACCCATTAATTACTAAATGATGAGATAATTTATTAAATTAGTTAATGAGCTTGAAATAAGCATATGTTTTGAAAACATAAGATAGAAATAAAATTTTCTATTAACTTTACTAAAAAAAAATATTTAAATTAAATAAATTAAAAAAATTTTAAATCCTATAAAAAATAATAAAAAATTTAATGAAAATGGTAAAAAACTCTTTCAAGCTAAATATATTAATTTATCATAACGAAATCGTGGTAAAGTTCCTCGAACTCAAATAAATAAAAAAGAAATAAAAGTTAATTTAATAAAAAAAAGAATGAAAATAAATCTCTCCCCAAAAATATTACACAAAATAACATTCTTATAAATAAAATTCTCGCATATTCCGCTAAAAAAATTAATGCAAATCCCCCTCTTCTATATTCTACATTAAATCCTGATACTAATTCTGATTCCCCCTCAGTAAAATCAAAAGGAGTACGATTCGTTTCAGCTAAAGAAATTCTAAATCAAACTAAAGCTATTGGAAATATAATAAATAAAAACCAAATAAATATTTGATACTTATAAAATATTAACATATTATACCCTCCAATTAAAAAAATAAAGCTTAATAAAACTAAAGCTAATCTAACTTCATAAGAAATTGTTTGGGCAACTGCTCGTAAACCCCCCAACAAAGCATAATTAGAATTAGAGGATCAACCAGCTACTATAACTGTATAAACTCCTAATCTAGTACAACATAAAAAAAATAATAACCCTAAATTAAAAGAAAAAAGCTTCACAAATACAGGTATACATATTCAAACTAATAAAGATAAAAATAAAGAAAAAATTGGAGAAAAATAATAAGAAATATAATTAGATAACATAGGATAAGTTTGTTCCTTAGTAAATAATTTAATTGCATCACAAAAAGGTTGGGGAATCCCGGCAATTCCAACCTTATTAGGTCCCTTACGAATTTGAATATACCCTAATACCCTTCGTTCCAAAAGAGTTAAAAATGCTACTCTTACTAACACAAAAATAATTAATAATAATCTTCCAATAATAACTAATAAATTTTCTATATAAAACAAGTACTACTTGTAATAAAAATTACATAAATAAATTCTAAATTTATTGCACTAATCTGCCAAAATAGTATATTAATTATATTCAATTTACAAAATAATAATTTATTAAATATTAGGTCCTTTCGTACTAAAATATTTTAATAATTTAAAGATAGAAACCAACCTGGCTTACGCCGGTTTGAACTCAGATCATGTAAGAATTTAAAAGTCGAACAGACTTAAAATTTAAGCGGCTACACCTAAAATTATATCTTAATCCAACATCGAGGTCGCAATCTTTTTTATCGATAAGAACTCTCCAAAAAAATTACGCTGTTATCCCTAAAGTAACTTATTCTTTTAATCACTATTAATGGATCAATTATTCATAAATTAAAAGTTTATTAAATTTTAATATCACCCCAATAAAATATTATTAATTATTATAAAAAAATAAATCTTCAAAATCATAATAATCTAAATATAAAGATTTATAGGGTCTTCTCGTCTTTTAAATATATTTTAGCTTTTTGACTAAAAAATAAAGTTCTACTATAAATTTTTATGAAACAGTTAATATCTCGTCCAACCATTCATTCCAGCCTTCAATTAAAAGACTAATGATTATGCTACCTTTGCACAGTTAGTATACTGCGGCCATTTAAAATTTCAGTGGGCAGGTCAGACTTTAAAAAAAATTCAAAAAGACATGGTTTTGTTAAACAGGCGAACATTATTTTTGCCGAGTTCTTTATAGAAACTTTTCATTTAAACTTATCTTTACAAATTAATATACTAATTTTATCATTATTACTTCATTTTTAAAATTTTAATGAAAATTTTAATAAAAATTTAAAATCAAATAAATAATAATCCATCTAAAATAAATTATAACACTTTTACTAATAATGACTACTTCTAAGCCTACATTTATTAATTTATTTACTTATTTTTAAAAATTTATTTCACAGCTTATCCCGCAAAATATTAAAATTAAATAATTATTCAATTAATAAATCAATTAAATAATATAAAATTTCTAAATTAAATTTATTTCTTAAAAAACTAGATACCTTTAAAAACGAATAACATTTCATTTCTAATATATTGTTCAAAATAATTTTATTACATTAACTTTTACAACATATTAACTCTTTTAAAATCGAGAAAATTACTTTACATAATTTTTAATAAATAAACCCTGATACACAAGGTACAATAAATTAAATTTTCTTTTTAAATAATAATTTTTCAAATTATTTCAATTTTCTTTCACAATACTATTAAACTATAATTATAATTATTTTTTCTTTTAAAATACTAAAACAAATAATTTTATAAATATTTTTAATAATTTAATTTTTAAAACAATAAACTCAATAAATAAATTCTAATCAATTTATATTGATTTGCACAAAAATCTTTTCAATGTAAATGAAATACTTTACTAAATAAGCTTTAAATTGCATTCTAGATACACTTTCCAGTACATCTACTATGTTACGACTTATCTTACCTTAGTAATAAGAGTGACGGGCGATGTGTGCATATTTTAGAGCTAAAATCAAATTATTAATCTTTATAATTTTACTATCAAATCCACCTTCAATAAACATTTCAAATTTATATTCGTCTAAATAATTTTATTGTAACCCATTTCTACTTAAATATTAGCTACACCTTGATCTGATATATTTTCCTAAAAAAATTTAGAAAATTAACATTCTTGTAAAATATTCTAATAACAACGGTATATAAACTGAATACAAACTTAAGTAAGGTCCATCGTGGATTATCGATTACAGAACAGGTTCCTCTGAATAGACTAAAATACCGCCAAATTTTTTAAGTTTCAAGAACATATCTAATACTACCTTAGCTTTATTTTTTACATTTTAAATAATAGGGTATCTAATCCTAGTTTATCTATAAAATTTCCAAGCCTCAATTATTCTTTTCAAAAAATTTATAAATTTAAAACTTCACCTAATAAATTTATCCTTATTTTATTTATAACAATTTAACTTTAACTAAACAAAATTCATTTGCATTATTCGTATAACCGCGGCTGCTGGCACAAATTTAGCCAATACTCTTCAATATTACTACTTCTAAGTTTCCTTAATTAATAATATTAATTACTGCGAATATAAAAATTTATTAATTATTTAAATAAATAAAAATCCCCACAAAAATTTACATGTAAATTAAACTAATAATGAACTTTTAAGCCAAAATAAAACTTTATAAATTTTAAATCTATTTATTAATCAATTAAAAATTTTAAATATTTAAAATTAAATAAATATAATTAGTATAATAATTTAATAACTTAATAATCTATTAAATTAATAATTAAATAATTTGATGATTTAATAATTTATTATATAAACATATAATAAATTGTCATTTTTAAAATTACAAAAACTTATATTATTTATAATTTTCATAGATATAAATTATTATATAAATCTAATAATAACTTAATTTAATATTAATTCACAAATAGTATCACCTCCATTAATACTTACATATTAAATAAAATCAAAATATAATTTTTAATTTAAATATTTTATAATAATTTTTAATTAAAATTTTCAAAAAATAATTTTTAATTTTTATTAAAATAAATTAGTTATCATTTTAAAAAACGTACGAAATTTATATATTTTTAAAAAAAAATTAAAATAAATGTAATTATAAAATTTAACTAATAAATAACTTAATTTTGGTAACTCCTCACATATCAATATCACCCCTATTTGATATTTATACATAAAATAAAAATTAAAAATAATAAAATTTTCAATTTAAATATTTTATAATAATTTTTTTTAGTTAAAAACTTAAAAATAATTTCTTAATTTTTAAATTCCATAAATTTTGATTTTTTCAATTTTAAATGGTAATGCTACGATAAAATAAAAGTTCTAGAATTTCAACTATGGACTACATCATCTGTTCCGTTAATTAACGATTCATATCTGCCAAAATCTTCTTTATTTTAGCACATGATGGTGTTTTCAATAGTTCAGGTAGCTTTTTATACTTTTATTTTGATTTAACTGTGAAATTTGCCTTATCTTTTAAAAAAACATTTACAAAATAAAAATATGTTGGTTGTTTTTGTTACCGTAACCGGTCAAATATGCCCTGAGGCCGCCTTTTGTTTTTCTTGGCTATTTTTATTCTAGACAAAAAAAGGCAAAATATATAAAATAAATGATTCTTACCCAGATAATTAATCGAAAAAAATTACCATGTTGCTCTGATCAAATTTAAGCATTTGACCGTTAGAGAGTTAATACTATCAAATAACTCTACACAAAATTTAACATTTTATATTTTGTACCTATCATTTTAGGTCCCTACAAAACGCTTATAATTCATTTAATATTTAGTAAGGCCCAAGCTCGCTTAAGCCTGTTCGTCCCGAATAGGCTCATTATATTTTTTCCCATAGCTTGGAAGTCGTTCTAAAGGTACCACTTTCATTTTTGATCGCGGGTTATTGTTCTTCTGTATTCTGTATACCACATCATTTAGCCTTTTGACTATTTTGTAAGGTCCATCCCAGTTAGTTTGCAGCTTGGGAGATAATCCTTTCTTACGCTGTGGGTTGTAAAGTAGAACCAGTTGTCCCTCATTAAAGCCATCCGTATTTTCTGAAGGATCATATCTGGCTTTAATTCTATCGCTGACCATTTTAATTCGTGAGTGCACAAATCGTGAAGTTCATTGAGGCTTTCCTGTTTTTCAGCATATGTGATATTCCTCTCTGTCAGCAGGTAATTTTAGCTCAGTCCTAAAAATAATCTTGGCAGGAGATTTAGATGTTGAGTCATGGACGGCTGTTCGGTACGCCAGTAGAAACCTCGGTAGGTGGTCGTCCCAATCTTTTTGTTGCTCGCTCACTGCTTTTCGCCAATATTCCTCCAGGGTTCGATTAAATCTTTCTACCATTCCATCAGATTTTAAGTGAAGCGACGTCGTTCGAGTTTTCTTAATTCCGTACATCTCAGACATTTTATAAATACAGCAGACTCGAAATTTCTACCCTGGTTCGAACGTAGCTTTATTGGCACCCCATAGCGGCATACCCAGTTGTTCACGAAAACATTTACAATTGTGTTCGCCTCTTGATTGGGATAATGGCATACACTTCTGGCCATTTGAAATAATCCATCATGATGAGAACATAACGGTTTCCGACATTACTGACAGGGAAAGGGCCTGCTACGTCCATCGCTATAGTGTGCCCTAGTTGTATTGTTGCAGCTGACCTCGGCTTCTTTTTACTGGTCCATTAGCTGCAATACACTGGGTACAGTTTGCTATCCAATCCGCCACTGCTTGCTGACACCCAACCCAATAAAAACGTTGTTTTAGTTTCTCCAGAGTCTTTGTCACCCCTGATGTCTGCCGGTGACTCCATTATGGAACACATTTAAGACTTTTTTCATCTTGGAGGGAGGCACCACTATTATCTGAATAAAGTTTTGCCATCAGCACTTTCCCAATGTCGATATAAGCATCAATTAATCAACTTCAAACTGTCCCATTGCGCCCAATACGCTTTTTTAAGTGCACCTTCTGCTGATATTTTATTGCGAGTGGGCCGTCTGTTCTCTTCTTTTGCAGCCATAATCTTTGCCAATATTGGGTCACTCTTTTGCGCTTCTGACCAGTCTTCGTTTGTGCCTATTTGCGTTAGCCGGGTATCAAGGATAGATTCCTTCCGTTCAGCTTTCACACAATGTTTACATTCCAAATTACAAGGCCGACGTGATAGCGCATCAGCATTTCCATGTTTTATGCCACTTCGGTGTTCAATGCTAAAGTCATAGGCCTGGAGGCGCTCAATCCATCATGCCAGCTGTCCTTCACGGTTTTTAAATTGTAGCAGCCGTCTCAGTGCGGAATGATCCGTCCTTAGTAGAAAATATTGTCTATGGCCAATATACTTATGGTAATGTTTTATGTATTCCAGCACTGCCAGTAGCTCACGTCGAGTCACACAATAATTCCGTTCCATTGAATACCTGCGAAAGTACACCACCAATACCATATCCACTGGCATCACCGTCAAGGACCGGATATGCCAAAACCGGTGCTGCACACAATAGGTCTTTTAATGTCTGAAACGTCTTTTCTTGTGACTCATCCCAATGATTAGATTTCTTGGTGAGCTCATGTAAACTTGCTTCCACTCTCGCAAAATTAGGCACGAAGCGTCTGTAGTATGTGCAGAGTCCTAAAAAGCTGCGTAATTCATGAATATTTTGGGGACCAGTCAGGCTAGTTCTTTACTGCTCGTATTTTATCTTCATCTCTTGAAATACCATCTGCTGTAACTAGATGTCCCAAATATTTTACGTGTTTTTGCACATTTCTTCAGGTTTAATTTTAGTCAAACCATTGATATTCGTTGCAGAACTTCTGCTAGGCTTCTGAGGTGTTCGTCGAAAGTTCTGCCCATCACTATTATGTCATCGAGGTAAACCAGACAAGTTTTCCAATGTAGTTCTTTTAGTACGCGCTCCATAAGCCGCTCGAATGTGTCCGGCGCATTGCAAAGCCTAAATGGCATAACTTTAAACTACCACAAGCCACCGTTCGCACTGAAAGCAGTTTTCTCCTTATCCTTTTTTCCTATCTCTACCTGCCAATAGCCGCTTTGTAGATCCAATGTAGAGAACCACTTTGTTCCAGCTAACGTGTCGAGCGTTTCGTCAATTCTTGGTAGCGGGTAGCTGTCCTTTTTATTGACATCATTTAGCTTCCTGTAGTCTACGCAGAATGTTGTACTACCATATTTCTTTTTAACTAAGACTATAGGTGAGCTTCCAGGACTCGATGATGGTTCAATTACACCACTATTCTCCATTTCATTGACCAGTTCCTTTACCTCATTACGCTTCGCCAGAGGTATACTACTGGGTGCCTACTTTATCGGTCTCGCTTCGCCAGTATTAATTTCATGTTTGACTATAGCTGTTCTACCTTGACTTTTATTTTTCGTGGCGAATACGCAGGCGTACATCTTTAGCAGCTTTTTGGCTTTATTACTTTCTGAAACTGCTAGACCTGCCACCCATTTCTCTACATTTTAATCAAATACCTGTTGGTCCTTGATTAACATATTGGCAAGTTCCGGCAATTGTTCGCTGTTTGTTACCGCCTCTACTGGACCACAGTGGCCTACCTCGGAGTATTCACAAATAAATTTTTCGTGACCTGATGGATTGAGCACTCTCACTAGGATTATTCCTTGTTTATTAGATTTGACGAGAGCCTTTGCTGATAACAAGTCCATCTTAATTTCGACACAAGCGGCTGTCCTCACAATCTCCATCCATCCGCGCCCATATCAATGGTTCAGTCTGAGGTGGGAATTTTTGTCGTTTGATAGCAACTAATCTCTTAGCGTACACTAGATGCTTGTATCCCACGTCAAGAGGTATATCTACATTACGCTAACTCATTATCTGTCGCCCCATATTCAAATTGATACCATGGACTATCATAAAATCGGCACCAATAATAACCTCGTCTATAACATCGGCGACAATAAAAATATGGCTTACAGTAATGTTCTCTTTAGTCAATTTCACCTCAATTTTTCCGTAGACGGTGGCAGACTCCCCAGTAGCTGTTCGTAGTCTGATATTTCTCACACTTTTCTTTCACTACATCGGGTCTGATTATAGACTGTGTCGTACCGGTATCGTGAAGGTGTACTGTCTGCACGCTGTAAGGTTGCTGTTATTTTTCTGTATCACTGATATGAAGATTGTGGGGCCCTCGCTTGTGGGAGCTAGCTCTTGCCTCTCAGTGCTAGCTCGTTTTAGTTTAACGGGGACTTTATTGATGTGTGATGGTAGTTGGCCCGTTTATTATTTCTCGGTGGTAAAACGGATCTGGACCTTTTGCGTGGCGCTTTAAGGTTTCTCTGGAAGTGGCTACTCTCTCCGCAATTAAAACATTTCAATTTCGATTTCTGCTCAGCTAGGATCCGCTTTACCAGCTCCTCTATTTTGTTGATTTCTTAATCCTTCTCTGCCACAACTTCTAAATTAGGTACCTTGTGTATTTGTGGCTTTGATATCGTGCTAGCTGTTTCCTGAGCTAGTGCGAACGCCACAGTATCTGCAAAGGTTGTCTTTTGTGTTGCACATACAGATAGTTTAACATCAGGGTCTCGTAAGCCGTTGACGAAGGCTTCGGTCTTGAAATGATGTACTAGTGGGTGATTTTTCCCCTGGATAAGTTAGCTGCACCAACCTCTCGATTTCCATTGCAAAGGCTTGTAATTATTCATTAGCCTTTTGTGTTCGGCACCTTAATTTCATACGATACAGCTCTCATTTATGCTCATCGCCAAATTTACGCTGTAGCGTCAACATTAATTCACTGTAGTTGCTTCTGCAGCTGGCTGGCATGGATTCTAGAATTTTCGCTGCAGCACCTCTTAAGGCCAAAATTAATTCCAGTGCCTTCTCTTCATCGTCCCATCCGTTTCTGTTGGCTATAGTATTGAACTGACATTTAAATTCGGATAGGGGTGAGCTACCATCAAAGCAAGGTGTTTTTATTCTACTGGAAACTTCGGGTATAATACGCACTGCTTCTTGGCACTGGAGACTGTTGATTTTCTCCTCCATTACAGAAAATTTTTCGTCAACAGTCTTTTCTAAATTTAACACTTTTGCTTCGACGCCAGTTACTCTTTTACTGGCCGTCTCATATATTTCCTGCAACTACTCAGTTGTAGCTTTAGAAGTTTCTCGTATTTCGGCTCTACAGGTTTCTAGTAACTCAATAGAAGTTTTCTCAAGTTTCGCTTCTATTTTTGCCAGAAAGTTCTGGTTTTCAGCTCTAGAAGTTTCTTGCGCCTCAGCTACTACATTAATTTTTTCCATAAGCTTTACGTTATCAGCTCTAGATGTTTCTCGCATTTCAGCCAAAAGCGTATTGCTCTGTATCTGCAATTTTTCCATCATAGCAGCCAGTAGCGTGTTAACGTCTATACAACTTGTTGTTGCAGGGGCACTTATCTCAGGATCATTCTCATCGACAAATTCGTGAGTATCGATGTCTATCCCACGTCTCTAAAATTCCTCTAATGGACGTATTTGTAATTCGGTTGTATTACCAGTTGTTGACAGCTCTAATTTATTTTATTCTCGTTTGAGGCTGTCCACTTTTAATTCCTAGAATTTCATTTTTACTCCGTTTGATTTATTTATTTTATTTTTTATTATTTTATTTTTGTATACGCAATCCAACTTCTGACACCAATGTTACGTTTTAACCTTTTTAAAACGTTTGAGTTCGTTTAAGTTGCGTTTAAAATAAAATAAATACCGTTTTTATTGTCTTGTTTTACTGTTATCTTTTATTTACTACACAATAACTTTTATACAGTTTACAACAACTTAATATTCACTACACAGCACTTTTATTTCCGCTTTAAGACGTCTTTATCTTACGACAGCCAAAATGATAACTAACTCCCATGTAGGTAAAACAGCCCCTGTATATACCTAATTGTCTGTCAAGAAATATCGAACATCTTCTATTTCCATATCCGCTAATTCAAATGTAACGTAAAGATATTCGATGTAGCAGTACTGCCAACTTGACATATACCAAAATCCCACAATGCAGTGTTGTATTTTCATTTTCGTAACAATATTGAGCTAATACGTCCACCAATCCATATAATTTTTTCGGTATCCAAGCCTTTTGAATCAATGGAATGGAATGTATTTTCTTCCGATTCATAAGTATGTGAAACAAATAAAAAATAAAACAAATTGAAAAATTTCTTATTTATTAAAAATATATAATTCAATTAAAGGTATTGCTTCCGAGGTATTGATTTATTTCCACCGTTAATGCTTTAAATTTTAATTCATGTTACAAGATTGTCAAGTAAATGAAAAAGAATGAAAAAGTAAAGCAATACTTACAAAAATACAATGATAAGTTGAAATATTTAACATATTTTGATTGCTTAAAGACTGCCCATTCTCTAACATTAGATTTGGTTTACAGCAATGAATTAATTTCTTCTAAAGGTTCGGTGATTTTCGATATTGGGCACTCCTCTAATACATGAAAAGCATTTATTATTTAGTTACATGCATTGCATTGTAACGGACTGGTGCAATTATAGTAATGCTGACAGTTAAATAGCCTTTTCGAGCAAATAATACACACCGCGATCTTGTGAAGCTTACTTGATATCTGGGTCGATTGTGGTTCGAATTGTTTTTTTTTTTTTTTTAAGACTATATGAGTTTTCATACTCGAATACTTTCGAGAATTGAAAATAACAATGTGAAAGTATAAATAATTATTTTTAATGATAAAAATATGTTTTTTCTTTTGTCGAAATACATACATATGTAGCAATTCGAAAAGAAATATAAAAAAGTCAAATAAATATTCTAAAATGTGTTTTTACATAAAAAATTGATGATTTTGGTCGGTTTTTTAAAAGGTTAATGACATTTCGATGGCTTGCTTTGCTGAAGTGTCTGCATATTCGTTACCTTTAATTCTTATATAAACACTATTGTCACAACTTTGCATTTTTGTAAACAAATTTCAATAAAAAAAGTAACCACAAATAACCTAAATTTAAAGTCCCAATTTTTATGCAACAAATAAAAAGTTATACTGTTATATGTATATGGAATTTATAGCAATATTGGCTGAATATATAGACCGATCAACAAAACTTGGTACAAGTGCTATTTGCGCTAAGCTTTTTAACTATGTGTTAACAAACTTCGCACAATAGAAAATATGTTTCTTTCATATGTGTGGTTATGATGAGGACTTAAAATTTATTATTATAAACAGATATATTCATAATTCGCAAAATATCCGAACAACATAGTAGCATTGAAGTGAAATATTTAACAAAATTTTAACCAACAGATATTATGAAAGGTATATGTATTCAATTATAAAGTAAAGGTCTCCAATGGGAAAACTTTTGCACATTTAGACTCGTAAGCGGATTTCTATTCAAAGACACAAATTGGTCTTCTAATAGAGGAGTAATCTTATACGCATTCTCTTCCTTAAAGCAGTAAAAAGAAATTGCAAAAATAGCACACGACTAACGAGTAAAAAAATAGTTAAATTGTTATTCCTGCTAATTTTAATTCTACTACCAGCTAAATGGCTGCAAAAAGGAAGATTCACAAAATGATCTGTATTTTTAATAACTTATATGGAATTTGGAGGGTAAATATCTGTTATTTAATTTCACTTAGCCATTGAACAATATAGTATAAACTTCAAGGCTATTTTGCTTGGACTGCTCTCACCAAAGCTTATCCTGAATATATTCCACCAATCTCAACGTGCGGAAGACTCTGACACGAAAAAAAATCCGCTCAGGTCAGCCAAAAATATTCGGAGTTAATGAATTAAAGGCATTACTCTGTGAAGCTTCTTATTACATTTCAGAAAGACACTCAAACGAAACATTTGTAAACAGCAGAATTGAACTAAAAGCAATGGTATTGAGTACCGAGTTAATGCTGAGCGATGTTGACAACGAAATATTATGTCCGAAATGTTGCTTGAAGGTCATAAATAAAGTTGTTGCAGTTTCAATCATTACTGACGATGGAAACTTGATCTATTACGACAAATCAAAGTTCAAGCTTTGGCCAAAAACTTGAAGCCGTTATATTCCACTATGACAGAGTTTGGCCAGATATTTTAAGACCAGTTAGAACTATTTAAAAAATAGTCTTAGCCGTTTTATAGTACAAATCTTGAACACCGACTAACATTTGGTTCGCTTTGGCCTCTCGCTATGATATATCTAATTGCAGCATTAATATATGGTTGTGAAATATTTGATCCTGCGACTCAGCTAGCCTAAGAATATTGAATGTGGCTTTCAATGCCATAGTAAGATATGTTTATGGATTATCAAGATACGACCATGTATCTGCTGCTGGGAAAAATCATTTGACTATCTGCTAAGCATAAGAGTTCTTATACACTTACACAGGATTATTAATTCTCGTGAACCGAATTACCTCTATGAAAGATTGTCGCTTGAGACTGAATGATCTTATCCAGTTTGCCGTTCTATCATATTTGAATGGTCGTTTTTCATCTTTTCTATACATCTTTGGAATGCATTACCCACCGGATTAAAACTTTTTGGCAATGTTTTGCAATTTAAAAGGGCTTTGTTTAGATATAACTCTTGATTTTTATAATATTTATTAAATGTTATTTGGTAAATTTTTTCTTTTTGTTTTAAATTATTTTTTTATTTCACTTCTATTTATTTTAATTGTAAATTTATTATCATTATTTTTTTTTTTAGTTAAATGCTTATTATTTTGCTAATGTTAATTAATTAACAAATAAAGGTTTTGTACTACAATTATAAGACCATAGGTATTGTTGTATAGAATATCAAATAAATAAGTGGCAGTCTTTTGGTACGAATTGCTATATAACAGGGCACAGCAGTCATAACAAAAGCATAAAGTTTGCTAAACTTGCAGTTTTTTTAAGTTGTACACTCAATAAGATAATTTTTATTTTTTTTTTACTTCGAGAAAAAAAAGTAACAAAAATGACAGAAAGGTTCACATCTACACATCGAAGAATAAGAAAAAAAACCATTTAAATAGAAATAAGCAAAACTACAACACTGTATTCAAATGAAATATTATTTTTAGAACAAACTTCATCAAAACGGACATTTATAACAGAACATCCGGGTTTTTGAACTGACTTTAATTTTTAACCATGTTAACTCTGCCTTACAAATCACGTATGAGTTATTTGCTGTACGATATGAGTAACAGCAATTGGTAATACTCAAGTCTAAAAGTATGCTATGAAAACAAACTAAACATGCGCAGACTGTTAATACTATTTCTACACTAGACACCATAAGTTTGTGCTCATGAAATGTTGTATATTGTTGATTGGTAATACACATCATATCCATATGTTGACATATATTTTTAAATTGAATAGTTTGATTCACGCACTTTAATAAAAAGAATCATTTTTCTAAAGCTGATCATAGTTTTTACAAAAACAATACATAAATTAATATTTATAAAATTTAAAACCCAAAAGTCTACGCTCATTGCATAAACATAAAAATATACCTAAAAAAGCAAAAACAAAATAGTATCACTTTTGACAACCACGGCATTTTAAAATCTTCCTGAGTCTGCCTTGCATCGAATGAACCAATTGAGTGGTCTCCGTGGACGAAATATTTTTTTCTTAATAATATCCTTCGGCATTGATTTGCTAGTAATTATTTACAGTCTAATTTTTCGCTCCACTAGTGAAACTCGAATTAAATTTACACTGTGTTAGAATTCCGATCACACTAGTTTGATGACAAACGCAAAATATCAGCAATTTTTGAAATTCATCAGGCCAAATTGACAAACATGAATTTTGTCTAATTACACGAGTTTGATCGGATGCCATAAGGCAGTACTGTCAAGCGAAACTTGGTCGTCTAATCGATGCTTTTGAAACATTAACAAGTAACAGAATGGAATAGAAAAGCTCAACGACATATACATCCATATCTACGTACAGTTAGTGTCGATATTAACAACCTGGAATTAGCAGAAGGGCTGTTGCTAACTAAAACAAAAAATATCGCTAAAAAGCGATAAGGTTATGAGCGTTAAAATATGTGTATTAAAGGACTCGGTGTTAATCCTGTAAATTTATTTATTGATAAAAGTGTGTTAAGCATATTTTTTGTGCTTTCATTAATAGTCGGCTTTTACACTTATTGCTTGCAAAAACGAGTTTTCTATGATATAAAAATGCGTCTTAATAGAAGTGCAATATATCTTCTCTATTGCTCATCGAAAATTCTATTTGGTTGAAAAATACTCAAATGGGAGGCAAAGGAAAAAACACTTTTTTCGAATAGTGAAAACTGGTGGTTTTTCATCACAAAAAGGTAAAACCTTGTGAAGACAAATGCAGTTAAGAACATAGTCGAAGGACACAAAAATAAAGGAATATACTTTGTAAAACCGTCAACAAAACCAAAAAATATATATTTACAGAGAAAAAGCATCAACTATGCGAAAAATAAAGGCCAATCCGTGCATCAGTACATCGAAATTAATCACTGATGCATCTAATAAGTTACAGAAAAAAGTGCCTGGACCCACCATCAAAAGAACCATACGGAACAAGGTTTCTATGGTCGAATAGCACGTACATAGTAAACCATTGGCAACTAAAAAGCTCATTTTGGCTTTGCCAGGGAGTACCTTCATGAACCTGGGACTTGGTGGGTTGACGTAATTTTGCAGACGAGAGCAAACAACATATCTAATGGACCTTTAATAGTGTGCCGAAAATCAAGCGAGGATCTTCAACAGCAAAATTTTATATAAAACCTGGAAACGGTGGAATTATGAATAAGAAGTCGAAATTAAGTATTTTCAGTCGAAATTTAAAAAGTAGTAAACTGGGCGTTTCAGAGTTGTTCGAATTCTACCAAGATAATGACCTCAAACAAAAATTCAGTTCAATTTAAGAATGATTACTCTATAATTGTCATAAGGTTCCAACCACCTTCGTAATATTCAGACCTCAATCCAACTGACATTTTGTGGGTCAAGACAAAATAACATCAATACCTCAGTTGAAGTCGAGGCTTCAAAAAGAATGAGATCGAACCCCGGTAGCTAATACAGCTGGCATAGTAAAAAACATGCCAAATCGTCTGAGTGAAGCTATTAACATTCATAAAGTGTTTGGGTTAATTTTGACCCATTTTTAGAAAAAAAATGTTTTTTTTTTTAGAAAAAAAAATGTTTTTTTTTCTGAAAATTTAGCAAAAAAATGTTTTGTTTTCTGAAAATTTAGCAAAAAAATGTTTTGTTTTCTGCAAATAAGTGGTTTATATACTTGATAAGCTTTGACTTTTATTTTATTTCTAGTCCGAACAGAAAAATTGGATTTTTGTAAAAATACATATGCAAAGAAATTAGTAACATTTTTTTTTTACATTTAAGGTGTTCGGGTCAAATTCGACCCAAAGTAAAAATGGTGAATTTCTGGTATTCTGGTATTAATATGATTTAAAAATAGGGAATAGGACAGTTATCGATTAGTTTTAGACAAGCTTAAGCCCATATCTGAATTGAGTTGACACATAGCCCAAGCTTTACAATACTCAAGATATAACAGTCTACGAGCAGCTGGTGGCATTTATAGAAAGATACTAGTCAAGGCCATACATAACTTCAAAACCAGCTAAATATATCATAAAATTTTGAGTGCTTTGCAAATTTGATAATAGTTACGCCTACAATATATAGGCAAAGATACATATATGAACTATAGCCGTGTAGTTCATATATAGGCGTGTATGTCTCGATCTTACAATTGCTCTGAAATATCGATGTTTAGATGTTTTTTTGTATATCACATTGGGCCAAAAAATTTAGTATGAAATGTTAATGTAGTATGAATTGTACTTAAAAATAAGACTGAATTACCACCACAGATATTGGCAATAAAGGACGCTAATCCCTTTTCATATATTTGAAGAAAAAAAGAAAACTAGTATTTGATTCTCTCAGTACTTTTTATCATAATTCAGAAACTATTAATTGCGAGGTAATATTAGATTACAATAAAGTAAAGACGTAGTTGATACGCAGGACATGTCATGTTATACTTGCAAAACGAAAATAGTTGGCGAAACGTCAAAATTTTTGTTTTAGAAAATTTAGGTTTGAAGCTTACCACGGCTTATATAAAGTACTAAAAACGTTACCAAGAGCATAATTTTAGAAATAAATTAAACAAGAACAAAGGGATAATCCTAAAAACGATTAGCAGCCTTTAAATGTAATCAAATACAAAGTAAAAATATGCGAACTGGGCTAAAAAAATCGCTGCTTACTATGACCCAAAAAAATTTGTAAAAAAATTTATGCAAACAACATTCTCATATAATTATTCTACACAAGCAATGTACTAAATAAAAACAATATTAATTTAACATATATTATTTATGTATATCCGATAAATACCTATACCACTAGAATTAACTCTTTTAAGTCATTGTACTTCTACATCTATATATACGAGTATATATATGTTACGAAAATAAAATTATAACACAGTGTGAGATTTCTGTATATTTTGTGTCACCCTGTCAATTTGGCAGCACTGCCAAATCAAACATCTTTACGTTACATTTGAATTAACGGATATGAAAATAGAAGATGGTCGATATTTCCGGAACCTTCCAAACTGTAGGCGATTAGGTATATAAAGAGTCTGCTTGGCCTACACGTGAGTTTAGTTATCGTTTTGCTGTCATAAGATAAAGACATGGTTAAGCGGAACATGTATATATAACATGTATAAGCTAATATGAAGTTGTTGTATTAAGATAAATTGTATAACCGTTATACTGTAGTAACAGTAACAACAACAAAGTGGTTTAATTTTATTTTAACGCAATTTAAACAAACTCAAACATTTTAAACCGTAACAATATAAAAATCACTTGTGATTTGTTCGGATGCTTAAAACTTGAAAACGACTGAATCAAATTGTGTACGTTCTTCTGCAATTTTTTTCGTAATTGATACGTCGAGATTTAGGAAAAAATAAAAGTCGAAAAAATCTCAACAGATGGCGCTGGTGGATGTCATTCCTTTATCTCTGCTCCTGTTAAATGTATTTGAACAAGATTTGGCACGTTGATTCAGTGCACGTATTCAAAGCTTTACAACAAATTTGAACGGGATTGGATAAGTTGGCATGGTTCCTCCCATATATAGTAGATATAGATTTTTGTATATCTAGATAAAGGTTAGAGTGGAAGTTTCTGAATTTGGTCTAAATGATTTCGTAGTTAATACAAATCGTAAGTTAAGTGGGCGAAATCGGATAAGTAGGCATGACACCCCCATACAAAGTTAATATCAATTTTTGTATATCTTGAAATTTTGTATATTTGCGATGGTGGTTTTTCCCATATTCAATGTGTGCATTTCCTTAAATTTTTCTTATGTGAAATGCATTTTATAGTTATACAACCAAAAAGCCTCCCAGCAACGCGGGAATGGTTATTCTAGTTTACAATATATATTACTATAAAAACAACTTAATTTATTTATAGATAACAAATAATAAATAAACTATTTCATACGTCAGTAAAGTTTATTATTGTTTAATTTTATATTTATTTTTCTATTTGGTCAATTCTAGCCAGAACACTATTAACGTCAGTAAATTTAAACGCCTTATGGAGGTTAAATAGAAGAACTACCCAACAAAGTTATAATTTCGTATTAAAGTTGTTTTTTATATGTTATTTCTTACATTTTTATAAAAATCGAACATTATTGGCGCATTATTATGCCTGAATTAAATAAGCTTTTCTATAACATTCTTTTTACATTTTTATTTATTATATACATACATATGCAAAATTTTTACCATAACTGCTTTTCTCCAAGCTTAAAAGCATAATTTTTTCAGGTTTTAACTTATGATGTTTTGGCCCCTATTATGAGTTGTATTCGACAAAAGATATTCGTTGGCTATCGAATATGGACTATCGAATGTAAAATTGTATTCAAAGTTGGTATCACTGTTAAAAATTCGTTGTGCATCGAATTTTTCAAATAGTTATGAATATCATCAGGGAAAGTATCAAATGCAAATCGAGATATAAAAATAGATTTACGTGGTGGTATAACTTTAAGAAAAACAGTTTGGTTATTTTGTGAAGATGTAGTAGTGAGTTCTATTTCTGCAGAATTAAACGGGGAAATTTTCATTGGGTAATGCGTTTTTCTGAACAGAATTTTCAGATATGTTAGTTAAATCATTTGAAGACATAATATTAGATGCTGTTTGCAAATTTAGACCACAAGAATTTTCATCAGAAACATTTTGTTTTGAGTTAGATAAATCAGCATTAAAGTTGGAGTCACCACTTACTTTAGAAGGAACAGGTTAATTCGAATTTCTGGCTAACTTTTGACGTCAGCAGCTCCACTTTTGGACACTTCGGATAATTTATCCTGAGTTTCCAGAAAATATTTGCTTGTACTTCGAAAAAATTTGTAGAACTCAACGCCTATTTTGCTGCAACTATTACAGTTTTGACCTGTATGTTTAAAAATAGATTCGCCAACTAAAACCGGAAGACCGTAACATTTAAAATGACATAAACCATCGTATAACCAACATATAACAAATCTTTCATGATCTGAAGTAATCGAACGATTTTTGTTTAACAATTTGCCTCGTTATAATTCGCATTAAAAAAAATTAAAATTTTAAAATTTAACGACAGAATTAAATGAATAAAACAAAAAATGTTTGTTGGGTGACAGCAGATTAAATTATAAACCGCAGGATGGCACCACTAAAATAGCAAATACGCAAACTACTCAGGTAAAAAGCTTCAGCAGATTTTCAAAGGGTTGTATTTGATAGGAATTATTTTCTTTTGTGTGTTAAGAAATAACCCGGAACCAGTGCGTATTATACCAGAAGTTTCTAGCAGAATAAAAACATTTTACTTTGATGATAGCTCACACCTATTCGTATTTAAATTCCAATTCGAGACAGTTGCCAGCAAAAACGGATGGGACGATGAAGAGAAGGCTATAGCACTAATTTTGGCGTTAAAAGGTACTGCAGCAGAAATTTTAGAAACCATGCCAGCCAACTGCAGGAACAACTACAACGAATTAATGGGGGCGCTACAAAAATGGCGACGAGCACAAATGCGATTTGTACCCCATGGAGTTAAGGTGCCGAACGCAAAAGGCTAATGAGTCGCTTAAGCCTTTGCAATGGAAGTCGATAGGTTGTGGCAGCTTACCTATTAAAGGAGAAATCATCCACTAGTAGACCATCTCAAAACCGAACCCTTCGTTAACGGCATATGAGACCCTGATGTTAAGCTAGCAGTATGTACTTCACAGCAGACAACCTTTTTAGATACTGTAGCGTTTGCACTAGCGCAGAAGACTGCTTGCATGATATCACAGCCAAAAATACACAAGGTGGGTTATATGGAAGTTGTGGCAGAGAAGGAGAATGAAATCAGAGTGCGGGTACATTAATGACAGACAACACACCTATAGACACCGGTGCGACACAGTCTATAATCAGACTCGATGTAAACAACTAAGTTTTCCTTTAGCTATAAAAAACCTTAGGTCTACTGTTTAGCACGGTGGCGAATAAGTCATAGTGTCGACGTATGGTGTCGGTAGGATAAAAATCATAGCCAGATTATTCTGTCGTATGTACCTCTAGAAATGCTCCATCAGAATAGTGGATATAACCATAAGCATAACATGAACCTCAAGCATCCTTCTATGTTGGTGAGGTTATGACTGCCACATAACGTCAAATCGTAGATTAGTCACTTCAATCTACCAGATGTAAGTTTACTGAACACCTGTAGGTATATAAAAGATACAAGCACAAGTAACGTCATCATCGGTTAAGCACCTTAAGTCAATTTTAAAGGAAGAATGGGAAAAGTTTTCATTAGAATTAACTAAAAAACTGTTTTACTCGAGGCCTAATAGGCTAAATTAGGTTGTAACGTTAAAGAGAGGTTGCATAAGTTATCAAAAAAATTATAAAGTATTGTCTATACAGTCGTTCGCAGACTTTTGTGAGCTAAAGAATTAAAAGTATTTAACTTCTTTTTAATTTTATACATATTCTGTATTTTGTTGTAAAAAAATTGTTTTTTTTAAAGATTTTTATTCAATATTATGATAAAAAATAAAAACATGGTGTGTTCTGATCATACATACATATGCATATTTAAAAGTCAAATTTTTATTATGGTTCGTAAATTTTTTTGGCATAGTGTATATAGTTTAAGTAGCCTTGAGGAATATCTATGCAGTTTCAAGCAATTTTCAGAAGAAAATTGAAAAAGAATTCAGAAAAAGTTTAAAATAGAATTAAAAATATGTACATCTCGATCAGCCGGAGCCCGGTGGCGGTAATTACAATGATGAATATACTTCCAGAGTATTCTTTAGACAGAGCAAAATTTCAATAAAAATATCAAGAATAAATGTAGTCGAAACGAGGAACTTTTCGTAAAAATTATCAGTGATATTAAATTTGCCAACGCTACACAAATTTTTGATTCACAGTTGAGAGGAAGTTCAAAATTCAAAATTTGTCTGAAGAGAGCATAGAAAAAGGAAATGTAGTATGACTAATAATTTGTAAGTTAATTTATCTTCTTTTTAATAAATTTAGAACAGGTGGTCGCAACTACTTACAAGACTGCCATAACAAAACAGGTGGTTGTGTCTAAGGAAGCAAAATGTCTTTTTCTTTTATCATCTCATAAGGTGGATTTTAACTTGAGCAATGAGGTGACAAAAAGTGATAGCGAATATATATAAAACAATTTATCTTAAAAATGTCAAGTGTGTATTGTAACCTTTGACGTTCTTATGGTTATTTACATTAACTTCGTGATTTTAACCAAACAAAATAGGGTTCTGTTTTTTATTTTATCTTTTTCCTTATATTTGTCAACAAAAAGTACATTTTTTTATACCAAGGCCACGACCTTTTTAACGATACCTATACTTTATATCTAAACCCAGCGGTTTAATTGATTCCGGAAATGGTGCAAAGTGCACTTTGTCTATAATTTGTCATCTCTATCCAATCCTAAAAAAAAAAATGAAATCATTGCAATATTTTGGCTTTATTATCAGTAAGTTTTTAGGATTTTGTATTCACAGTTAAGCTCTCTATTTTTTTCAAATCAGATATGGATATTGAAGTAAATATCAGAGTTTAAATAAAAAACATTCGGTTTTTAAAAATTATTATTCTTTTTTTACACTTTCTTCAATATACATATGGCTGTTACTATTAAGTCAAAGTGACATCAGATTTTTAATAAAGCAATTTAATCCAAATTATTACAGTCACTACAGACCGTTTCAGACGTTCCATAAAAGTTTTCATTGCAGTAATTTGTCTCGCAGCTGCGTGCTAATCTGATGCACGCTAAAAACTGTTAGGTCATACTCTCGTAATTATTTTATACTGCATAAAGTATAATAGCACCTGTATTATGCACAAAACCTACATATACAGACTACCTGATTTCTTACTCTTCTTTACTAAAAATAAATGACAATCACTTGATAGAAAACAATTTTAATTCTGTAATTTTCATGAAGATTTTCGACTACTGGAGTTAAGTCAACGTTTTGGTACACGATGGAGCATTTCTCTTCACTATAAATACCAAAACACAAGTATTTCTTTGACCCTTAAATATACATACTCATGTATAGGACCGTCGTCTACAGACGGTCATCAAAAACCAGGCTTAAACAAAATCAACATACTTTGCACTTTCGCAAGTGTAAAGTGTTGGTATCGTTATTATACGCTTGACAAAGTGTAAAGTTTGCTTATTTTGTTTAAGCCTGATTATTTGATGACCTGTAGACGGCTTCACGTCAACCCGATAGATGGAAATCTATTTGTGACTGTAACCAATTGCCAGTTTGCAAATTTAACTTTCTCAAAAAAAATAATTTTTTAATTTGTTATCTTTAATTTAAACAGCCATATTTATTCATTAAATTAGCTTTTCACTTAAAATACAATTTTTATGTTGCAGTTTCATTGGAATAATTGTGATATTCTTTAGCAAGAGCAGACTTTAAACCATTTTTGTTTTAATTCCACTATTTGTACTCGGTGGTCCAATTTATCACATAGTGTGTCTGTGGGGCTTATGTCAGGCGACCAATAAGTAGAATGTAGCTGTTTGTATGCTTTGAGTTAATGCCATGTTAGAAGTATCAGCTTCCAAAAAGATTACCTCGAATTATATTCAAATATGTGAAAAGGTCAGTAATTGTTTCCACAAAAACTTAAATACCAACCCCAGCCGCCGATATGTTATGAAAACCTATGACGAAACTACTACTACTGCTTAAATTTGTTTCAACAACTACTACTTGTAAGACTTTCTTGATGCTTGCTTCGTTTGATTTTTTCAATTTTCAAACTTTTGAAAAATTCTATTCAACGTCCCAACCTACCAAACGAGAAATATTCTACCATTTTCAGTAGAGTTCTACTAACAGTGGTAATGCTGATGAAGCACTAAAGCAAGCAAAGATTGTTGTTCGCAGCATTTGCTCCAATGCTGTCGGCTTCATAAATATTTTGAATGCAGCAACAGCTAATAAAAAAAGGTGCCAGTATCACCTGAAATACACTATTGGACAAAATGAAGTGCAAAATATATTTTATCAGAGAAAAATGAGTCAAACTCAATACCATTTTTACAAAAATTACAAACTTGTCTAAAACAATAATTGCAGCTTAAATTTTTTAGATGTATCACACTCGCAATGTAAACAAACGTATGTCAATTTATCTTCATATTTGTGGGGCATATTTGATAACATAATCCTATACGTATTTTGATTCCCAAGCCGCATAAAATTTTCATTCTTTAAAAAGCGTTCTGCGAATTGTATAACAAATACCGCAATTCCAATCATCACTTTGAATATCTTGTACATATTTGTAATACCATTTTATATTTGGAAAATATTTGTTTAAGATTTTCAAATAATGTTCGACGAATTGAAGGCAATTACCTTGAAGACCCTTTGGATCTAAACAAAATAATAACCTTCACCCAAATATATAAGTACTAGATAAAGGTTGTGGTGGTAAAGCTGTGTAGTAATAATATTTTTACATCCTTTAGAAAAATGTGCTATTAGTAACATTTCATTTTTAAAACAATTACTTTCTAATTTAATGATCACGTTTGGGGGTTAATCTGCTGATAGGTTGGCAATTCCCCTTGACAGCTGAGTGATTGAGGAAGTAATAGCAATAATGTTGGAAGTAAACACACACAAACAGAAAGGTAAGCAAACACTAACATGAAGTTAAATAAACACTTATAGGAAACAAACAAACATTATAGTAAAATAAACAAACCGAAGAAAATAACAATAGGCCGCGAGTGGAAAATTATTATTATTTTTTTTTTTTTGGGGAAGGGTAGAGACAGGAAAACGGTTAGGGTAAGGTGTGTCTTTAAGATTAGAGTATATATAGGTCTGGATTAATTTAGAAAGAGGAGAGAACAAACTAAAATAAATTTTTGAGAAAAAAAGAATCTGTACTGAACGATAAAGACAAAAAATAATATATACAATTTGACGAACCAAGAAGTTTTCGAATAGTAATAATTATAATTTTGAAAACAAATAAAAACGAAAAAGGGAAGTGTTTGATTAAGCGGTAATATATTTAAATTTTGAAAAAACAAATAAAGTGCTGATGAAATAAAAAGAAGGCAAATTTTTTGTTACCGCTGTGAAAAAAGGTTTTTTTTTAATAAAAAGAAAGAAAACTGAAATATTAAAAGAAAAGAAAATAAGTTAAGCAAATTCATATTAAATATACAAAAAATATACAAAAAAAAAGACTAATATACAAAGAAAACTTCCACCTCCACCAAAGCCGATTAACGCCGCGTTTGATACCATCAATCTCGTAAAAAAAGAAGAGACTAGTGAACTGAGGATCCGAGTTCAAGGAATTCACCTACTCCGCTAATCGTAGGAACGACCAACAGAAGCAATCTGAAAAGAAAAAAACGGAGAATTATAAGATAAGGATAATTTAAGAATTTTTTTCTTAACTATTATTAACAGTATGCAAAACCCATATTCGTACACCCGGTAGGTATCATATAAATCGACCGCTAGATGGCAGAGTATTCATATAACAAAAGCCGTATTCGTACAGATGGCAATGCCATATTTTTCTTGTTGTTAACGCGTGTTTTAAACTCTATTTTATTTGTCTGGTTCCCGTTTTTGTTGTTGCAGTCTGTATTTTCACAAAATACCATAGTCAATTGAATTACTATAAAAAGTTTGGAAAATTCAACATGGGCAGAAAATCAAGTAAGCTTTCATATGAACAACGAAAATTAGTAATAGATCTAAACATTAATGAAGAAACTTTACGGAAATTGTCAAAATAATGATGCGCAGTGCTTCTACTATCCAATGCGTGTTGTCGAAATATAAAAAAACCGGACAATATATACATATATTTATTATATTTTAATCTATTTAATTATCTATTATTAGTATTACAAAGTATTATTGTTTAAATCGCAGGTCTGAGCTGAAATCTCAGAGAAAACAACATTTTTTCAGAGGGAATCGGGGCTTAATGTGGACCTTAAGATAGAGTTTTTTTGAATCTTGTTTCTTTTCTTGCTTTTGTATAAGTACTTTTTTTCTTTTTTTTAATTTATTAGTTTTTTTTAGTTTTAGTAACATTTAAAAATTTTTTGAATATTTACATAAATCTCAGAATTTTCTGTTTTTTATCGTTTTGTTTTTCTTATATTTTTATTATTATTCTTTTTAATAGGCTTGGGTAGTTCGCGGACGACCTAGTTCAATTGAACTACTCACACAGGTGAGCTAAGAGAGTCGGTCATTACGGTGAGTCTTTTTAGCTCTGTAGTTCGTTCGGTCGTTTGCTCTTTCATGTTTCTTTTTCGTACATGATTCTTTTTCGTTCATGATTCTCTTTAGTTCGTGTGTCTTTTTTTCATGTTATATGAAAAGAACAGTAATATTAAAAACCAACTATAAATTAACATAACAAATTTAAAATTTAGACTAAGTGTATAAATCATAACTCAGAAACCAAAACAAAAATAAAGGAACCAATAAACAACAACAAAAACAGAAACCGGTTTTAGCAATAACATACATAAACAATAACATAAGAAACAACAACAAAAAATAGATAAACAAGTGAATAAATATACATCTACAGAAGAAAGCGCACTCCTTACTCAAAAAGTAATCAAACAATCGAAACACAAATAGAATAAAATAAACATAAAAGTGTAAATAAAATTTAATCACAAATAATAGAAATTAAAAGCAAAAGAGAGAAAAACAATAACAAATAAACATTGTAAGAGACAATAGCAACAAACAATAAACTAATAACTATACATAAACAGCTGTGTTTAATATTTAATGATGATAAATTAGTGCATTTAGACTTTGTCTACACTGAAAAAGCACTTGGCCTAATTTTAAATTTTCTTTTTTTATCTTGGAACCGAGAAAAATTTTTCGAGTTTTTATCATTAAATGTATAATTTAAGAAAAAATAATTCAACTTCAAAGGGCAATAAGAAAATTACCTCCAAGAATAATATGGATATGAGTCGTACAACATCCACAACACTCCCTCTCGAAATTGTTTACGAGAGACGTTACATAACTCTGTATTTAGTACCGTTTGCAATACCAATGCTGATTCCCCTTTAAAGCTTATTACTGTCATGGATAAGCGTTTTGAAAAACTTACTGACCAAAGAGAGAGGGTGATCGAGGCTAAGCTCAATAAGTATAAGGATGACCTCCTTAATGATCTTGATAGAAGGCCTAATGCAATGAAAATGAAGCTGCAGAGTATTTCTGAAAGAGTAACACAGCTGGAAGCAACAGCGGGTGAGTTCAAAAACATGCCGGAGGAAATTGCAACATTAAAATGCAAAATAAAACAGCAGGAGAATAGTAATGTTGCATGCGAGCTACGTATAAATTCGATACTTTATTGTGAAAATGAGAATCTTATGGATGTATTAAGCTCTATTTTTGCGACCATTAAAACTCCCGTACCTGCTATTAAATCTATTTATTGTCTTCAGAACCGGAATAATGGTCGTGATATAAATTCGAAAGATGCCGTCGTTATAGTTAAAATGATGTCTGCTTATGAAAGAAATTTTTTTTTGAAAAATTTTGCCAACTTTTGGAAAGCTAATAGAGGTTTTAAATTCTGTCTACGACATATTGGTATGAGCACTGATTGCAATTTTTACGTTAATGAAAATCTTACGAATCTATTAGAAGTTATATTTATATTTTTATTAATTGTATATTATTTTTTCGTTTAAAAACTATTCATTTCTTAAATTTACCACCTTTTTTCATTAGAAAACTTTTAAATTTCCTACCCCTTTGTAATTGCAAGCTTTGCTTCTTTATGTGCGTGACTCATGCCTCGGCTGATTAGTGATTTTATTAATCATTCGAAAGACAATCTTTACGACATGATACGCGTTTTGTGCAGGCAGAGATTGGGTCTTAATATATGCCATATTAATGCACAAAGTTTGAAAACAAAATGGATGAATTTCGTTTCCTTTTCGAAAACTCTGGCGTAGATTTTATATGTGTGTCTGAGACATGGTTTGACACTGATGTTTTTAGCTCGATTTTTAATTTAAGCAACTTTAGACTATTTAGATGTGGTGGTGTTGCGATTTACGTGAGAAACGGTATTTCATATAGGAATTGTTGCAATTCTGAACTGAACGAACAAATAGAGCATATTTTCGTAGAGATTACATCTACTTAAAATAAGATAATGATCGTCTGTGTCTACAGACCTAATCGTTCAATAAGGAATGAGTTTTTTTTGAGTAAAGTAGCAGACTTAACACTGAAATATGAGGAGATAGTAATATGTGGGCATTTTAATTCTGATATACTCAGTGAATCTCACTTAGTTGATGATATGAGAGCTCTTAATCTTTGTCCAGTCAATACGTCTATACCCACTCACTTTGGTAATACTAGAGATACTCTAATAGATATTATCTTCGTAAGCAATGTAAATAAAGTTTTACTTTATGACCAACTTACAGCTTCATGTTTTTCGAGATATGATCTTTTGTTTGTATCGATAGATTTTCCAATGTCATACTTGTCATGATGTTATACAGTTCTATGATTTCAAGAGCCTGAACTACGATGTGCTTGAATGTGAGTTGAGAAGAACTGATTTCAGCGCCATTTACTTCATGCCTAATATTGACGAACAGTTAGATTTTTTCGAAAGTAACCTGAATAACAATCTTGAAATCTGTGTACCTGTGAAAACTGTTGCAATGAGGGATAGAATTAAGCCTTGGCTTAATAGTGACATTAAATTAATAAAGGATAGGAGCTAGAAAAACTTTGAGAACTATTCGTGACATTTGTATAAATAGGGGCACTGTTATGCAGGTTGATGCAATTCATATTGATGTTCTTAACCGGAAATTTACTTCTTGGCCTAATTTGCCCGTGAATAAAGTCTTCTACCGGATCAATATGACCCTCTCGGATCAAATTCGTTTAATTTTGAATGTGTCAATGAACATGAAGTTTTTCTTAGTTGCTTGTCTATCAAATCTTATTTTACTGGCATCGACAGCCCCAATTGATAAGTATACTGTTACCTTTTATTACGTTTTTCCTAGAAAATTTCGTAAATCAATTTTTTTATTCTTTTTGTTTTAAATTATTTTTTTATATTACTTCTATTTATTTTAATTGTGAATTTATTATCATTATTATTTTTTTGGTCAAATACTTATTATTTTGGAAATACCAATTGATTAACGAATAAAAGTTTTATACTATAATTATAAGTCTTGTTGTATAGAACATCAAATATATAGATAAATAAATACATAAATAAATAAACATATGTCCGTTGGTAGTCCCACTCTGAAAATAACGTATGCAATCAGTGTTGCCAGACAATGAGCTCTATTGGATCCGTAGTTCATGTTTCTTTCTGTTTATGTTTTTTCTTCGTTCGTATTTGTTTCGTTGATATGTTTGATACTTAATTTAAATAATAATTAATTAGTTTGCAAATAATATATGTATATAAGCAGTGTTGTAACAATCTGAATATGTAAATTAAGCAAAAGAAATATGAATATATTATGTTAAAAAATATATTATCAATTTTTTTTATAAATTAATAAACAATTGAAAACTCTTATCAGAAAATTATACATAAACGATTTTGCTCTCTTTTCTCTCTTTTCATTTAAAATATGTCTTGTCTCGCTGACATTAATTTTTCATAAGAATATAAAAATGAAAAATCGAATTCGTACAGAGGATTATTACATTAATTTTGAGCTTCAGTTAAAGAAATAATTAATTCAATGACATTTATGCAAAAATCACTTAAAACCATGGCAATAAAATAATAAAAACTGCCTGAAATGCTAGTGTACATTTGCGAATTTGCGACAAATAACCTTTTAAAATATACATATTGTTACGAAAATCAAGATTGTCGCTAAAATAAGTAAACAAAAGCTGCAAAAACAACTATACGTGCTGTTTATAAAAATAACACAGCAACAACAAAAACTAACTGCAAAGAAAACAAGTAATAGAAAATAAACAAGCAACAACATATACCAAGAGCTGAAAGAGGTAGATGTGTACATACGCATGACTACAAAAGATCTAAAAAGAAATTAAAAGAAAGAAATGGAATCTACCTGAAATATTGGGAGGTTCGAGAGCTTCCGATGTATTGTTTACTCAGCCGTATAAATAGCACATCGGTGCGAACACGAAACAGTTTATGTGTCGTAAACTCAGCGAGTGGAGTTCTTAAGTTAAGTGAACTCTGCGAATGTGTTATTGGTGTGAAGCGAGTTTATGAGGAGTAAACTCGTGAAGCTAGTAGCGAAGTAGTTGGGCCTAGCTCAGTAAAGACAGTTAAGTGTGGATAACCTCTGGTTAAAAAGGTTGTGATCGAACCTAAGTTATAACTACGATCGGTTCAAGTAATTGTTGAGGTTTACAAGGTTGTAAGCAGACAGAGTAATTAAGAATAAAAATTTTTATTGCCTATAAAAAGATTACAAGCATATAACTGCGCTGAATAAAGGATTTTTAATTAAAACCAAACACAAAATTTATTTTATTTTAACTACAATCTACGAACTCATAAAAACACGTTTTTAGAAAGGTAACAATATGTATGTACCTGCAATAACAAGTTATTGCATGTTCTTAATTATTAAAATTAAAAAACAAAACCCTTAAAAATAACCGGAATTAAATGTTATTTTAAAAATTATCTGAAAAATATGCTATTATATTCGAGGGCGGATTGATATTGGAGCTACCTAAGTAGGAAAAAACATTTTTTTTTTTCAAAAACCATTCATTTCTCAACATAGTCTCCTTTTAGCTCAATACACTTAGTAAGACGATTTACCAACTTTTTTATACCATCTGAAAAATACGATTTTGGGAACTCCTCAAAATACGCATTAGTTTCGGTAATCACTTTTTCGTTTGAGATGAATCTTTTTCCTGCGAGGCTAGGAGCTAAATCTGGACTATGAGGTGGATAATCAACAAATTCGAAGTGGATTTCTCGTAGTTTTAGCATCGTATCTAGTGCTGTGTAAACCGGTGCGTTGTCTTGAAGAAAGACCACTTTTTTCTTGTTTAAATGTGGTCGTTTTTCCTTGATTACATCAACCAATTGATCCAATAATGCACGATAATACTCTTCTGTGATTGTGGATCCCTTTTCGAAATAATCGATGAGCAATATTCCGTATGCATCCCAAAATACAGTGGCCATAACCTCGCCATCCGATTTCGTTGTCTTCCCCTTCTGGTGGAGCACTTCCACTAGCTTCCACCCATTGCTTCGATTGATTTTTGGTTTCAGGTGTGTAGTGGTGGACCCACGTTTCATCAACAGTTATAAATCTACGTCAAAAATCAGCAGGATTATGCTTTATCATGTCCAAACACCGCTGTGCAGTGATCTCGTTTTTGTTCAACACTGAGCAAACGCGGCACACATCTTGCCGATAGCTTTTTCATATGCAGAAGTTCATGCAAAATGTTGAACACACGTTCATATGATATGTTTACCATTTCAGCAATCTCACGTATTTTGACCCGGCGATCATTCATAACGATATCGAGGATTTTCTTGATATTTTCTTTAGTAACCACCTCTTTTGGTCTTCCTGTTGATGTATTGTTGCAGTGCTTGTTCGGCCCCGTTTAAGTTCAGCAATCCAATATTTTACCATATAATCTGACGGAGCAGATTCGCCGTAATGTTTATCACGCTGTTGAAGAATCATATTTTGTGACGTTTGACAGCATAAAGAACAATATTTTTGTGAACTCTAGCAAAATTAAAATAAATTGAAATAAAAATATTGTATGTATTGTGTAAAAAAAACTGATAGAAGAACAAGTGATTGTAACAAGGTTGGAAGAAATTGAAGCATATATCCAGGTCGTGACAGAACTAGAAATGATGGCTCAAACGAAATTCTTGATAAAATATAAGATAGCTATCAATCTGTCTCTTACATGACTGGAGAGATACAGGACAAACATCTTGACTAAGTCGCATGCATGCTGCAATTGATGTCACTTGCGAATGGAAAGAAATTTGAAACCGCCAGATTTTACTCAGATAATGGTAACAAACACAAATGAATACTTTATTATTTTAATATTTATCCTTCTTTACAGACTACATTCGCGTAATGTTTGCAGACAACCTGCTTAGAAGTACTATTGGGAAAGGAGGCGGAAAACGCATGCACTAGGCAAGCTCATGTTGTTCAACAAGACTGAGTGGTATTCAGATATATACAATTACATATAAATGATAAAATAATTAGTAACTTATATACTTGCGCACATATTTAGTATCATCTTTTCTACAACTTTCAGATCTTTTCATATGTATAGACCCATTTTAGTTTAAAACAAGAGTAATAGATGCAGTAGAGTGCATTTACTGAGTGAAATAAAAAAAATATACTGATTGATGGACATTGTATAATTAATTAATTATAAATACATTTTTTAATTTACTAAACTATTAGTATAAAAAATAATAAATCGTCTTTTTATTACAAAATCTTTCATCTGACGTGTAAATTGGCAGTCAGATCCAGAGAGGAAGCATTCAGGAATTGGCGCAATAGCAACTGTGCCCATACAGATTTGCTTCGCAAACAGGCGAGATCTTCATGTGCCGCAGTACTTAGACGCGAAAAGGCTTTATACGAGCAGCGCCTTCGTGCTAAAGTTCTTACTTTTCCGCGGGGAAGTAAAAACTTTTGGTCATTCGTTAAAAGGCTGAGGAACAACGCTAGTTCGGTTCCTGCTCTTATAAAGAATGACCACACATTCACGAACCCGGTTGAAAAGGCAAACCTTTTGGACGAAATGTTTGCAAGTAATTCTCACTTGCCGGAGAGCGTTCAACCTCTGCCCGAACTTGAAAGAGTAACTATGCCTAGTATATTCCTTCGAGCTCATGCTATAAAAAGGGTCCTTGCAAATCTCAACGTTAACAAGTCTTCTGGGTCGGATGGCATACCAGCACTGGTCCTGAAGCAGTGTTCTTCGACGCTTGTGCGTCCATTAGCTCACCTTTTCAGTACGTGATATCGCGCCGGTATTTTTCCATCTTGCTGGAAGTTTGCTAATGTAACGCCAATCCCCAAAAGGGCTAGCAAGCCTGAGACCTACCGTCTAATAGCAGTTTGTTCCGCACTCTCCAAGGTTATGGAGAGTATGATTAATCACCACCTTGTGGGATATCTGGAGTCCAACGATTTACGTAGCGATTGTCAGTACGGTTTCCAAAAGGGCCGTTCTACGTGTGACCTGCTGGCGTTGCTCTCGGAGAAATGGGTCAAGTCCGTTCATGGTTTTGGCGAGAGTAAGGTTGTGGCTCTGGATATCTCAAAGGCGTTTGATAGAGTTATCAGATAGAGGATCTCATTTCTACACTTAATGCTTTTGGTGTCGGTAGTCACTTCTCTCGATTTATATCGAGTTTTCTCAAAGATCGCTCTATAAGAGTGGTTATAGATGGGGCCTCATCCGACGAGTTCAGGGTAAACTCAGGGGTACCGCAAGGCTCTGTTCTTTCTCTTATTCTTTTTCTTATATTTCTTAACGACTTTCTTCTTCTCACTTCTAATCCTATCTACTCTTTTGCGGATGACAGCAACATTTGTCACTCATATTCTTTTGATCGTAGACCGAGCCTTTTCGAGGTTGGGGTAAGAAGGATGAATATGAACGTCACACTCACAAGTGACCTGTTGAAGGTCCCCGAGTGGGGTCATGCGAACAGGGTCGGTTTTAATGCACGTAAGACTCAATGTTGTTTTTTAACACACAGGCGCGGTGGTGTGCTGTCATCTGTGTCAATGGGTAATGTGGATATTGAGGAATCATATGCTCTTGATTTTCTGGGCATGAGAATTCACTGTGACGTTCGTTGGAATGATCACATATTTCAAGTGTCGAAAGAAGCATTCAAGTGCCTTGGTTTTTGAGACGGTGCAAGAAATACTTCACCAAATCTGATCTCCTTAATATTTACAAGACCTATATCCGACCCAAAATGGAATACAACTCTCATGCATGGGCCGGTGCTTCGAAGACTATTTTGGAGCTTCTCGACCGCGTACATGAGAGGGCGAAGATGCTCATCAATGACGATATCGATTCATTGGAGCACCGTCGCAATGTGGCGTGTGTTTCATTGTTCTATCGGTACTATAACGGAATGTGTTCTAACGAAATTAAGGAATTAATTCCCAAAAATCATATATTTTTACGTAGTACTCGTATTTCTCGTAGAGTGCATCCCTTTGTAGTTGATTGTCCAGTAAATCGCACAACGCATTATAGGAAGAATTCGTTTTTTGGTCGCACTCTTCGGTTGTGGAATAATCTTCCAGCGAAAGCATTGCCTGCCACCTACGACATGAGTAAATTTAAATCTAACGTCCATAAACACTACTCCCTCTGTCCTCCTTCCAATAATCTATTTTCCTAGTACTAGCACAATGCACTCAGATACATATGTATATGTTTTATAGTCGACAGAATTCATAATTTAGAGAAGGATGAAAAATCAGATGTAAACAAATGATTTGGTCATTTTTTTCATTTTACCCTTAAAAACTTGAGGGAAAAAAATTATAGTTATTTCTATCACAGCGCCAGTCAATTGACCGGCCAAATGACTGTCAGTGTTCCTGTAGGGTATTAACCGATTTTAAGATTCGTGTCGAATTTGGAAAGAAATTTAACAGATCTATTAACAACAATTGACTGACACAGTTGATGGAACTACGTATCTATCAACTTTTTCAAATTCAATTCAAAAACATTAAAAAAAATTACACAAATAACTTCAACAAACAATATTCGGTTAAATTACTTTGGTCTACAAAAAACAAAAAAATTTCTCGCTTTTAAATAAAACTATATGAAATATGATTTTGATGCGCTGAGTTCAAATTCGTTCAGTTTTTTTCCATCGGGCTCAAATTTTTTTTATGGGCTTGGAAAATTTTTCGCTCAAAATATGGTAGTTATGTCAATATATATTTCATCATAACTTTACTGCATAATAATTTTAATGCAGTTACAACCAAACATTTAGAAACAAAGTTTCCTACAAATCACCAAAACACCATTTTTTGTATTTTCAACAGTTTCGAAGTTATTTACAACTTAACTACGAAAATATTTTCGCTCAAAGTTGGAGCAATTTTTTTTTTTTTTTTTTTTGTTCAGAAAGCCATAAAAAATTTTCGGAATGAACATTTTAGATATTTAGCACTTAAATTAAAACTTAAAATGTTGAGAATAAAATAAGCTTTAAATCATGAAAATCGGTTGGCTATCGTTGACTTTATTCAAAATTAAATGAAAGTACCTAACTTTTACCAAAATTAGCGAAAAAATGTTTTATTGCAAAATTAGAGGATTTTTTACTTTTATGCATTTTTAAATTAAAGCCAGATACAAACCTATAAAGGTAGCTAATTTCGGCAAAAAATTTGTAATACATTATTAGGCAACATAAACATAATGAAAGGAAAAGTCTGGTAGGAAATAATACATACGCATATACAATATGTATATTTTCCATAAAAAAGTTCTCTTGAATCCAGTGTTTTCCTTTTCTTCTTTTCATATTTTCAGTTGGAGTATCGTGTCGGATCGACAAACAAAAATCTGCAAGCATTCTTTCTGACCATTTTCAATTGTATCGCCTTTGTATATGCCATATTCACCAGATACTGCACCAAAATATTCAGGAAATAAATCCAAGTGTGAGTCCAAAAAATGAATTTTAAGCGACATTTTGCATTTGATGAGTTTATAGGCAGGAAAGAGTTATTGAACGATTTCCTTGTAGTTTCATCTTTTTTATTTCCCCAAAAAATTGTGACACAGATTTACAAAAGCCATCCGTGCTCTTTTTTCTGTTTGATTCAATTTCATATTAAAAATTGCGTCCTTTTATTTGTGGACCTACAAAGATCCCTTCTCTTCCCGATTCGAGGGAATTTGGTTTAAAGGTATTGAAGTCCTTCAGAGTCCTTATTTAGTGCTTTCACAAAGTTTATCATTAGACCCACCTTTATATGAAAAGGTGGTAATAATATATAAACGGTATAATCGCGCAAAAGTTGTTATGGCAGACAGCAGTTAAAAAATACTTATTTTTTATTTTATTTTTAGTGTTTTTCTGTTTTATAACCATCTCTTCATTTTGCACGCGAATATGGACTTTTTATAGAATTTTTGAAGGCTTTTTGACATATTTTTTTAACTTTTGAAGATAACACTCAAATGGGTAGCAGGAAAAATTTTGAAATGGTCGGAATGTTTTCACATATTCACTTATCTGCAGAATATTATATACATTGTATGATATGCTGTCTTCTCCAAAAATCACAGGAGAGTTATCCACGAATAGTTCCAACAAGACTTGAGCAGTTTCAACATTTCTTTCAGATGTTCTCGGACGGGATAACAAACGGGAAGCACAATAAAGTAGAAGGAACTCATAGTAAAAATCTTCATGAACTCTATCCTTTAAAACCAGTATACCTGTGTTACATAGTTACATACAGTAACATATCCCTTGTAACTCTCTCGGATATCGTGAAAATTCTAGTGGGATATATTTTTTCAACGTCTGCAGATGTTCAGAAATTACTTCTTTGACTTCTTTAGTAATTTTACGATTAGTTTTGTCCAAGCTCACTCGAACCAACATTCTCTTTACAACTCCGAGATCTATTAGATGAATTGGATCAAGGAGAACTTAAGTTATCATACCCAGATCAAGTTCTTCAAATGGCGATTGCTTCAAATGAAATTTACTTGATGATAGTTGGAGTTTTTTTTATTTTCTTGATTTAAAATCGGCGCTTTTTATATGGCTGAGTAAACAACAACTCAAAAGCTGTCGCACCTCTTGATATTTCAAGTAGATTCCATTTCTTTCTTTTATTTTCTTTGTAGTTCTTATGTGGCCATGTGAATGTAAACATTATACACTGTGGTAAACGTATGATACTTATTTGTAAACATCTCAATTTGTGTTGTTGTTTACATACATATATACAAACTTTAGATATTTCACATACATACTTATGTATGTAATTAATTTTGTCTCAACCATTTACATAGATGACAAATTACATTCTTACACATTTAAAAAAGACAGCTATTGTACATATATCACTCGCGAAATTAAAATATTTCTTCTTTTATTATTTACTTATATTTTCTAATTAAGTAATTTAAAAATCTAAGTATTTTTTGTACTATTATTTGCTTTTTAATAATTTTTTAAGAAACACTGACATAGAAGGAAATGTTTCCATAATATGTTTCTATAAAATAGTGGTTAAGTTTTTTTCGTCAAATGTTTGACAAATGTGAAGATGCTAACAGGTAGGTAAATATAGTGATATTTAACTAGAATATACTCAAATAAATTTTAATTGAGGAATTAAGTAGATTCTAGAGTGTCTTTCTGGAAGGAACTATAGGCTATCTCAAGTGTTCGGATTTGGACCGGAATGGGACAAAATGTTAAAAAATTTAACTAAAATACCGTTTAGGATAATAAACAGGGTAATAACGGGACAGCGAAAAACACTGAGTTTTAGCTAGTGTAGATAAAAATAAAATATGTATGTACATATGTCTACGCAATTTTATTCTATTTCGACGGCTCCTGGATGCACTTTTATGTTAATTAATTTTAGCGTCTTTCAAACAATAAGTGTGAAACAAAATGGGGAAAACCCGAATGAAGAGCAAACAACTAACAAAAAACAAAAAATTTACTGTACAGAATATACACTTAGGTTAATATAAATTTTGCATTGAGTGGATAGCTTAAAGTTAGTAAATAAAAGCTCACTTTAAGTTGATTACTTTTCTAGTTAGCTACCCATTATACGACAGGACAGCAACACAAAAAAATTTTTTTTCTTGCTATGTATGCGTTAGTAAGAATTTTATAGTTGTTACAATCCTAAATATTGGGCCGATTTAAATAAAATTGACATTGTGCACATCCTCACAGAAAAGCCCAAATATATCTTTTCAAAATAGGTGCAGTAGAACGGGCGTAAAAGGGATACAAAGAAATGTGTCAGCCAATTAATTATATAGATATTTCTTAGATTATTTATACAATACACCATACATACGTACATATGTATGTATATCAATCAATTTATTTTTTTATTCCACTTCTTAGCAAATGCCGTCCATCGCCTCTCATACTTTTTTAAACTAAAATGGAACCATACAGTTGAAAAATATCTGAAATTTGTTGAAAAGATATATTAATGATGTCAAGTATATGTACAAGTACATAAGTAACTAATTATTTCATCATTTATAGATATAAATATTTGATTACCTCCAAATCTTGTTGAACAACATGAGCTTGCCTAGTATACGCTTTTTCCACGTCTTTTCCTTTAGTGCTTTTTAGCAAGCTGTCTGGAAATATTGCTCGAATCGTGTCTGTAAAGAAGGATAAATATTAAAGTAAAAAGTATGAATTTGTTTATTTAACATTACTTGAGCAGTATCTGGTAGTTCCAACTTCTTCTTTCTATCCGCAAGGATCATCCAAGGCAGCATTTAGGCGACTTAGGCAAGGTGTTTGTCCTGTATCTATTCAGTCATGCAACATACAGACTGATGGCTATTTTGCATTTCATTAGTAATTTCGATTGAGCCACGACACGACTAGTTAAAATATTTACATATTGTTACGAAAATAAATATACAACATTGCATTGTGGGATTTTAGTATATTTTGTGTCACCTTGTCAATTTGGCAGCACTGCCACATCGACTACCATTTGAATTAAGGGATATGGAAATAGAACATGTTCTATATTTCCTAACCCTTTTTAACTGCAGGGCAGCTTTACCTACACGTCAGTTATCGTTTGGCTGTCAATAAACAAAGTTGTGTTAAAGCGGAAATAAAAGTGTTGTATAAGCGAATATTAAGTGTTGTATTAAGACAAACAGTATAAAAGTTATAGTGAAGTAAAAAAAGCAACTGTAACAACAACAAAGTGGTTTAATTTTATTTTAACGTAATTTAAACGAACTCAAACGTTTTAAAAAGGTTAAAACGTAACAATATGTATTACTATAGGAATAAAAGGCATAATTAAAAGTACTGGGTGCTTACAAATGTTTCAATTTCCTCCAATGTAGTTGCAATCATTGTTTTTTTATCACTTTTTTTTGCACAATACAAATTTCTTTTAGTGCAATATTTTATTTCAATTTATTTATTATAATTTTGACAGATTTGTTTTTATGTTGTCAAACGTCCCAAACTATTGTTTCACCCTTTCTCTGGTGGTTTCATTCTTTCAAACACTTTAATATACAAAATTTGCAAATGTGTTAGTAAAAAAAACACGTATGCGTTAGTTTCAGTCATTTCCCTGAACATGATTAAACTAGTTCATAAGTAGCACTTAACCTTCATAGGGTGTCCCAAAGAAACAAGCTTTGACTTCTATAATATTTAAGACTCGAACACAAAAATTGGATTTTTATAAAAATATATGCAATGAAATTAGTAATAAATTTTTTTACGCTTGGGGTGTTCGGGCAAATTTGACCCAGAGAAAAATTCCCGAATTTCTGTTATTCCGAACAGCACAATTTGCAACTATTCGAGAGTAATAAGATTTAAAACTAAACTATTTTTAGACAAGTTTGAACCCGTATCTGAATTATGAAATAAAGGGATTGGCATACTGCGCAAACTTTGCAATACGTTCAAAATATATATAGTATAAGAAGATGCCTTTTCCGGCTATACATAACTTCAAATCAGGTAAATATGACATAATACCTTAACCTTTTGTTGCCCAAGAACTGAAAAACTGTTACTTTTTTTATAGAATCTTTGCTTTTGACATAATTTAAGCTCGAAAATAAAGTTTCATAATTTTGCCAAGCCGGGAAGAATATAAGATAGTCCTGGTACTTAGAATTATCGAGTGCCAATAGAACTTCAATTTATGCATATAATTTTTTTAGAAACAAAATGTCTTTATTACCATTTTTATACATATGTATAAAATAAAGAAGTCCACACTTTTACAATTTCAAACAATATTTAAATTTAAACGGAAACTTACAATCCAAAAGACCTTCTAAATACTAGAACTGTTGAAAGATAACAGTTCTTATGAGCAACAGGAGTAAAAAAGCACAAAGCATGATAATACATCACAAAATTATTCATGTATAATAAGCAAAGCATAAAAATAAGTAACGGTACTTGCAAGTAACGTCGGGCAATAAATGGTTTAGCGTTTTGAAAATTTCTTAATAGTTACGCCTACCATATATAGGCAAAGATATATGAACTATGTCTGCAAGCAGGGACTTAAAATCCCAAAAAAAGGTTCAGTTTCGTATTCGGGTTAATTAGAATGAAAAGTTCCGGTTCGGGCTCGGTTCTGCGTTCGATTTGGAATCAAAACTTAACAATGTACAAATATTTTATTAGTATGAGATTGATTTAGTTTGCAAAGTTATTTAGGTTTAATTTTATAAATGATATGCTTTTCAAACTTTCTTCTTTAAAATTTATTCTTTCTTGCGTATGGGGATAATAAGAATATAATCTGAGCTGCTTGTTAAAATTTTGGAGTACCCGGTTTCTGTTGCTCACCAATAGTACAATGGTTTTTTCTTCAATATTTTCAATATATTGCAATTTTATTTTTAAATAAGCTACCATTTGAAGCAGCGACATTTACATGCGAAGCATTTGATTTACAAAATTTTTCTCTTTTAAAATGTATTTGTCTTTTTTATTGTTTTCTCTTATAAACCTATTTTCTCGTTTTAATTGTAAATTTTTGAACAAAAAAAGTTTTTCCCTTTTTACTCTATTTGGTGTTTAGATTGTACCTTGTAACTTTATCGTTAGAAATATGCGGTATTTCATTTTTTCTATTAACCATTTCCGAATCTGAACCCATTCACCACTTCTTACATGGGTTCACCGCGTTCGGCTTCAAAATTTTTAGAAATAGCGAACCTGAACCCGTTTGGCTTCGGGTTCGGTCTCAGTCCCAGTTTGCAAGAAACCACAGTTGGTATATGTCGATATGAGATGATTTTTTGTACACCACATCAATTGGGACAGAAATTATTAGAAAAAGAAGTTAATGTAGTAAGAATTGAACGAAAAATTAAAGTGAATTACCATCACAGATATTGGTTATAAAAGGCAGACCAGTATTTTCGTATTTTTTTTCCAATAGTATCATAGTCCAGAAATAAGTACTTGCGGGGACATAAAATCTCTCGTTTAGATTACAATAAAGCAGTGTCGCTTAAAAAGATAGTCACACTTAAAATGAGAGAACCACACTGAAAGAAAAATTAAGTTTTTCGATTTATTCTTTCTAAAAAGGCTTGTTTTTTTGCATTATGAATAAAAGATAATTTTAAAAATAATATGTACATCTGCCAAACAAAAAATATGTAAGTATATGCAATGGGATACAAAAGGGCGGATTAAAAAACCTAGATACTTTTCCGTGTGTTTATATGAAGGTGCGCAAAAATCCGAATCTAGATTTTTTTAATGAGTACTTTTTGTCATATATTAAAATATTTTGCACAAACAAAGCCGATTTACATATTTGATTAGCTGTTTAATAAAGTATTATTAAACAAATGCTTTACTGATTTTCTATCTGATGTGAAAGGATATATTGCACTGGTACTTCTAAAGCTGTATGTTTATTCACAAAAAAAAAAAACGCAATTTTGTCTCTCTTTTTGACAAAGATGTTAATATAAAAAAGGAATAGCATTAGAGTGTAGAATTTTTAAAATACGAAAACATTTTAATAAAAAATTAGATTCATTTAAAGAACAGTAGGTTAAGTTAAATCATTTTTCTAGTGTTTGACAAAATCCATCAACTTATCAGTATCAATTTCCTTCTGATAGCATATGATTTTTAGCAATGTCTCAATAAGGCTATCTGTTAGCTTGTTTCTGAATTTGTTTTTTATCTGCGACATTGATGAAAATGCAGACTCGCAGATATACATATGTGGTGCCAAACATTTAAAAAAGTTTTAATATTAAATAACATTAATATTAAACAATATCCTAACAATAGGATATTTTTTGGGGCAAACATTTTTCTAAAAATTCACACACATTTCCGTTGAGTAAATACGTCTTGTCTCTTCAGTGTCAATTCCTGATCTATATTATGTTGTAGATTTTCTAACGAACACGTTAAAGGATTATTAAAAATATGTTTATATTCCATTGCCAGCTCAAGAAATCTTCAAATCTACCTTGAATGTTTTCCAAAAGTAAATTTATTTCTTTTTTATTTTATCTAATTTTCTACATTTGGAAATTGTGTAAAAATTATCTGAATTTTTGGAAAATTGGATAAATCTTGGCACCGAATTTGATTTTTCAAAATGAAAAGTTTTCTTGAAAACTCATTTATTGCATGCATAAGTTCTGTCATATTTTTAACTTTGCCTTGTAATACAAGGTTTAGGCTATTAATGTGATGGGTTATGTCAGCAAGGAAGGCTAAGTCGTAGAGAAAATTATGGCATTTAAAGCATTTAAAATGTCTGTATCTTTGATACAATCCTGTTGTTGAGAAGGCAATCGGCCAAAACCAGAGTTAGAGTTTCTTAAAAAATAAATTTTCCGTTAACAAATTGTGTAATTTAATTGGAAATTTAAAAATTATTATGGTGTGCTGCCAGACAACTGAATAAGTTATGGCGATTTTGGTAGCAGTGTTAACACCTGTGTTTGGAAAAAAAGTTTTAACCCCGATCGAAGATTCAAAAGACGCTCTAAACATTTTCCTTGACTTAGCCATCTAACCTCCGTAAATATTAACACGTCACCATAGTCTGCATATATTTCTTTTAGAAACGTTATTAGCTTTCTAGTGAGAAAGTGCGTTGTGGCATCCTCTTAGGCATTTGAAGATTTCTCCTCTTAAGCAAATAATATTTGACTAGTATCGGATATGTCTATACTTTCATCAAAACAAACGGACAAGTATTTAGCATCTTTTATACGTTCTGTCGTTTCCCATTGCATAAATAGCCCTATATCGTCAGTCCGGCGTGTCACTGTTTCACGAAATAAAGGCATTTCTATTTATAATATTGCTAATTTTTATCCCTACTTCTCCAAATAAATGCATTATGGATAAGCATAGCTCTTTAAAAAAAATTCCATCTTCAAAAGGGTGACATATTTTTGCTAAAACTAAACTAATAATGTATGTAGCTTTCATTTGATGATCAGTGGTGCAATCTAAAGAACTACTCGCATGTCTATTTTGAACGTAAAGATTTTTAAGTCGAAAATTTCCTTCAAGTTTTTTACTAATTGGTTTCTATCATTTCCAGAAACACAATGCAATCCATGATGTATTCAAGCATAATGTCGCTTAAGAAAAGATGCAAACATATTTTTTATTACTTGATAACATACAAGGCATTCAGCTTCATTAAATATATTGATAGAAAATAAAAAGTGTTTCCCACTCAGCTTATCAAACTTTTCAGTGTAATAAGCAAAATTATAACTCTCTTCTAAATCACGTGAAATTAAAAAAAAAAAAAACACACAAAAACATGTGATACAGTCCTTCTTCTTTGGCAATAAGCAAGATACCACGGTGTATACAGTGACGACACACCAACAAAAATAACAACAACCATACAAAAAATTTTACAACTCAGTAGGGATACACGAGACAGTAAATATTAACATAATATAGCTATCTCTTTCTTTCGAGCTAAGCTGCAAAATTTTTTATTTTGCTTTATTATTGTGTTCTGACAATGTTTTTGGTTAATATTAATGTTAAATTTTATTCCACATTTTTTACTTCAATAAATAAAACGGAAGATTTTGTATATTTTTAAAAAATCATAACCAATTCAATTTTACTACATTAAATTTTATTTTTATTTACTTTTTTTGCATACACATAAGAAAGAGGATATATATTTTGTGCTTTTCGCACTGCTTTATTTTTTTATGGGAAATATTATTGCTTTTTCTTTTACTCCAGCTGAGTTGTAAATTGTCGTAAACAAAGAAAAACAGCTGATTTTCGCTTTTTGAGCTGTCACTGGTGTCGACAGTGTGTACACTGTAAAGATACTGATTAAAATTGTGGCGCACACACACATTTTTTGTTGTACATATGGTTGCCATTTGAAATAATATAAACAAAGCGTATGAATTTTGTTTTATACAAGATTTTATAGCATTTTTTATTTATTAAAATTGCTTAAACTTCTGATAAGAAAATAAAACAAAAATATTTTTTAATGAATTAGAAAAGCAATATCCAAAAATACAGTGTAATACATAATTTAAAAAACTATGTAATAAAGGTTAGCGGTATAGTTGATTTTGGTATATTTCATGAAAATTTTTGGTAGGACTTTTTTCTTTTAGCAGCCCTGGTTGTAATATTCATCAAGAGAATAAAAAAAACAGCCAAAAAAACTTCGTAATCTGAACAATATGGATGAGCGACGCTGCTATAAATCAAAGGAGTTGTTGATACGCAGGACAAAGTTGTGTCATGTTAGACTTGCAAAAAAAGATTAATTGACTGCCATAAGTGATATTCAGTAATATAAAAGATACGTATGTATATCCGCTTACAATGGTTTTATGTTTACCACGGCTGGAGTGAATATAGTTGGCTAAGCGTCAACATTTTTTTTAGAAAATTTAGGTTTGATAAGTGAATCAATCATGACACTTCTTAAATGTGTCATGATTGGTGGTGTTGTAGGTTCGACTGTCTGTTTTTTATGTTCAGTGTAAAGAGTATTATCTAGCTTACACCTAATCCTGATTTTGCATTGTTTTTTGCACGATATTATTTGGAACGTAAGTAAAATGTACAAAGAGGCTCAGGTGTATTTTATTATAAATGTAAAACGTTTTTTATTTTAAATGTTTGAAAATTAAAATTTTCAACAAAATAAAATGTTTCTAATTTACAAGTATTACAATTTTTGTTCACCTTTTTTTATATGAAAATTTTTTGTTATCTACCATACAATGTACAATATATTTAAATAATATATTGCCAGCTGTTTTTGTACAAAAATTAGTTGTTGTACAGACAACTTCACCTTATTTAATTTCCCTATGTTACATACATATATTAATTTTGCCATTCAAAATTCACAAAAAGGCAACAAATATAATATATATGTTGTCTCTGTTAAAAAGTTAGTTGTTGTGCAGGCTACACTGCCTTGGAATCAATGTTAAATAATGTAACTAAAAATACCCATACATTTGCAATATTATTGTGCATTAATTGAGACCCACCAAGATGAAAATGAGTTTTTTTTGTCTTTGCTTTGGAAATAAATTTCCAATAAATTCCAACGTTGCTCAAGTGTAAATCGATTCATTTAATTCAGTGGAGATAATATACTGAATTTTGTGACAGAATAGAATGACATAAGTATTGCAAGGTTCGAAATAACCGCTGGTTCAAATTTAAACCGATAGATGGCCCACCCGATATATTTGTTTAATATTTTGAAACTTTTTGAATAGTGTAGAGCAAAACGTAAATAATAAAGGCAATAAAGTACTCCATAATATTGTGTAGGTTATCTGTACCTTAAGAAAGAGTGAGAAAATATCTCAACTGAAGAAAATACGTAGCTGTTAAATTCTATGTAAGACGGATTTGAGGAGATTCTTAGATACCACAGCCCTTCAGCTGGATACGCATTTAAGGTTTACGTTTGATTAATTATTGCTTTATTTAGTTTTTATTGTTATGAGCATAGGCTTTTAATGCAGGGTTGGCAATTCACATGATAACCCAATTTTTTTTAAGTTTTTCGTAGTTTATTTACACCAAAAATAGGTGTAATTTACGTATTGAGACTACAAATTTATTTGTTCCGTTATTGACCTCAAACAGATAACAAAATAACAAATTTATCAAATCACTGCTTACATATTTTCTCCACTTTAATTCACCCCAATATCCAAGTCCATCTCAGAAAAACTTATCGTCTTTTAAGGCGCTCCAACTCTGAAGCCGACTTTGTATTTCTTCAAAGGAAATGATTCGGTGACATGTCAAAAGATAATCTCATATCTCCTTAAACTCATATCTGCTTACACTTTTTCAAAAAAAAAGAGGAAAAACCCCGTTTTTTTTATCCGTAGAACGAGGTAAATTGCGCTTAAAGCAAATGTCAAGTGTTCATAGTCATTTTTTGTGCACAGTCTATCCAAAAATGTATAAAAATCGCATAATTTTTCTCCATTTTTTTTCCGTTTATTTTGATATTTGGGAGTTTTCGTCTGTGTATGTTTTATAATGCGAACTTTTTTTTTTTGCGTATATCGAAGTAAAATGTTGTTTTTAATCATTTTCTCAGTATTTGACTAAATTATCACATTGTTAGGGTTTCCCAGCCAATTTTGTCACTGTACTTGGTCAAAAATATATAGGTCAACATATTTTTTTTTAAATTTTTTCCGGTGTTATTGGGTTTATAACCACGATGTCAAGTGTTCATAGTTATTATTTGCGCACAATCTATCCAAAAATGTATAAAAATCGTGTATTTCTTTCAATATTTTTTCGTGTATGTTTGGTTTAGTTTGCAGATCAAAATCCTCCAGTTCATATTTTTTAAAAAATTTAGCCAAGACACATACCAAATCGCACATTTTTCTTATGTGGCCAATTCTTCCTTTTATTTTATATTGGATAAAATATGAAAAACCAACTTTTATAAGAAGTATTTTATAATTGTATTTAATAAAATTACACGTCTGAACGTTTCAATATTTCTTCTTCGATAAAACAAATTTTTCAAAATAACAATTGACAATATACTAAATTCATAAATTCATACTCCAAATATTTCAAACTATACGAAGTAGAAAATGTAACAAGTATATTACAACAGTTCCATATTACAAACAGGAATAATCCGTCGCAACAGCCGGCGGTGCAATGTTTGGACAATAAATACGGCGGATGCGGCATTTGATCTTTTTTAATAATTGGATAAGAGAACCAATATAGTAAACAGTTTTTGTTTTGTTTCCATTTTTATTGAGTGCCATTTAAATTATCAGCTGGTTAAAAATTTTTAACTTGGTAGCACTGAATTTAGTACATCTTAAAACCAATTAAAAATGGTTTTATGTTGGTTTTATTACAATAATTTTGTATGATAAGACCAGGTTTTAATGTAAAAGTGTAAAAGCACTATTAGGAACAGTTTGTGGTAAAATTTTGTGTTTTTTTTCAGATTTTATGTATTTATTTTTGTTTTTTGTACCATAATTATGAATTGAGTGAGGAGCGTAGACTTTTGACGCATAGTGTATACATTTGCACACATTTTTTAAGTGAAAGGTAATAGTTCTTATTAACTTTTACTAGGAAATATACATACTCGTACACTGTAAATTGTGTAATAACACTTATACAATTAAATGGCAACATATTAATATGTAACTGTAATTTTTTATTCAGTTGTAATTGGGAAACAAGTTTCTAGCTTTTCTTATGGTCGACAACAAGTTAATTGGCCCAAAAAATAAACTCTGATCATAAGACGATTCCGAATAATTTTCATATAAAGTGGTTTCCAAATTGTTTTTCAACATCTTGACCGCCGTCAAACAACCAGCGGTTGTTTCAATCGTCGTGAAAGATGAGAAATGTAGGTTATTCACCAACCTATATAATTCTTTTTTTGAAACATCCATATCCTAAGTTTTATTTTTTGCGTATATTAATTGTTAAGTTGGTGATCACCTCGACTATCAGTTAAGCGAAATTTACGAATATTAAATACTATATTTCTATACCGCTACTTACGCTAAAAGTCTGGCTCATGTGCTCATGGATTTTGAATATAAACTGACGAGCACAAACTTTCGTAACTCTGCACACCCAGTCATTCTACAGTATAACTTGGTAGCCTTAGAGTTTTATTATGGGTGATTACGTTGGGCTATATGATGTGCTACACATTTATTTTAAATTTAGTGTGATGTGTGCTAATTTCTGTTCTTAGAGTAAGTCTTCTAAATAAAAACCATAGAGTTATCGAATAGGCCTCCAATTCAAGTAAAAAATACTTTATTATACGATTAGAGCTTACTTTATTTGTTTTATATCCTAGAAACCTTAACCCTGTTGTATTGTTTGGACCAAAAATAAAATGTATAGTTATCTATGACGAAATGAAACATAATATAATAAAAAGTTGCAAATTGTATGTTCAGGATCATTCTGGTCCATTCTTCTTTTTCGATTTATTTTTATGAAATAGGTTTATCGAGCAACTGCAAAACTCAAATTCCCCCAGCATATGGTAAAAATTTTTTTTTGGTAAATTTGCAGATGCATGTCCATTGTTTTCTAGTATATGACATTTTGGATACACCGCTAGTAGATACTGTACAATGAAACCAAAGTAGGAATTTGTATCATTGATAGCAAATGTCAATATGTATAAAAAAAACTATTTTGAACTTCTCCAATTAAGAAACAATAAATATTTTATTATTCAAACTGTACTGACGTATATCAGCTTCCTTTCTAAAAGTTTTTTTTTCTCTAATTCAAAATATAACAAAATTTATCAGCAGTGATATTTTCACCAGTTCCCCTAATCATTTTTTGATTTTCCTAAGTATGGTTTTACTTTCCACGCATACCATAACCTGAAATTGACATCCAGCCAACCTAAATTTTAGGCCATATTTGCATAAAGGAAATACGACCTCGAAAAGGCGCCAACTGTCCATCAGTAGTCACATCTCCGTTGATATTATAGTACAGTCGAAGCGAAGAGCATTCGATATAGTTAATTATTGCTCGAAAAATAAGGCAACCAAAAATGCATCGAATAAACCAGGCACACGTTAATTTCTTCACCGATAATTAGTTAGTTAAAAAGGGTAGCCAGACACCGGTCCAGTACACTTGGGACCAATATTGATCCCACTGAGATGCCCATATCAGTAATCCAAACGTACCTATATGTCCGCATCCCGGTCCAAACCGAATTAACCAGATGCATGCACAAAAGACGAGCCACCAAGTTCCCAGTAATGACAACCACCAGGATTCATAGCCTATGTCGTGGCATCTGAGCGAACCCGATCGTATTTTTAACCATGTCGCAGACATGATAGCCATCTATCTAGCAATCAGGTCCACTGGAAGCCAGTTCAGTAGTACTAACAAGGCCTTCGAAGGAGTGAACCTGAGCCCACCTGTAATCATCAGTGTCAGGATGTGCAGAACCCTGTCAGAACCCTGAGATATCTGAATTTCTCAATAGATCTCCACCATACAATCGCACCATACATAGGTATAGGTTTAACCACCGTATCAAAAATTCAATTGGAATTCCCAGGACTTTCCAATGGCCCTACGACTGGTGTACAGCGCAACGTTCGCCCTTGCGCGTGTATTCTGGAGCCAGGATAGTCTAGAATTACTCCCAGATACTTCGTGCTATCCGACAGCACCAGTTCAACCCAGTGCAGACCCTATATGGAAAACGACGGAACTTTGTACTTGCCTGTGAATAGTACCAGTTCCGTCTTTACCGGGTTAATGCTCAGCGTACTGTCAGTTCTGCATTGGCTAAGAAGGCCCAGAGGTGTTGGAAGGCGCAACGACATTGTGTCGAGAAATTTTCTCGACTATATGCTACAGCCATGAATCGATTAGAAACAAGTCTCACGAGCAGAGTGTTGACTGTCAAATTTCACAGGAAAGGAGAAAGAAGCCCCGCTTGGGGAGCTCCTTTCAGCCAACTAGACGGTGGCTTACCCCATGGTGGAGATAATGACCCTGTTGGTCAGAAGCCTCCGTATGAATCTGATCACTAACCAATGAACATTCAGTGCCACCAGAGTCGACTAAATCGCATCCGGTGTCACATTGTTAAAGGCCCTCTCTATACGCAGAATACCACTAGAGCTTACTCCCTGCACTCGAGGGCATTTTCAATATACCCTATACGCAAGTGAAGTGCAATCTCAACAGATTTGCCCTTTGCGCAGATAATAGGTCAGTTTCTATCGTACTGCGAAGATGCAAGTCGACCAATCTTTCAAAAGTCTTCGAAAGAAAAGAACACAGGCTGATAGGTCTGATGTCCTTTGGACTTTGGAATAAATACCAAGACTCAGGAATATAAAACCTTGCCAGCCATGCCTTATAAATAACCATCAATTAAGGAATCAACAAATTAGCATTATTCTGAAGATTGGCAAGAATAATGACATCCCGGCCAGGGGATTTGTACCGATAAACACCGGCACAAATTAGTGTGAGAAGTATGCTCATAAAGTGAAGTTTACTGCATCTCTTTACTTTTTGTCGAGTTTTACTCTCCCATATTTTTTTGTATTTTCAATTATAATTTTCTAGTTTCTAGAAAAACAAGAGAAGAGAATGCAAAATACCATTATATTAGGAAACGGAAAATAGTGTTGGGCCTAGTTGTGTGGATACGATACTCTCGTCTGAAATTCTTATATGTGTAATACATTGGCAAACATGTTTGTGCAAACATTCTCTATGTATGCGTGAAAAATAAAAAAAAACGCATATATTGACACCTTACACACAACGTATGCGTGTGGCTATTTTATACGAAACAGTATAAACCAGATTCATTCCATTGCTGACTGCTTCTTCTTACGTTTTTGGATCAAAGGAATTTGTTCCAATAATTTCAGATTCACAATTTTTTATCAAAGCACTACAAATCTAAATATCGGAGTTATAGAGTGCGAGTTATATGACAAATCAAATTAGAGAAATGATAGAAATAGAACTCAACATAACGTTGAAAAGACAAACTGGATATTATTATTAAAAGTTCAAAAGCATATTTATGTAAGTGCATTTATTGTTAAGAAAAGCAATATATATGTACCTAAGATTCATAAGTTTGTTTTACCGAACAGTAGGGTTAAATAAGATTTCTTATTCATAACCGATTAAGTAACAAGACATGAGAAAAGTGTTTAAAGCGCTAAGTTGGCAAAGCCAATAACTATTGATAGACCGCCTCAAGAGGATATTTAATCAATATGCATACCTATGAACATATATAATTATTTTTGTTGGATATTTAGTATTTTCTTTTGGGTGTTGCGTGAATTTCTGTTTTTACGTCCGTCTGCCTGATGCGCGTTTGTATGTATGTACGAAAAGTTTAAGTTGAAATTTTGCATACACATACACTGGTGCATATTCCTATAAACGCATTTAATTTTTTTCTGTATTTTTGTTATATCTTTGTTGTTCTCATCCAAAAGCAAAATTTAATTTTAATGAGAGAAAACTTAACGGTACTTTTTAAAAGTAAACAATTTTTTTTTTCTTATTTTTGTTGTTTGCCTTAATTATGCGATCAAATGTTCTTGGTGCTATTTTAAGTGGAAGATTCGTATAAACGCACACTCGAAATTTGTTTTTAAAAAAGTGACCAAAAATAAAATATTATCAATTTTAGTTTTTTTTTCAACCAAAGGTACGTTTTTAATAGTAATATCTCAATTTACTGTAACTTTTCCTATTTTAATCAATAAATTTCATCACTTTTAAAGATGCCTAAGGGAACTTTTTTGTCCGATCAAGAAAAGATTCAAATTACATTTTTTCACGACCAAGGATGCTCTAATAGAGAAATTGGACGTAAAATCGGTCGTTCGGAAAGTGTGGTGCGAAATTTCTTTAAGAAAGGTCAAAATTATGGAGTTCGCAAATCAACAAAGGGTAATACAAAACTAACAAGAAGACAACTTAATCTAATAAAACAAGAAGCAACACGCAACAAATTGAATTCCACACATATAAGGAATAAATTAAATCTTCCTGTGACTTCCAAACACGTTGCACACATTTTACGAAACGATGAAAACATAAAATGGAAAAAGCCGAAATGTAAACCAATGCTAAAAAAACACCATAAAGAAAATCGTCTAAAATTCGCAAGAAAATATATGAAATGGACAGATGAGTGAAAAAAAGTAATTTTCTCTGACGAAAAAAAATTTAATTTAGACGGTCCAGACTCATACTCATGCTATTGGCACGATTTGAGATCTAAAGATGTTCGGATGTCAAAACGTAATTTCGGTGGTGGCAGTGTTATGGTTTGGGCAGCGTTTTCTGCAGTTGGCAAGTCAAAAATTTGTTTTGTTCCGACAAAAATGAATAGTTCGATGAACATGGCATTCCTTTGTTGGACTGGCCGGCTTGTAGTCCGGACTTAAGCCCAATGGAAAACTTGTGGGGATACATGGCCCGTAAAGTTTATGCAAATAATGCCCAGAATAAAGGCATAAAGACTGTGACAGAGCTGAAACTAAGAATTAAACAAGTCTGGGAGGAAATTGGTTCCGATCTGCTTAAAAAATTAGTGGAATCAATGCCAGACCGTATTTTTGAAACAATCCATAACAAAGGATCATCCACACATTATTAATAATGCTACAATGGCTCAAACATTAAAGTGCGTTTATAGGAAAATACCCTTAAAAATGGCTGTTAATATCGAAAATTAAGTAAAAAAAATAATTAAAGTACAAATGAATTTTTTTTGTAAACAATATTTTAAGTGAAGTCTTAACTAATTTAATACACAAATTTATAGCCCCCTAAATATTTTCTTGTTTAATTTTTACCTTTTTTTTAAAAAAAAAGTAGTGTGCGTTTATAGGAATATGCTCCAGTGTATGTACGTAAGTATTTGGTTTTTTTGTACTATTTTCTCTTTGAAATATGATTTGTTGCTTTGCTCTTTGTCGCTTTACAGTGACGCCGACTGAATGTTTTGATCTTTTCCGTTTATTTCTGGTGCATTTATACCAATTCACCCAAACACATGTGGACGTATGTGTCTCTTTTATTCAATTCCAAATATTATCTTGTGATACCTTCCCCTACTTGCTTTTAACTTCCTCATGCTTCTCATTTATTTAGCATAAATATTTTATTTTAACTCAACACCAATCAGTTCACATTGAAACACTTTGATTCAGCCAGCATCACCTCAATTTCATTTGAAAATAATAGAAAATATTCCAAACTTTTAACAACTATTTTGCATGATTGAAGAAAAGATTGAATACTGAACGCTGTGTATGAACACTTGTACATCCATAAATGAGTCTGCAAGTACTGCTGTACATAAGTACATACAAACAAACTGTTTTATGTGAGATTTTGTAACTGTGCACATTTGGATTTACACAGGAAAGAACCCGTATGGATATTTGTAGATAAATCGTTAAAAATAATATCTATACATTTTGAAAGTACTTTTTCGGAATACTTCGCTCTCTGTTTGTAATACTTATTTGAATTATCAAGTTCGCACGGCAATTTTTTGTTTGTTTACTTTATTTTGTTTATGTTATTTCTTGTGCTTGACGGCATACTTTATGGAGGTCAGCTTAGTTAAATCTGTAATAAAAACATTTTATTTAAGAGCTAAAAAGCTTGCCAAACTTATTTGATGTAAGTTTTTTAAAAACACCGATTTGACAGTAATACACAGTGTAATAAAAATAGAATACGAGTAACTTACAATTTGATAACTTTGACTTGATTTAATTAAGCTCATAATCGGGGGATATATTATGAATGATAGAGCAAATGACTAAAAAACGTTGTCGTGCGAAATACATAAATCCATATTAACTTTTGCTACAATAAGATGGTGCTGTGTGCGATGAAACTAGCGATCATGTACAGTATGCCTGTATATGTGTTATGCTAACAATCCTATAAAGATTGAGCAATTGATGGTCAACATTTGAAGATGTTGAAAAAGTGTTTAAAAATTGGACTGACTAGACGATCTATATACAGTTTCTATATACCATTTCTATATACCATTTCCTTCCGATTTGTGTTTAATACATGATTTTTAATATTTTTATGACTTTGTTAATTGCTTTTTTGTAAGAGCAGGAAGAAATCATCTTCTGTTTAAGGACAACAACAAAAACGAAATCTTTGAGCAGGAGAGTCTAACTATTGCTGTTCAACACCTTTGCGACTCTCACCTCTCTTACTCTATATGAACAACTTTTTATTTACAAACCTTTAAGAATCACTTTAATTACATTTCCTTTTCATAATGTGAGCTGCACGTTTTTGTAATTTATTAAAAATATTCGCATTAGTTGTTCAGCTTTTCACGAAATATCATTTTTACTAAAAGTGATACTCGTGCATTGTATCTTTAGAAAAATGGCCGGCAGAAAATACAATTCTGAATTAAAAATCAGAAATTTACATGAATATCATAGCAGAATTTCACACAAAGATATGTCACTAAAATACTTATTCTATTCCAAAATCATAAATTTTTTGAGAAGTCAATAATAGCAATATCCATACGTGCATAAGGTAGTAAGACCTTGTGTAACAATAGTACACGAAGAGAGAAAAGTAAAAAACTTTTTTGTGAAATATCATTAAGTAATACCAGGAGAAGCAAAAACTGAAAAACCCATTAATGTTGGTATTTCAATCACTAATAGAAGAGCCAAGAAATATGGTTTCAGAAGCTATACGGATGCAAAAAACCCCTTATATCCGAAAGGAACAGAGAAATAGGTCTTAACTTTGTACGAGTACATGCGACTTCGACTCCACAACAATGTAAAACAATATTGTGGTCTGACGAATCTTCGAGGATTAAAAGAAAGAATTTGTGTGCGAAGACCGGTTGCAAATGTTTTGACCACCACTGTATGTAGCAGCAAATCGTTGTCATCATTTGTCAGATATCATTTTCAAAAGATATAAATTTCAGGGAATTTTCCTTTAAACGGAATACAAGTTTTGTTTAATTCATTAATCTGTGTTTCCATGCTATGCTTAATAGACCGATCCTTATACGGCACACAATTTTTTTTTTTAAATTTTTCAGTGGGAAACCTTTTGAAATGTTCTTTTTTGGAAAAACAAGTATTCTGTGAAAATTTGAAATCGGTATTTGATTTTAACACGTGCCGCATTAAAGTTGAACTTTATACCTATAGGTGCAATATACATACGTTACATTGCATTTGGAAACAAGATAGTTGGTAAGAATTTGTGGTTTTATTGCAGTTAATTATATAAAATTGTGGTTTCCTGCAAACAACACAACAGAGACTTCATGGAATGATATTTTATTTAAAAAAAATTTGAATAAGTATGTACAAACAAAGATGCTATAGTAGCAAGCGTTGTCCTCATTTTTATTTTTGATGATAATGTAACTCTCAAAGAAAAGCAAGGAATGGGTGAAAATGCGTGTGTTAATAAATAGCAAAGAAATTGAAAACGACGAAGATGACGATTTAGCTCCAAAAAAATATGTTCTACCCTATGCAAAATTGAATGGCTTTTTGAAAAAAGTTTTACCATCTAGCTTGATAACCAAAAAGATATTGAATTTCTTTAAACGTTTTAAAATAAGCACATCATTTATTCAAACTGATATCAGAGAATGATCTCGTAATGAGAGTTTCAACAAAGGAAAAGAAATATCTTCTATATATGCTGTAAACGACTCTACATAAATAATAATAAAATTGCTAGAAGAGTTTAACACAGTATTCACTAAGAACACAGTATTTCAAACAGAACAATGTTACTAAAAAAACAATAGAGAACCTCTTATCCCTATTGAAAAATTATAAATAGAGTTTTGTGCCATATAAAAACCAGTCTAATGCACCTATAGGTATAAAATTTAAACTCAATGCGACAAGTGTTAGAATTAAGACATACATTTAAGATGTTTACAGAATACTTTTTTTACACTAGAAAATATTCTAAGAGGTTCCCAATTAAAATATTTTGCAAAATACGGAGCAGTCTAATAAACAATAGAGTGCTTCTAAATGTATGAAGAACATTTTTTGTAAAGTTTAATTTGTAACTCCCTTGAAATGTTCTCTGTATCAAAAAAAAAAAAAAAAATACATCGTGAAAAATTATAGGCAGATTGCATCAAGCTGTCAAAATTTATTAAATTCATATGAAATAAGTAAAATGATAAGTTGAGGGGCTTGTGGACAGATACGGCATGAAAAAAATATCCACAAAATATTTTTTTTCTTTACAAAGAACAAAAAAAAATTATGCATAAAAATAAGGTCTACTCTATTTTAGGCAGATAAGGCACGAATTCGTCTGATCTTATTAAATTCGCCTTGATTGTTACGAAAATAAAAATACAGCACTGTATTGTGGGATTTTGGTATATTATGTGTTTAATTTTATTTGAACACAATTTAAACGAACTCAAACGTTTTAAAAAGGTTAAAACGTAGCAATATAAAACAAAACTTCACACATTAAGACTGAAGTCTTAGATCCTATTAAAACATTAACGAAAATACTGGAATGAGAGAAAGGCAATTATATAAAAGAATCCGCATTTACTTAGTTTTGCATATTTCTCTTAATAGAGAGGAACGTTTATTTTTAACACTTTTAGAGCCACTTATTTATTGTGGAATTTTTAAAGAATTGAGACGTAGTCCCTACAATATTACTCACAAACGTAATATAAATGTGATTCCATGCTTATTATATTCCTTGCCATAGCTCTAACACGTTCCTCGAAGCAGATATATAATTTTCCAGGCGTTTCTTTCCTATTGTTTCCTATTAACGCTATTATGAAGAAAGTAGATTATTTAAATGTTTTACAACCCAGTGTATTAAAATTAGTAGTCATGAGCCCTTATCTACATGTATAAGTTGTCTTTCAGTAAGATGGAGTTCAAGACAGACCACTAAATTTTCAAAGAATGGCCGCAAAAAATTTTAGGTAAATAGTGGCCACCATAAAGCCCTAAATCCAATTCAATGGAAAATTTTTGAACGGCACGAAAAAACGCTTGGAGTAATATAATTGAGTTACTTAATACGAACGGAACCAGATTTCTCTTACTTCTTTGACGTAGTATTGTAGAGCGTACGTCAGAATTTTTCAAAAATGCCAGAAAAATAACGAGCTCTAAGAACAATGCTAAAGATTAAAGTTCCACCCTATTTAAGTAAAAAATGCAAAACTAAATGAGTGCGGATACTGTTATATAACAAAACACGGTTCCAACAAAAAGAACGAAGTTGAAATACCTGGGATGTGATACTACTTTTCTTATAAGCGCTTTCGAGTACGTCAAGAATCTGCTTTCAAAATTTCCAAAACAAATCTAAAATTTTGAATTCCGGATAAAAAACCTGAACGATATGTGTTTCCAACTGGATTTCCACACAGCCAACGAAACAACGGCTCTTTTGCGCAAGAAATTCAATGGCCGTGCTATCTCATGTCGTGGCTATGTTAATTGGTCGCCTCGATCATGTGATTTGACAGCTCTTTTTTGGGGATATTTAAAAGAAAAAGTAAATGTCAATAAGCCACGAATAATTCAACAACTGAAAGATGAGATAATTCAGCACATAAACGACATTGAACGTCAATTATATCTCAGAATCAGGGTCGATTTTAATGCACGTAAGACTCAATGTTGTTTTTTAACACACAGGCGTAATGGTGTGCTGTCATCTGTGTCAATGGGTAATGTGGATATTGTGGATTCAGATGCTCTTGATGTTCTGGACATGACAATTCACTGTGACGTTCCTTGGAATGATCACATATTTCAAGTGTCGAAAGAAGCATTCAAGTGCCTTGGTTTTTTTAGACGGTGCAAGAAATACTTCACTCCATCTGATCTCCTTAATATTTACAAAACCTATATCCGACCCAAAATGGAATACAACTCTCATGTACGGGCCGGTGCTTCAAAATCTATTTTGGAGCTTCTCGACCGCGTACAGGAGAGGGCAAAGATGCTCATCAATGACGGTAGGGTAGCCAACTCTATCGAGTTGGCGTGTGTTTCATTGTTCTATCGGTACTACAACGGAATGTGTTCTAACGAAATTAATGAATTAATTCCCAAAAATCATATATTTTTACGTTGTACACGTATTTCTTGTAGAGCGTATCCCTCTGTAGTTGATTGTCTAGTAAATCGCACAACGCATTATAGGGAGAATTCGTTCTTGGGTCGCACTGTTCGGTTGAGGGATAATCTTACAGCGAATGTATTTCCTGCCACTTACGACTTGAGTAAATTTAAATCTAACGTCCATAAACACTACTCCCTCTGTCCTCCTTCCAATAACCTATTTTCCTAGTACCAGCACAATGCACTGCAAGAGTAGGGGCCATCACCTGGGTGCTGGTCTTATAAGAAAAGAATCATTGAAAATATGGAGAGACGGATAGAGGTATGTTACCAGCGCCGTGGTGAGCATTTGTTTGATAGTTTATTTCACATATAATTGTCATAGATTCTTAATAAAAATACACTCATACCTCTTTATATGGCCCTTTTTTACGGCATTTCGGTATAACGGCCTGTTTGAATTATGCAACACCTTCGCTTTACGGCACAAATTACCTTTTTATACAGCTGAAAATTCGGGAATTAACCGTTTTTAAGAAAAAGTGCAACTCAAGCAAAATCGACTAATTTTACGGCATTTCGATTTACGGTCTATGTTTTCAGAACCTATCTAGACCGTATAAAGAGGTATGAGTGTATTAATAAAGAATAATATTAAAAAAAATATATACAGGGTGTCCGCCGGAAAGGTATACTACTTTGTTTTGCCACCATTTTGTTAAACATTAGTCTTGACAGTCGTGAAGTAGAGACGTGGCAAATTTATTGTGAAAAAATATTCAGTAAACCAACGTTTTTAATCGTTATAACATTTTAACAAAATCAATCATCGATTTTCATGAAAAAATCATAGTAAGTGACGAGGCACATTTTCATTTGAATGATTATGTGAATAAATAGAAAAATCGGTTCTGGGCAATGGAAAACCCTCAAATCATCAGTCACATTTGCATCCATTAAAAGTGAGAGTCTGGTGTAAAATTTGGTCAGGAGAAATCATTTTACCTTACTTCCTTCAAACGGAAAACGAAGTAACGGTAACTGTCAATGGGGAGCGATATTGTGATATGATTGAAAACTTTTTAACCGCCACAACTGCATGCTTTCGGCTTGACTAACATGTGGTTTCAACAAGACGGTGCCACATCGCATACAGCCAGGATTACAATCGAATTACTGCGAGACATCTTTCCACAACAAATTATTTCATTGAATGGTGATGTTGATTGGCCTCCACGGTCGCCTGATTTGACTGCTCCGGACTTCTTTTTGTGAGTATATCTGAAAAGCAAGGTTTATGTAAACAAACCAGAAACGCTGGAGCAAACAAAATATTCGTGATGATATTAATGAAATACCGCTTGAAATGTGTGAGAATGTAATGAAAAATGTGCTCAAAAGGACTCGCATTTGTGAGGCTAACAGAGGTTGGCATTTGTCTGATATTGTATTCCATACATAATTGCCGACATTTAATTTCTCTAACCCATTCTCTTTCATATAATCTTTCTTTTAAAAAAAAATTATTTAAACTGCTTTAGAATGAAAATAATGAAATGATGGTACACAAACGCTTAGCGAAATGTCTAATGACGTAATTAGACTTAAGGTCAACAAATTGCACTAATCATGTTATTCATAACTTTTAAAATGCAAAAGTATATTTAAAAACTAAATAAGTTTATGCATATTTGGTCATAAGGTATCTTTCTTTTATGTGCTATTTCAAGCAGTTTGTCTGTCAACTTAGATGATTAATGCTTTTGCCACGCCGACATCCATTAAGTGCGGCAGTTTTCCAACCAACAAACAAGTAAAGCAATTGAAGAAATGCGTAGACTAATAGACACCAGGGCACATACATACATATTTTCCATAAACTACAAAATAGTAATTTTTTCACAAGATTTGTGTGTTGTAAAAATGTTAAGCTGCGGGTGAGGAAATGGGTTAGTATACAAAGTAAAAAAAGTGGTGAGCAAAAAACTAAAATTTTAAATAAAAAAGTTGGCCTTAAATTTATTTGACCTTGAGTCGCACAAAGTGCTTAAATTTATTATTTGATAACTTTTTTTTGATAGTTGGACTTGGATATTCATCTTAACGACAATTTAAGATTGTTAATCAGATTTAAGCAGATATTTTTTATGACGAGAAGCTGTAGAATTTTGATGGATATAAGGTTGTACACTCAGGAATTTTACAATGTGCACGACACCTGTTCCGACTCACCTAAACCCATTTTTTGAACGAATTTTGTGAAAAAATATGATTTTTCCCCAGAATAATGCCACGGCGCATGTTGTTGGAGTCACCAAATATACCCTAAGTGCAATGAAAAGTTTATTTAATCGATTAGAATCCAATGGACTACTATGGTCTTCCAAATATTTTGTGATAATAAGCAATATGGCACCACAACTGAACTAAAAGCTGCTGTAATTGCTTTTTGGAAGTCGACTGCAGAACAAGCCTTTTTAAGTCTTGTGCCACAACGAACTTTGCAGCTTATTTTATTTTATTTTTTGTGAAACCTACCAACTATTTATTGTTTTACTACTGCCTTAAATTTGTCTTCACAAGAAATTTTAAACTCACCGCTATAACTTAAAAAGCAGAACCTTTGTATTTACAGTAGATAATGTTCCCGAATAAAAATTCTTATTCACAAAATTAAGCACTAAAGACATCAATGTTCTGAAATATATGTTGTCCGCTGCCATATCAACAATAATAACAGATAAATTACATTTCCTATTTGTCTTTGTTACCAAACTTGAATGTTATTCTGTATAAATAATATGACTCTAAAGAGTTTTCTAAAGTTCTTTAGAAGTAATACGACTATCAACACCAATTAAGAAAAAGCATAATTTTGTTTTCGCTTCAGGAGAATAAGTGTTAATCGTTCAAAGGCTAATAGTATAGGGCGCTTTTTTAAAGTCACACAAGTTTAAATCATAATTTTATGACATTAATGCTTAAATTTTATTTCGGCCATGTGGCCACCACGGCTGGCGCGTACAAGTCAGAATCTGGAACACATATTTTCATAAACTTTTCGCAGCACATGCGGTCTTATTTCGCAAATATATCTTCGAATGCCGATTTCAAGGCGTTTAATCGTCTCTAATTTATAGACGTAGACAAGTGACTTTACATAACTCCAAATTAAATAATCCAGTGGGGTTAAATCACACGATCTTGGCCAATTAAATAGACCATTGCGTGAAATTACTCTTTCATCAGAAGTGTATTTTAGTAAATCAAATTTAGCGCGCTGTCTGTAATCACAAGTCAGCAAGATTAATGCCACCATTTACGGTAATACTCTGACATCATTTTTTTTGAAGACATACATATGGACCAATGATTCTGCCAGCTCATAAACCGGACCAAACGTTAACTGTTTATGGAATGGTGTTTCGACAAAAGCTTGTGGATTTTCCTCACTCTAAATGTGACAATTCTGCTTATTTACGTACCTATTCAACCAAAATTAGGCTTAATGGAGAACACAATTTCGAAGTTTGACTAGCAAAACTATTATTTTGATAAAAAATTGCAACAATTTGCAAGCGTTGCTCTGGTGTAAGTCTTTATCAAACCAAACTAAACAAAAAGCAACTATTAGCTTTTAAATCGGTTTTCAAATGAAGGAGTGTTGCTAACTTAAAGATATAAACCTCTAAAAAAAACACCCAATAGTAGTGCTGGTACAGGTGTCACTTGTATAAATGGCGTAAGGCAGATAGAATTTTGTGTAAGCAAATAATGTAATTTCAATTGTCTAAAAAATAATTTAATTTAAATTTATACATCATTTTAACAAGAAAATCATTAAATACGAGTAAAGTAAGTGTAAAAATTCGTAAAAATTCTGAAGAAAAATTAAACAAACAAAAAAAAAATGAAAATTTTGTGAACAACATTGGCCGCGCTTGGGAGAAGAAATTAATAACGAAAACCAAAGAATAACCAAAGCTCGCATTAAAGCAAAATTCAAAAAGTGATTAATCAAAACTAAATAGACAAAATGCTGAGCAGAGCAATTAGTTGCAGTTTTGTCAGACGTAGGTATGAATGTTCAGCTGTCAGTAGAAGAACTCCTAGGGGAAAAATGTTGAAGTTAGAAGTATTCCAACAGGCAGTTTCTTCTACATTTGCCTCTCATTTCTACAAATAAATATCTAGTTGCGTGTAGATATATATAATGTAACGAGTTTTTCATAATGTTAACCTTACCATCTGATTAAAGTTAAGTGTAATATACACCATGTATTTTCGATGGTAATTCGTAAGATAAATAAAAATTTATGTACATACATATATACATATGTTTTATTGAAATGTTAAATAATTTTCAAAAATTTTTTAAACATATAAAAACAAATAATATATATATATATATATATATATATATATATATATATATATATATATATATAAATTAATTCTGTTTGTATGTATGTTTGTAGGGAGAAGCAAAAGTATTGAAATTTGTACAATGTCCTTCAAAGATCTATCCTCAATGTTTGAACCTGGACTGCAATGCGATAAAATGGGGAAAAAGTGTTAAAAATGCTCACAAAGATGAGAGTTAGAATGATAATTAAAACAGGATTAGCGAAGCACGCGGAGTTTTAGCTAGAAATAATATAGAATGACAAATATAAAATGTTGCCATATTTTTAAAAACAAAAACACGTAGGCACGTAGTTATCTTTTGACGTGGTCTGGCCTATTCTTTTCAAAGTGGTTAACGTAAAAGTATTGCGATAAACCACATTGCGTGGAAGACTTTATTGAAGTGGAGGAAGTGAAGGAAGTGAATTGCTTAAAGGCTAAAGTGAAATTGTTAGCAAAATTGTTGTGCAAACTTGCAACTTGTGCTGTGATGCACAATCTTTCGTATGCTGCATTCCTGGACATAACTTTGTAAAGGGTGTTCAAAATTAAGGTATCATTTTAATTTTGCTGCCTTTTTTTACTTGTAATTTTTATTCTAAATTGTTATTTTCAGTTTCTTAATACATTCCGGTTAGTTAATATGGAACGTTACACGAAGGAACACTGTGTTTTTTAGCATTAAAGCATTGTTTTAAAATGGAAAAAGTTTTCAAGATGTAAATGGGAAATTGGTGTGGTTTGTGGTCCGGAGGCATTATCGGACCATATTTTTTGAAAACAAAAATGGAAATGAGATTACTGTCAATGGAAATCGCTACAAAGAGGTGATCAGAACTTATTTGTGGCGGAAAATGGAAAATGGATAGGATGGTGGCAATTGTACCACAACAAGAGAAACAATGGATCTTTTGAAGCTTGATCTTTGGAAGCAATCCGAGCCAGCCAACTTGACCGAGATAATTTTTCATTTTTAACCGGAGCCTATTTGTATAAAAATTGAAATAAAAATAATTTATATAAATATATATATATATATATATATATATATATATATATATATATATATATATATATATATATATATATATATATAAATAAAATTCATGTCAATCCAACGATGGATTATTCGATTGACATGAATTTTATTTATCCGACAGATAATCTTGTGGCATTACATTTTAAATATGATTTCTGGCATTTGACCGCCAATTTTCGTTGACTTTTTCCAACATTTGTGGCCATATGTCGGCAATAACATGGCTAATGTTGTCTTCCAAATGTTCAAGCGTTTGTGGCTTTGCCGCATAGACCAATGATTTTACGTAGTCCCACAGAAAGTAGTTTAGCGGTGTTAAATCACAAGATCTTGGAGGCCAAAACGTGAAATTAGACGGTCACTAAACGTGTCTTTTAATAAATCTATTGTGGCATTAACTGTGTGACATGTTGCGCCGTCTTGTTGAAACCATCTCTCCTTGACATAATGGTTACTCAATTCAGGAATGAAAAAGTTAGTAATCATGGCTCTATACCGATCACCAATGACTGTAACGTTCTGGCCACCATAGTTTTTGAAAAAGTACGTAAAAATGATTCCATCAGCCCATAACATAACAGTCACTTTTTCTGGATGTAACGGTGTTTCCACATACACTTGAGGATTACCTTCACTCCAAATTCGGCAGTTTTTGTTTCAACCCGAAGTGCGCTTAATCGCTAAACAAAATTCGCTTATGAAAATCGGGAACATCGTTAATATCGTTTTGGTCCCATTCGAAGAATCTACGTCGGGCGTCAGTCTATTTGTGATGAATTGCCAAACCAAACTGAGAATAAATCACTTGACAGCTGTTAAATCGGTCGCCATCTTGAAAAGTAATCTCAACATAAAGTTCTATACCTCTATAAAAACATGCTATTGAATCGAAAACTTTCTGAGTGGTAGGCGGGTGTCTTACCTACCATACAACAGCGGCACATTTTAATGCATAAAACCATATAAAAATAAATTTTAACAATTAATTTTTACTGGGGCAACAAAAGAATCTAAGCACCAACTATTGGAACTTTGGATCCAACTATACTAATACGCGACTACAACCAATGATAGTATCAACTTTCCAAATACATTCAATTCTAATTTGAGCACTTATATAATATAGGAAAGTTTACAGTTGAGAACTAGTGCTGGAGATTTTTGTGCTAGTTAAGTACTAGTTTAATCTCCACAGGGTAGCTATATATAAAAGAAAATATGTATGTATGTATTTGTCATGTTAAAATCAGTTCTTCTTTTAATTTGTAGAAAAAAGAATTTTTTGAAAAAAATTATTATTTTATGCTTTTGATTTAAAAACACTTTATATGCATACTTACGGTCACTTAAGTACAATAAGTAAACAGCTTTGCGATTTATATACAGTACTTCTTTATTAAGAAAAGTCTATAAGTTAATTAAAAAAAATTATTTTACTTTTGTAGACTTAAAGTTAGATAACAATATTAATAAACTAAATTTACAATATTCTTGTATTTGTTTAATTTTTCGAAGAAAAACCATAAAAATCACAAAAGTAAGTATACAGTAGGTAATATATTATGGCTTTTAATAGAAATATTAGAAAAATTTTGCCAATTTATTATTTAATAGGGTAAACTCTATTTGTTATACCTTCTTGAAGTCGTAAATGTTACGAATCCACAAAGTCTTGCATCACATGGCTGGGAATTTTTAACCATTCTTACACAAAAGCAAAACATATAGGTACATAACACGGTGCGACAAACATGAACGAAGTTGAAATACCTAGGTAATGATACTACTTTTCTGATAGGCGCTATCGCGTAAAACAAGGATCTTTTTAAGTAGGCTTGAAGAACTTGAGTGTATTTCTCAAGCAAACACATTTTTCATCCAATTTTTTTTCACATTTTTCAAGTTTAGATGCATTTTGGGCCGCTATTTTTTATAGGAACTGTACTGTTGATGAATTAGTTAAGGAATTATATTAAGTTATGAATAAAATGAGATTTAAGGTTTGGAAATCTGTTGGAATTAGTCGGAGTTATTAAGCTTTTTCGTAATTTTCAGCAAACTGGTGTTTTTTATTACTTTGAAACTGTATTTAAAAAAAGTTTAAAATTTTTTGAAAAACTTATGATTTTTTTATGAAATTAAAATTTAATAACTCTGTCAACTTCTAACGGATTTCTAAACCATTTTTATTAATTATAATATAATTATTAATTATAAATTATTATATTAATCATCAATAGTACGATCCCTATATAAAATAAAGGAAAAAAACACATCTAAAGTTAAAAAATGTAGAAAAAATTGGATGACAAATGTGTTTGCTTGAGAAATACACCCAAATTCTTCAAGGCTACGTAAACTACATATACATTATTTGAAAGGCATGTATCTTTTCTTTCGAAACCCGAAAATAAACTTTAAATCGGGTAATATTCAGCTAAGTTATTAGTTTATAAATGCATGAAGTTCCGGAAAACCGGTTTTTCACCCGTAAATCGAGATTTTGGAGGTGTTTCGAAAATTTCAAAAAGAGATCCTTGTCCTGCTCGGCAGCGTTTATCAGAAAAATAGTATTACCTACCAGGTATTTTATTTTGTCCTACCGTGTAATAATAAAGCGTGTTTTTTATAGAGGTATAGAACTTGAAGTTGGCATTACTTTTCAAGATGGCGACCGATTTAACAGCTGTCAAGTGATTTATTCTCAGTTTGGTTTGGCAATTCATCATGAATAGACTCACGCCTGAACAACACTTGCAAATAGTGCAATTTTCGTTTTTCATAAGTGAATTTTTTTTTTAAATTTTAAATTTTCATAAGCGAATTTTATTTAGCGATGAAGCGCACTTCTGGTTGAATGGCTACGTCAAACAAAACTACCGCGTTTGGAGTGAAGGTAATCCTCAAGTGTATGTGGAAACACCGTTACATCCAGAAAAGCTGACTGTTTGGTGTGCTTTATGGGCTGGTGGAATATTTGGTCCGTACTTTTTCAAAAACGATGGTGGCCAGAACGTTACAGTCACTGGTGATCGGTATAGAGCCATGATTACTAACTTTTTCATTCCTGAATTGAATAACCATGATGTCCAGGAGATGTGGTTTCAACAAGACGGCGCAACATGTCACACAGCTCGTGCCACAATAGATTTATTGAAAGACACGTTTGGTGATCGCCTAATTTCACGTTTTGGGCCTGTGAATTGACCTCCAAGATCTTGTGATTTAACACCGCTAGACTACTTTCTGTGGGGCTATGTAAAGTCATTGGTCTATGCGGTAAAGCCACAAACGCTTGACAATTTGAAAGATAACAGCCGTGGCGGTTATATACCAGAAATCATACTTAAAATGTAATGCCACAAGATTACCTTTCGGATAAATAAACTTCATGTCAATCGAATAATCTATCGTTGTTTTATTGCATCTTAAAGTTCCATACCTCTATAAAAAACACCTTATATAATAAAATAGTTATTTTGTTAATATGTATAATTACGCCGGGTCATATCCACTTTGACCTAAAATTTGAATTTCTTTTGTTTTTGATATTAAAATTATTTTTCATTAATTTAGTTTTTAAATTATACAATAAATTTAACTGTTAAGTGGATTATATTCAAATCCGGAGAGCAAAAAAAGCTAACTTTTTGCCAAGAAAGAAAATGTCATAAAAAGGCATACGACCGATAAATGTACCTTATCTTTTTGGAGTTAAGTAAGCTAAACACTGGTAAATAGAGGGACAACTGCAGGTGCCAAAGGAAAAAAAGGCAATGTATTAAAGGCAGAAAAAAATTTGCCAATGGTTACCATGAATCGTAGTGCATGTAATATATCCTACAAGAACTATTTTAAATACAAAAATTGAAACATCTAACAGAACGAGTAAATGATACTGGAGAATATTCAGAGTACGATTTTAACAGAAGGGAAAGAATAAAAGGTGCTAATACAGCTTTTAATACAAACCATCCAGAGAACACTTGTAATGCATTATCTAAACACTCATTACGAAAAACACTTTTAACAGTAGTAGTTGCTGAATACCTCTACCTCTACAAAACAATAATATTAAAGAACACCGAATAACATCAGGTTCAGTTAGGATTCAACGACCATTCTTCTAAAATGCTATGCACAGTATAGTCCTTATTATTTAGTAAAATGATAAAAGTGACATTTACTTGTGGCTGAAACATGTTACTGTAAAATAAGAGCTGCAACTTAGTTTGTGGTAATACAGACAATACAAGTGATGCAGTGCTATTTCGTTATACATTTAGAGAACAGCAACAGGTTGAATTAAGGACGAACATTACAACAGAGTTTATTAACTAACTCAAAATATGACTGACAGCTTAACTATATGTTTGCATGAATATGAATTTTGGAATGCAAGCGTTTATATTTTCCTAAAAGTACACTTTTGGAAGAAAGATTGACTTTAAAAAATTGTTAAGGTGACTCGCAAATATTGGCAATTGTTTTTCTTAGACTTTCAAAATACATGAAAAACATCACAATGATTGGTACTAAGTGATCTTAGGTCATTTTTTTCCGAATCATGTTAATAGACTTACTGTGTGACAAATAGTCCCATAATTAAAAAGTACATTCATAACCATATATGGAAGTATATGTATGCATACATACACGTATACATAATTTTATACATACTTACATACATACATACATCCATATATTGATCTATAGCTTAGTATATACATGGTTGCTTTTGCATATAAGAAGTGACGGATTGACAGATGTGACAGTATTCCGTGAATCTGTAATATTCGTAATCAAAAATAAATTGCAGTAGGCCACAGCATGTCAGTGCCTGTAAACGGCGATAAAAAACATTTAACTTAACGACGTTACAACCCACTCTCGAATTAAATCAAATTTTAACAAGTTTACAACAAACGACTTCATTACGATCCACCAAATATGGCCGTGGGAACTTTTAGATTTTAGTAGACTTTTTGGTGCAACTACTCTTCATTTTTACTTACATACATACATATTTCTAAATCAACGTGCTTGACTGTCTTTAGAAAAAAGAAGAAAAAAAAAACTACCAAAAATGGTGGAAAAAAAAAAGTTTAAACATACTCAACCGTTCGATCATGAACCACATAAACCGAGTAAACGAAGAAACAGTGAAAACATCCATCTGTGATGGTGGACATGGTCACTCTACTTATACGTATTCATACATGTGAATTGGCAACAACAACAACAATTACTGCTGTTGGTGCTGACATTTGTTGTAACGGCTTCAATTAAAATGAAAACTTTTTTCATATTCGAACAAACGCTACTACCATTGAAAGCATCAAAGTTTTAATACATACATACATACATTCATACATACGTATTGCACATTTAAATGTAAGTACGTACCTATGTATTGTATGAATCTATATATGAATGTACATATGAATGTATGTAAGTATGTATTGATATAGTTTAGATCTGTGCATATTTATGGACACATAGACAAAAATAATAATGAAATGAACAAACGAAAGAAGGAGCTACCATTTGTATATATGTATGCATATATGCACAAACATTCATATGTGTCCAAACAAGAGCGAAAAATTTGAATTTGTTGCGATACATCACGATTTAAGAAGCTGTTACCAAAAATGGATACTTTTTTTCGCTGTTGTTTTCCAATTGCGGACACTGGATGTTGCTTTAAGACTGTTAACGTGTGGAAAAGTAGATCACGCTCTTCTCTCACAAATGTTGTTAATCTAAATTACAGCAAAAACAAATAAAACAATAACAACAACATATAATCATCATCAGCAGCAATAAACAGCAACAGCAATAATAATCGCAACAACATCTATAGCAGAAACAATAACATAATGTACACACTTGCGGCAAAAAACATCAACAACTACGAACTAACAAACAAACAAAAAAAAAAAACAAAAAATAGATCATTTTTATTGATCACCCCAATATTAACAACAACGAGACTCCCACAGCTCCCGCATGCAAAAGTCTTACACTTAAAGTCAAAATGTGAACAATGATTTACGAAAAGAAAAATAAAACGTCATTCAGCAGTTCAAGAAAGCCACCATTCAACCAGTAGACCAGGTTGAGCTACAGACAGTCGGACAGGTCATTTTAACTAAAAAAAAAATAAGAGAAAAACACCGAATAAGCAGCATTGGTTGTTCCAATTACTAAAAAAAAAAGAAAAAAATTGTAGTAAGTCTCACTCATATCAATTGTCAGACTAACTTGTGAGCATCTGTTCGATTTTGTTTTTTGTTTTGTCAGACTGATTCGATTCATAGAAGAGATGGAAGAATTAATTGAAATCATGAGAATCGTATTGAAATTGAAGATATTCGGCAAATCCATAAGACGGATCAATGACTAACCTGCCAATAACATGTTCATGTGTCCACTTACACAAATAGTTTAATAGTACGTATGTATTTATGTACAGTAATCGTCCGTCCGTATTCCACTGATAGATAGAAAAGACAAAAAAGTGTGACTATTTTCACATGATTTTCCTTCTTTTTAATTTGTAAGTATTGTTACCAGATTGTTAATTTTTTTATTATTATAATTAAATTTCGCTGAATACAAAAGGTAGAGAGAGTCTTTATTAAATACTGCTAAAATGCATTTAAATTCATTTTTTAACAATTATAAAAAAAGGAATTCGAAAAATATTTAGCTATGCTAGAATGCACAATAACAAATTATAGTAAATAATTTGCCATATAAAAATTATTTGATCATGTTTGTATATTCTATCAGTTTTGTAGGAGCTACATATCAGGGTCAGACTAAATAAGAGTCAGGCAAAGAACTGCTCTGCTCTTTTGTTTTCACGAGTGAGAGTGAGAGACTCTCAAATTGCTATACCAATTGTAAAATGCATTTGTATATTTTGTCTGACTCTGCTGTAAATGATATTTTTAAAATTTTAACGTTTATGAATAATTCTTGATTGGAAGGCATATTTGTTTTAGTGTTTAGTCAATAAACATTTATATGTTCACTTACTTCAAAATGAATTTTACAATTTAAATTTAGCGCGTAACATAAGTACGGAGGCCAAAATTTTTAAACCAAAATATAGCACAAGGAAATATTTCACCAACAATAAATTTAAAGTACAAATAACACATTGGCTGAAAAGTTCCGGGCCTAACACACAGATGGCGCTAATTTAATTGCATTCATCTTTTTTCAGTTAGTGCTAACCTCCAAAAGACAGCTGTTAAAATTTCATGATATTCAATTAATTAGTTTGTGAGCTATTGTGCTAAGAGTGACGCTAATGGATTAAATACAATTTCGTGTTTTAATTCTGCACTGCTTCTTGATGGGAAAAATGCAGTTCAAGCAAAGCAATGGCTTGAAAAGTGTTATGGGGACTCTACTCCATCAGAAACAACAATAAAACGTTGGTGTTCTGACTTCAGACGGGGTCGTAGAGACACCGATGATGCAGAAAGCAATGCACGTCCAAATGAGGCGGTAACACCAGAAAACATCACAAAAATCCACAAAATGTTTTGAATGATCGAAAAGTGAAGTTGCTTGAGTTAGCTAACATCGTAAAGATATCAAAAGAACGTGTTGGGTGCCGCGTTTGCTCACTGTTGACCAAAAACAAGAACGTGTTGATTATTATGAAACAATGGCAAAACTACATGAATTGAACTTCGAATTGCTCCCACATCCACCATATTCCCTAGGTTTGGCTCCCCGCGACTACTGGCTGTTTGCGGACTTCAAAAAAAAACTTACCGGTAAGAAATTTTCTACAAATGAAGAAAAGATAAATAGTTATAAAAAAGTGGTGTTGAAATGTTAGAGCGGCTATGGAATGATTACATTACGCTTTATGTAGATTACGGTGATTAACTTTCAATCCAATGTGTTATAAGGAGGTGGCGTCGTGTATATAGTATTAAAAGTTCTTGTATACATACATAATCTAGCAGCCTAGGTTCGAATTTTATATTGAATTTTTATATGAATTTTTGAGTAAAGTTGTGTTGTGCGATAACATTATGTTCATTATATTGTATAACACAAAGCCCATTTATAAGGTCGACCAAATTACCCATATGATTGAATATAAATATTTTCCGCAGTTGTCAAAATTTGTTTACATTTTTCAAAGTTTTGCTTATATTTGTGTGTTTTGTTTACATTTTTACTATGCTTTATCGTTTTTACTCTGGTAAAGAACATTTGTGAAAATTAAAAAAAGTGAAAAATATAATAATAAAAATATTATAACATAAATACATATTTGTGAAAATTAAAAGAAATAAATAAAATAAACAATGCGTGTGTGTGCTCTTTATTGCAAAAATTTTGTGCCTGGAGATGGAGTATTATTTAAAATTTCGAAGGATCCAGCGTTAAAGGCAGATTGAGAAACAGTTTGTGGTAAACAATTACTTGCTTCCAGCCTTATCTGCTCGGATCATTTTCCAAGTAATACTATTGCGAACATCGGGAAGAAAAGTCTGTGCTACTGCCAAATGCCAAACTAATTTTAAAGCTGAAGCCAGCAGATAATTTCAAAGGCAAGAGAGGACTTTTTTTACACGAAGTGGAGTTCTCAAATAAGCGAGTTGTACAAACTCATATTGCAACAGTACAAGAAAAAAAAAAGATGAAATGGTGCCAATAAATGATTTTGGGTTTAGTAATTGCCAATCGCATAGGGAAGTACAGACAGTGTAAGTTATTGTAATCTTTTTAATTGAAAGTACATATGTATCTATATTTATTTATATGAATGTTTAGTGATACAAAGATTGAAAATGAATATAAAAGAAAAATTCGCGAACTGGAGAGGGAAACAAGGACCTTAAGTTAGAGCTAGAAAGAGCGCAGCTAGCTTTAACTTCGTTAAAAAAAATGTTCACAGAAAATCAAATAAGGAAACTTTTAAGTCCAGGGCAAATAAATTGGATATGGGAAGATATTTCCAGCTCAATATGTTTGCACGTTTGTATAAAAAAAGGTATGTGAATTTGTATATTTAAAATTAAGTAATCAAAATTTTTTATTTATATGAAAGGTTTTCTTCGGCAGCAGTGTATCCACTTTGCAGCGGTGGTGTGCCGAAATAAACATAGAAGAAGGAATTCTAAATTCCTCAATAGAATTTATTTATTTATAATGTTTTTGTTCGTTTTGTTGACAGCTGTTTTTGACAACTAAGGACGAAAACATAGCAACAAAAGGCCTGTTGTTTTTTGTGTTGTTTTATTGTTGTAGAGTTTGGACGACCTTATAATTGGATCATGGTATAACATAGTGTCACAAAAAAATAAATAAATAATTGGCAAAAACGAAGAGTTCTGATATAAAAACTTGATACCAACAATAAACAATGTATATAGGCAGTTTATACATGTTTTACACGACAAATTTAAGTTTATATCGAAAGAAATTTGGCTCGTTTCACATATTTGCGCCTACTCGAAGATAATTTGAGGCAATCAGTGAACAAATAGTTGTTTTTGGAACCTGGGAATTTCGACAAGGCAATAGTCCAAAGAAGTAGTGTAAATGAGTTATTATCATATAACGCTCTCAAACAGCTTCATTTTCCTTTCTAGTACAATCTCTGGACTTAAATATTATCAAAAACTGATGAGCCCATCTGTATTAAAATATTAGAAAAGATGCCATTAAGACACAAAAACACCATCTCGATGTTCCACAGCGCGTAGATACTTGAAAATTTATTGGAATCGATATCTAGGCCTCATTTCAGCAAAAGGTGGCCAAATACAGTATTAATATTAAGTATAAAATGTATACACTATTAGTGGCTCACTTTCAGTGTAAGGTCATTTTCATACTTTACGAGTTTTTGTTGTTTTTCAGCTTTGAAGTTAATTAATTAAAATACTTAATACGTTTGCCAGTCAGATTTAATTTTTATTCGATTTCACTTTGACTGAGTGTCACTGTATGTAATTGTGGTCGGTGACTACATTTCTTAAATACTATATTGTACTCTTTTAAACGAGTTTTTATTTATGCTGTTCCACTTTTAGGTGGTATTAATCCACAAAATCACGGGAAAGCGGTAAATGAAATTAGTTGAATTTCCCTGGAATTCTTGGGGGAAAAACCCTAGAATACATATGCATACATATTATTTTGAACTTTTATTATATTTAAGTATTCACTTTAGCTGTCGTGGTTGTCGTTTTATTTTCAATTCGTCGCCGACAAGGTATTTAAGTTACAGGTGACTAAAATGATTAAGTTCTTCTATTCAGTTTTTCCACACAAAATTTTAGGAGATAGTAGTACTTACTAAATCTAAGTACATACTAAGTTAAGTCATTATAAGTTAGCTTGTGGCGCATTAAATTCAAAGGCTCGATGAGTTAGCTAATGAATGGGTTTTACAAGTCAGAAAATAAAAAACAAAAATATTTTTTTGTTGTCAGTTAATAAATTATGTGTATATTTGTTTTATTGCAAAAAGCAGTTCTATACTCTAGATAAGCAAATAAACAAATAATTTTACACAATTAAATTAAAATGATTGCATTAGTTAAGTATTAGGTTTTTCTCGGATTCTCTCTTTTTATCGCGCAGATTGCCTAAAAATTTCGCTATCTGATTCAGATAAGCGCATATCTGATATTTTTGTCTGGATTTTGTCTTCGTCATTACGAACTGTTTCTATTAAGTTATACGAAAAATAATTTGTATACATGCGTATGTCGATTCGAAAATGTTGCCATAAACCATATGATATTACAGAAAAAAAAAGATAATTCGAATGTGTCGTCTTCGACTACAATAAAGTTTCTTTTTAGTTTTATAGACGAGAACAGTTTGTAATTCTAAAAATTCTGCCAATTTTTAATTCAATGACCAACGAGTATCTTAAAGAGTTTAACATAGTTTTTCCCATATGTTATCTAACCTTAAGAACATCAAAAAGCCTTTATACGGTTATGACGAAATTTTTACATATATCAAGTCTATATAGGATGCGACAATATGCGCCTTTTAAATTTTAAATTAATGATTTCAGCTACTTTTGAAGCTGTTATTTAGGTCTTGCTACACAGAGTAAATAGGAATATCTTTTCTCTTACAGTTAGTTTTGATGGACGGACAGAACATGCTTTTGATACAAAAATTGCAGTCTCTTTCCAATAGTTTTTCACACTCTAGATCAGGCATGTGCAATTAAAAATGTAGATGTGTTAGTGAGAACATGAAAATTACTCTCGGAGACGTAAAGTTGATGTTTTAAAAAATTAAAAAAAAAATCAACAAGCATCCGCCGTACATGTGCATTTAAAAAAAACGCGAACAATTGTTCTATGAAAGGAACATCAATGCTCTAGATAAAGAATTGCATTCTTTCTATCATTTCCGAAATTTTTTTAAAGGTTTTGTCTCTGCTTCCGGAGAAAAACCATAATTTTTCCTTGGGTAGGATAAATTCTTTTCTTTTTGAACGCTTTGCAAAAACATTTTCTTACAGCATATACACAAATTTGACTAACAATAGTTTATCCAAAAAAATCTTATTCACAGTACATTGTTAATTATTAGTTAACACTTTCGGTACTTCTTTTTTGTTTTTGACTTTAAAAATATTATTTTGACTTTGTAACTGTTTAAGCCTACGTAATGAATAATCAAAAGTCATTTTATTCTTCTTTTAATTTTGTTTCTAAAAGTGAATTTTGTGCATTATGCCATATGCCAAAAAATATATTTTTTTCAGCTTCATACAGCTTTATTAAATTAGGTTCGGGATAAAATTAATGCTCTTAGTACCGGCAGTGTTTGACTTATAATTTACTTACACAAGTTTATCAGCTAAAGTAAATAAAGTAATAAAATATTTAAAAGTATACAGTAATATATTTCTGTAAATTGTGAAGCTTTTAGGCGCTCTTGCTTTCTGAATCCTAACAATAAAGTTATTTTTCCTTTAATTTTTACAAAAACCAACTACAAAAAATATAAATAAATATCCATCTGAATATATCATCCAGAAGTTCTCGGTCTAAGAATGGCTCTGAAAAGTGGGTATGCCATGTGTCATAGAATAACGAGAGGGGTTAATTTTAATTTTAATTTTTTCTAAAGACTACAAATATTACGCTGCTATAAAAAATTATTTCCTTTCAAAAAATATTTTCTAATGAATTTTTGGATAATTCAGATACTGTTATATCTGTGGCTTGTAACTTTAAGGGCCAATGTCAATATTTTTCTGTTTTGAGTTAATCGTTCTATTTGGATTTTTTTCTTAAGGTAACATTTTGCCATTTTGATTTCTAAAGAGGCTTATACAAATGGTGGTCCAACCATAATGCATAGGGTTGCTAGATGGACTTGATGAACTTGTCAAGAATCAAGAAAAAACATATACGATTTTTTAAAACAATATTTTTTAAAGTTTTCCTTACACAAAGTTCTGTAAATAACTATTAAACATATTAGTGAACAAAAAATATAAAGCTTTTTAAATGTATTTTTTCCATAGTTTAGCTTATCTTAAAAATTTATAATTAAATTTTTATAATAGGTTTTCGAAAAAGTTTGTTTAAAAATTTTACCAAAGAAACCTATTTTTCATTTTTGAAACGTGCTTTATTAAGCCTTTATTTATGTGTGACGTATTGATTGATAGCTTTTTGGGGTTATTATTGGGTATTATTTTATCAGAGTAGATGTTCAGAGCGAAAAACTGATCCAATTGCGTTTTGCAGGCCTCTGCGGAATTCAAAATTAGACCATTAAGAGTGTTTTGCAGAGATTAAAATAATATGATAATCTGCAGATGCAAGGACCGAATTATATAGTGGATACATCAATAGTCTCAAACCCAGCTCTCTCAGTTTCTGCCAGGTCATCAAAGATAAGTCTGATCTGGCGTTGTCATGATGCAAAATAACACCTTTTCTGTTGATCAATCTAACCGTTTTAATTGAATTGATTGCTTCAATCATATTAATTGTTAACATTAGAGATCAGAATCAATCGTTTATCCAGGCTGTAGAAAATTATAATGTACAAATCGGTTTCAATTCCACCAGTCAAACTGCATTACATTTCTTGGTATCAATTCTGGCCTTGCCACTTCTTGCGAAGCGTCACCTTGTTTCGTCCATGATCTTTTTCGCTCATTATTGTTGTACGTGATTCGCTTTTTATCGCCTGTAATTATTCGAATCTACAAACTGTGTGGTTGACTGATATCATTAGTCGTACCTTAACGTCAAGTTTTTTGACAAACTTAATTTGACATTTCTTTGTTTCAGTGTTTGACAAATTCAACCATGGAGAGGTACTATTGAACATCTTACGAACGTCGCTTATGCGAATTTTGAATAAAGGTTCAATTAACTCAAGAGCTGAAGCTTACTGACCATTTCAAGCGTCAAAACGCCTAACATTTAGTTGAACAGACAGAAGTGAATGGTAATTTTACAAAGAAAATCATCTTCAGCGACGAGGCACACTTTCACCTTAGTGGATTCGTTAACAAGTAGAATTGCCTCATTTGAGCAAATGAGAATCCACGAGTGATTGTTGAAAAGCCGATGCATTCACAAAGTGTTTAGTGCAGTTTATCGACTGGCGGCGTCATACAGTGGAATTTGTTGACAAAAGATCAATCTTTTGACTATTGCATTTTAAAAATCTATTGATGCTGTTCTATATAGAAGTGTTCACTAAGTAAACTGTAGGTAATTAGGTATATAAAGAGCTGCTTTACCTGCTGTCAATAAATACAGGTGTGTTAAAACGAATATTAAGTGTTGCATTAAGACAAACAGTATAAAGTTATAGTGGAATAAATAAAAACTGTAAAGCAACAAAATAAAGCGGTGTTTATTTTATTTGAACGCAATTTAAACGAACTCAGACGTTTTAGAGAAGATTAGAACATTGGTGGCGGAAGTGGGATTGCGTATATAAAAATAAAATAAATAAATGAAACGGAGTATAATGGAGTCCCAAGAATTAAAAGCGGACAGGCTCAAACGGGAATTAAATAAATTAGAACTGTCAACAGCCGGTAATAAAATCAAACTATAAACTATAAGAGGAATTTCAGAGACGTGGTATAAACATAGATACCTACGAATTTGATGATGATAATGATCATGAGATAAGTGCCCCTACAACAACAACTAGTATAGACGTTAATTCGTTGGTGGCTGATATGATGGAAAAAATGCAGGTACAGAGCAAAATGCTTTTGGCCGAGGTACGAGACATTTCTAGAGCTGATAATAAAAAACTCATAGAAAAAATTAGTGCTGTGGCGAATGCACAATAAACTTCTAGAGCTGATACTGAAAAGCTTACGGAAGAATTAATGCTATGGCATGTGCACCAAAAATTTCTAAAGCTGATAATGAAAAGCTGTTGACTCAGATATAGGAAAGCTCTAAAGCTGAAAACCAAAATTTTCTAGCAAAAATTGAAACGAAAGTTGAAAAAACTTCTATTGAGCTACTAGAAACCTTAGAAAAGAATGTTGACGAAAACTGTGTTGTAATGGAGGAGAAAATCTACAGTCTCCAGTGCCAAAAACAAGAACCAGTGGCTATAATACTAGAAGTTTCTAGCAGGATAAATACACCCTGCTTTGATGGCAGTACATCTTTAGCGGTATTTAAATCTCAATTCGACACAGTAGGCAGTAAAAGTGGATGGGACGATTACGGCTCTAGAATTAATTTTGGCGCTAAAAGGTGCTGCAGCAGGCATTCTCAAAACTATGCCAGCCAACTGTAGAAATAATTACAACGACTTAATAGTGGCACTACAGCTTAAATTTGGGGACGAGCACAAACGCGATTTGTACCATATGGAGTTAAGATGCCGAACCCAAAAGGCTAATAAGTCACTACAGACCTTTACAATGGAAGTTGAGAGGTTGGTGCAGCTTAGTTATCCAGGGAAGACACACCCACTAGTATAGCAAATTAAGACCGAAGCATTCACCTATGTTATAAGGGACACTGATATTAAGTATGCGGTGTGTGCTGCTCATAAGACAGCCATTACAGAGACCGTGGCGTTCGCACTAGCGCATGAGACCGCTCGAGAGATATCTAAACCGCAGGTACATAAAGCGTCTTGAAAACTGTAAATACCAAAGAAGATTTCATTGCAGTTATCAAAGAGGAGGTAGAACGTCTTTTGGCCGAAAAAGAACAAAAGGCAAAAAGGAAGTGCCGATTATTTTCAAAGGCATTGTAGAGCACTGCTCAGAAATGCAGGATTTGTGTCACCTTGCTGAAATCTTAGCGTGGCAAGGACTGTAGAAAAATTAATATAGATAAATTAATAGAAAAGTTAAAATTGTGTTCGATGCCAGCAAGCTGCTTCCGGATGGATAGCGAACTGCACTGTATGTATTGCGGCTAAAGATGCAGTCAGAACAAGGCATAATCAGCTGCAGTAAATCGAGAGCACCAGTCGGGAAGGTAAAAGGACCATCTAATGTCTGTAATGCCCAGAAAAATAAAAGTCTCAAAGAACTCAAAGAATCGATAGACACACGACTAGAAATGGCTATTGATAGATCGAAAGTCAGGTATGATCGAGCAGCAAATGCTAAGGGCTTCTATGAGGGACAACTGGTTTTACTCTACAGCGGAAGAAAGGCTTATTAATGAGCCTATTCGTGATGAACAGGCTTAAGTGGAAGACAATGTTACGTAAATAAACAATACCTAAAAAAGAGACACACCACATCAGCTTTTAACACTGTATTGTAGGATTTTGGTAACACTTGGTTGTGCCAAGGTTGTTAATGTGTCAATCTGGTAATGCTGTACTTATTTGTGTATTTGACAGCATAGCCAATTCGACCATCTGTGGTAAATTTTATATTAAAGGAAATCGAATGTTGTAAGAAGAAAGAGCATTCAGAAGTAATGCCAATTATATATAAAAGGCGGCATCTTATGCATTAGTTAAGTTAGTTATCGTTTTGCAGTCATAAAATAAAACCGCGTTAAGGCGTAAATAAAAGTGTTGTATAAACGAAGATTAAGTGCAAAATAATTAAGTTGAAGACTGTATAGTTATAATTTATACTGTAAAAAGTGAGAAAATAAAAACTGTAAAACAACAAAAAAGTGGTGTTTATTTAATTTTGACGCAATTAAAAAGAACTCTAACGTTTTAAAAAGGTTAGAACGTGAAAATAATAGTATAGATATATAATATCTTAGAATTATTTTGTTTTTGTTTATATATTGGTAGTCAGAGATTCGAACTGTGCTGGCGTTTGCTTACCGTCGAACACACTTCGTAGAAATTTTTGACCTTGTTTAATAGCAAAAAATGACTGACATTAAAAAAATCATTAAAAAATGTTTATAATTCATAACTGCGATTTTATTGCATAAAGGTTAATTCTAAAAGTATGCAACAGATTTTAAAACAACTTGTTTGCAGTTTTCCTAACCTTCAAAAAATTCATAAATTGGTTCAGCGGTCGGTGAAAATCGGTAATTTTTTTTTTTGGCTAAATTCAATGAATGGACTCTGAGGGTTAATTTGGTTCAGATAAGAAAATAGGTGTTGTAGCCGAAGCTAACTTTATTTTTTCTAAGGAAAACTACCAATTTTGAATCTTATAAGGCCGTTTGCGTTTGCTCATATCTACTGCAATTTAAATAATTTTTTCTTTTAATTATTAAGGAGATGCAGTACTTTAATAAAAGCGGCATTAAAATGTTAACAATAAAAATATCTGACACGTCACACACCATAGGTTGTGTAACCATAATTTTATCTTTTAACGTACACAAACAGAGTGTTGGTCAATCATGTTTGCCTGCCTATCGTCGACTTTAAGAAGAGGAGGGCCTCTTTTTTGTTATACATATTGTTATGAATCAAATTATCAGTCAATTAATGACTTCTATAGAGATGAATATGAAGTTAGACAAGGTTTTTAAAATAAATACATTTTATGTATATGTGTATATGTATGTACATGCGTAGTATTCGAAAAAATTTCATAATTAAAAAATTTCAACTTCTCAAGAAAAAAAAAGAGTTAAATAAAACTCCTTTGCGAACATCCTTTAAAAAGAAAGTTTAAATGTCATTTTTATCATCAATCAATTTCATCGATGCGCTTTAATGCACCAAATATTTCTTCATTTGCATTTTATTTATTTATTTTTATTTTTTCCTTTTACATTGTTTGTATTTTGTATCTTGTTGCCTCTGTAGGAGTTTAATTTGAAAAAAATAGGTTATGGATATTTATAAATACACATATATACAAAACATACATATTTATGTTTGCATCTAGACGATGTACTTACATATATTATACATACATATCTATTTGCGATTTATTGATTGGACAATAGCATTGGTTGGCATGGAAATAGCACTTACAGTTGCAATAGTTTTCATCTGATTTCAGTTGGTTTATATTAAATTGACATTCGTGGGATTTTGGATATTTGTATTATTTGCTGTTCTGTTATACCACACAAAGTTCATTCGCAAAGTTTTTTTAATGCTCAACAAAAGAAACCAAAAAAGAAGTCTGACCACCTTACAATAGAGTAAACCAAACTAACACATACGGTGTGAAGATCTCTAATAACACAGGTCAACAAAATCTTGTAAGAAGAAAGGTAATAACTAATTTTGAGTTAGAAACACCACATTTATCAGTGATGAGAAATTGGATTCTCGTTTGGTATCAGACAAAATTTTTGAGGGTACCTTTTTGACAACCAGAGTAACAAGAGTAAATTTTATAAAACCAGATTTTGTATATGTTTTATTATTGTTAATTCCCATAGCATTATATGAAGGAACACAGGGACATCTTTCAGTCAATGGAATGCACCCGATTATATTTTTAGATTCATTGAAAGGGGCTACAGTTTAACGCTGGCTCCGAATGGCAAATGCTTCTCTAATGCATTTGCAATAGTAGTAATACTCATAACCAGTTACTAGTTAACGTTATGAGGTGATACCGCTGTTGAGAAAGCTTGTTCTTTTTCCAGATTGTCTGGCATGGTATTGAACCGAGAGCCTTTTGGATGGTAGGTGGGAGTCTTAACTACCATGCCACAGCGGCACACATATGTTACTTTACTACAAAAAATTAATAATTCTGTTAACAAAAATCTTTTTTTTAAAGGTTATTTTGGGATAGCGGCTCATTTGGATCAAAATTGTAAGTTGTTGTTGTGTTACCATGTTTATTACCGCACCATAGTTCTCGCAGATCCTGTCTGGCAGTAGCTAGTCATTTATTCGCCCTATTGATGGCAAGGATTTTGTCTAGATCATACATTAAAAAGTAGTCCTTATCGTTGAATATCTGCCAAACAAGCACAGAAACTTCGATTCATCGATTTCTTCTATATTTGTTTCCCATACTATGAACATGTCTGCTAACAGCCCAACGATATTAACCCAAATAAGCACATTGCACTCTCAACAGCTATTCCGTTCTTTATTAACCCCAATGTGGCCAGATCCTTCTGGTTTCATAAGGTGACTTCATTTTCCCATCGTTCGGTCACCATTTGACGAAATTTCCTTGTTACCAGCCGCCAATTCTATCAAAGAAGAGCAGTAATGTTTCCAATCAATCGATCTATGATGTAAAGTGGTACTTGCCTTCTCAAGTTCTTCCTCGATGCAGTTACCTTTAATGTCCTCATGTCCATGAACATGAGTTACCTTAACATGGTGGTAACCGTCGAATGTCTAGTTATTTCATTTAGGTACACCCGGAAATAATGAAAAATTCTCGGCATTCAAGTAATCTTCTTATGTAAATATCTTTATCAATATCCATATACTGAACAAACCGCGTAAGTTTATTTCTTTTGCTCATCTTTCCATATCAGAAACTTAAAGCCGGTTAATATTCACCTAAGTTATTAGTTTAAAAGTGCATTAATATACGATAATCGATATTAAAAACAGATTCTTCGTGTACTCGATAGCGCCTATCAGAGAAATTTTATCACTTCCCATTTTTCAAATTCATATGTTTTTGTAGCAAAGTCTAATCGAGTTCCCATTAGTTCTTAAAATAAATAAAAACCGGAAAATTCTGAAACAAAAGAATGTAAAAAATTAAGAAAAACTAAAATATTTGTGAGTGTACCAAATCTGTTAGGGGAGTACTACGGTATTTTTAGATAACATCAAAAAACTACGATCGTATCAACTTTCCCATTACTGACATTTATTTTTATCAGTGGAACGATTCAGTAACTTTTAACTACACAACATTCACAAAAGAGTAACCATTATGTTATCCACTAAGTATACATTAGCGATAGTCGACAACTCTTTTCCATCTTTAAATTATAATCGATTGCAATTCTGTCAAACGTTACGTCAAACAACGAAAAACACGGAGAAGAATTACAAAAATAATTGTGATATTAAATTTATTTACGTTTACAATGGCGCATATTCAGATATGTATCATTACTAAGTGTTAACTTTCTAAGTGTCTATTTATTTTATTCACAGTTGGGTACTTTCAGCAAGAAAAGCTTACACTTAGTATGGGAAAAGCTGTAACTAAATGATAACTAATACTTTTTTAATTTTTGTATACTATAAGACAATGAATTTCATTAAAGAAATAACAAATACTCGAATAACGAGCTTTGTGTAGTTGTTTTGGTTTTATGTACATACATCACTAAAGAAAAATGTTATTATTGTGCTTAATGAAAAAATTTAATAAAAAAATAATTTTAAAAGAAAAAGATTCGAAAATTGGGCCGAGAATGATAAAATAGGCGTATAAATTTATATATACCTTGTTACGTTATAACCTTTTTAAAACTTTTGAGTTCGTAAAAATTACGTTAAATAAAATAAAGAACACGTATGTAGCTGTTGTTTAGTTTTACAGTCACTTCACTTATATTTGTACAGTATCCAATTCATTTATCTTGCACTTAATACACCAACACTTAATACATCAACACCTTAACACGACTTTAGTTATTGATTGTTAAATTACAACTGACTGACGGGGTAAGGGAGCTTTCCTTATATACCAAAGTTGGTACCAATGAAGCAAAAAATTATACAAAATATGAGCAAAAATAGTACAAAACCATGTGTAATAGTACACATTTTTTTCTTTAATTTCCAATCTTTTTATTAATTAAATGAAAAAGATCAAGTTTTGTGTACTTAAGCGTGTGTAATTTACATAGTAGGTACATGGTATACATATACAGTCAAGAAAAAAGTCCAGTAGCTGTCAGCAGTATTGTTTTTATTTATGTTTTCTTATTAAAAACATATACAAAGAGTTTGTGAAAATTTAGCAATTATTTCAAAATTTGCGAATTTGTATGTTTTTAAAATAATAAACAAATAAAAATACCAACGATTTGCGCATTTATAAATACATATTCTTAAGAAAAGCATCGCCAAATTGAAGCGTTTGATGTGATTTCCGAATTATCATCAGTATTCTAAATACTTTTTTAATATTATATATCTTTAATTAAATAAAAACCAATTTTTTTTTTTGTATTTTTCTTCTCGTTTATTTATATTTTTTCACTTTTGACAGCTGCTTTTTTAACTCACCGCGGTCTCTTCTTGAAATTAAAGATTCAAAAAATTCTCTGTTGTTTTTATATTGTTGTAGGGTGCCACCACCTTATGTAATTTCACCACGCTTAGGGCCGTTTTCTTACTGGAAATCCATTGATATACCAGGCCCAATCTATTAACAGATGACTCAGAATTTGTTCCAATATATAAAATCATATTGTATATCATGAAATTGGTCAATATTACCACCGAATAAAGCCAAACGAGCCACATTTTTGACACCATTGCTATCCCCATAATATTGCCTCCATTATGTTTGACTGTAGGTATAATATTCTTTGCATCAAATGCAATGTTTGGTTTTCTCCAAGCTTTTAACGCCGAACTTTTCCGAAAATGTTATAATTACATTCGTAGGTAAATTTTACATGATTATTAAAAACCTTACTACTCTTGTCTACATGTGCTTTAGTAAACTCGCGACGATGTCAACGATTATTAACTGAAATTAGTACTTCTTGCGTGCTATTCTGCTATGAAATCATGACAATGTAAAACTTTTATTATTGTTCGTGGAGCAATATTTTGGTTTATTTTCCGTTTTCGGTTGTTGTTATAATTCCAAATGATCGTCTGTATAGTAGCACGACTGAATTTTGTTATCTTAACAATTGTTTCATATGATTTATTTTCCTGAAACATGTATGTATCTTTTCGATTTGCTATTTTCGAGGATAAAAATTAAAATAATATAATATCCAGAGGCATAATTGGGCCATTTTTCTTCGCAAATGAGCAAGGAGCGGTAGTTACAGTCAATGGCGATCGTTATCGGGCCATGTTGAACGAATTTTTGTTCACAAAAATTGAAGAGGAATATATTAGCAACATTTGGTGCCAATATATTTCGTGCCACACAGCCGAAGCTACATTCGATGTTTTGCGCCCTGTTTTTGAAGATCACATTATCAGCCGCAGAGCTGATGTCGTTTGGCCACCTCGGAGCTGTGATTTGACACCGTTGGACTATTATTTGTGGGGTGCCGTCAAAGATAAGTGTTACGCCAACAAACCAGAGACAATTGAAGCTTTAAAGGACAATATTCGTGAAGCCATTGGTAAAATACAGCTGCACACAATCGATAATGTGCTTAAAAATTGGACCGATCGTGTAGGCTACTGCATGGCCAGCCGAGGCAGCCATTTGAATGAAATTATTTTTTATAGGATTGTATTTTCAAATAAAAAAAGAAATTTTAGAAAATATTCAGTAGTTTTTTTTATAGCATTTTCAAAAAAATTTTATTTGGCGGACCCTTTATATTTAATATTAGTAGTTGCACGTTGTATGTAGACGTTTTTCCTGCTAATTATTATGTTTTTCCCTCATAACTTCTAAGTTATATTTTTTATATTATATTTTTCTTCAGATAATCTTAAGAATAATAAAATACCTTAAACATTTCGAATTTCGCCACTACTTCTCAAAAACTTCAAAATCGTAGGATGTATATAGACTTTTTTCTTTGACTGCAAATACATTATTTTCTGAAACCTAAGGAACTTTTTACGATAAAGTAAAAAAGTCATATATTTTCTTTCAATTACTTTTAAGAAATTTTAGAATGGATATTGCAAGAGCTCAAGCGAACTGGGCTGTGGTAAATTGTGAATCAGTTTTATTTAGAGCTTAATTTGTTAAATACACGTTTGAAGACAAAAGTGAAAACGATTACATTCGCGTTATTGTAGAGACGCAATAAATCATGAAGGAGAAATGTAAAAATGCGTCAGAGACTAGAAAGAACATCCAAGAGCTTCGGCTTCAGTGTCAGTAATTGTTTTCGGACTTCCATTTTTGTTCGAAAACTTGCTACTGACCGCTGTCTTATTTTATAAAAATTTGCGGTTTTTCGAGTTCAATTGCTATTTATATAGATAGAATTTGGTCTCATTGAACTTTTTTAAATTTCACTTCAGTATGCAAACAATCATTCAATTTTCAAACTAATACTGTTATATGCAAAAACTTCCTACTTAAGCACCGATAGTTGATTATTTTTCGGCTGGTGCAAAAGTGAGCCAATGCTATTGAGTTAAATAAATCGGTATATTCTGAATAAGGACCCGAATAAGGTAATGCTTATTTATATTGGCCCACTTTTGCACGAAAAATGCCAATAGATGATCTCCATCAATGTTGGGTGGAGACACTTCTTCATTTACAAACAATTTATTGGACTCGATGCCTAGACGACTATAGTTGTTATTTCGTGGCCTAAGAAAACATTGGTATTAAGAATAAAATATGCGCATTTACTTTTATTGGCACACTTTCATTGTGAAGTGCATTTTCATACTTTCTGAAGTTTTTTGTTGTTTTGTTACGAAAATACAACACTGTATTGTGGGATTTTGGTATATATCGACCATCTTCACGTTACATTTGATTTAACGGATACGAAGACAGAAGATGGTCAATATTTACTGAAACTTCCAAACTGTAAGCAATTAGGTATATAAAGAAGCTGCTTTACCTACAAATTAGAGTTAGTTATCGCTTGGCAGTCAATAAGCAAAGTTGTGTTAAAGCGGAAATAAAAGTGTTATATAAACGAATATTTAGGAATTGTAATATAATAAAAATAACTGTGTTTATTTTATTTTAAGGCAATTTAAATGAATTCAAAGGTTTTAAAAAGGTTAAAACGTAACAGTGTATTAAAAACATAATTTATCTTAAATAATTTTTATGTTTTTTAAACCTTGAAGTTAATTACTTAAAATCTAAAACTTTGCTAATCGGATTTGCTTTTTATTAGATATAAATAATTTTGTTAAAAAATATAGCCTAGCTTACCTTTACTGTGAGTCACTGTAAATTACCTTTAAATGTGTTAAGCAGGTAACTCTTGCAGGGAAAATTTCTGTACGATTTTTTGTATACAAAATTTTTAAAATAGTACAGATTTTGTATGATTATGCAAAAAGTGGCAACACTGTTATATACCTAACTACTATCAGCTTCAAATGTACTTGTATGCACTAAAATTTTCTATTCATTCTCGTTAATTCCAAAATGTTTAATTGTATTACCCAAAGATTGAACTGATAACACCGTTCAATATAAGTGGGTAACACTGTTAATAACAGAAATAACACGTTGATTCTGCATTGCCACAAACCCATAGAATAAATGCCATAATAAAGTTTATAGCTAATACTACTACTGTACTAATTTGGCTTATCTTATCTTTAGGCATTGTTTATTTTCGTATTATATATATAATTTTCCTTTTCTATCTTTTAAAACTTTGCGGTCGTATTAAATTTATATCGGGTGGACCATTTAAAAGTTTAAATTTGAAAATGCAATAAAACAAAAAAGGTTTGAAATTTTGCCAAATTCATTTATTTGTTGTTCCAGTTAGAATTGAAATATTATTTTATTCATATGGATGCCGCGGCTGGCTTCACAGTACCCCATTCGATCGGACCAATTTTCGATAACTTTTTCGAGTGTATGGAGTCGTATCTCGGCAATGACATCACGAGTTTTGGCCTTCAAATTCTTAATTATCTCTGGCATAACACTTGTATTTAACGGCACCCACAGAAAATAGTCCAACGGTGTCAAATCGAAGCTTCTTGGCGTCCAACTGGTACCAAATTTCATCTAATTAAACGGCCATTAAACGTTTAACGCAATAAATCGATTATGGCATGAGATGTGTGTCAGGTTGCACCATCCTGCTTAAACTAAACATAGTTCATATCAATACCATAAAGAGTGGGCACACAAAAATCAGTTATCATGGTGCGCCGTCCTCATTTTCAAAGAAATGTTGGCCAATGATGCTTCCGATCCACAAGTCGCACCAAATAGTCACGTTTAGGTTTTCTGAGCCTCAAATACGGCAATTTTTCTTATTAACATATCCACCCAGATGAAAATGAGCTTCATCCGAAAAGATGATTTTTTGTTCAGTTTCTCCTTGGCCCATCTAGCGAAGCGAAAACAAAGCGGATGATCATGCGGTTTCAACTCATTAAACATTTCGATTTTTATGTGTTTTACCATACATTGACGTGTTTTGTCAAACATCTCAAATGAACCGGTTTAGATTAAAATACTTCGTTAAACACGTATATGACAGGGTTACATTTAATTTTGGGGTGCGTTAAGTATGTAGCTGATGAAGCTGTCATTTTTTTTGGTTATTAAACACATATCGTAGTGTTCAATGGCCTCATATTAAAAAAATAAACGAAAACAGATCAGGAAGGAGAATTTTTGGTGGAAATTTGATAATTCCGTCATTAAGAAAACTGAAATATGCTGCTGATAAATCCATCAGTATTTTTTTTTTTCAATTATTTATATATTTTTAATCTTCTCAAACTTGTTTGCAATTTTTTATAAGCATCAATAACAGCTGATCAGACGTCATTCATAAACATCTTAAATGTAGTGTGAAGGTTGTATTTAGTTATTAAAACATTTTGCTTAAACATTATTAACTGCAAAATTTTTTCTAAACTCGCAACTTCATTTGTCACCATAACATCACTTTCTTCAAGATTTATTCGTATTTTATTTACTATAATACATTTCTCTGTCTGTTATCTTGTGCGGTCTATTAGATCTTTCCTTAATTTTGATGTTGTTGCTCGAAAAATGTCTGTCTATTATACTTTTTATTGTGGAATATGGTCTTTTGACACTATTTCCCATTGCTCGAATGGAGTTTTCTGCCGTTTCACATTGTTTTCGTCTCAAGGCGACCTTTATTTAAACGTGGCCTGTCCTTGACTGGTTGTGTTTTGTTCTTGTGTATTGTTTGCGTGGCGTACGATGTAATTTAGAGTTCTCCCATGAGGGTGGCTCCGTTTATTCTTGTGTTGTTGAGTGTTTTTGTTTGTTGTGTTTCATCATGGCCACCCCAGTGACCTCAGTCCCTGCCCGACTACGTTGAGGCCCCCATATGGTGGACCCAAATCACAGTAGGAGTTTAGATACTCTCCGACACCTCATCAAGGTGGAGGTCATATCCAAATAGCATGGCTTTCGATTGTTACTCACCGGTGATTTTAATCATAGGTTGGGGCGTTTGTGGACGCATTGTAATCACTCGTGTTTTGGCACTGTGAGGCTATGTCCTAGGGCAGATAATCACTTAAAGCAACTGACTTTATTTAAAAAAGTGTTACCTTATCGTTTATTTTCAATCTAAACCGTTATTTGTATAACTATGGGCAAATACTTTTTAAAGTGAAAAATATTAGGTCGTTCATTTTTTTTTAGAAGTTTATGTTTAACTAAAACGAGAAACTACTTAATTGGTAATATTTTTAATTAGACATAATATACATACTTAATTGTTTATAAAAATTTTAATAAATTTGAATTGTTATATTTTTTTGCAACGTGTTTTAAAATAATAAAACATGAGAAAATATTTAATGGAACCACTGTATTGTAATATTTATGTACGATTCCCATAATTGGGTAGCTAAGGACACTATTGGAAAATTATAAATGCTTTCTGTGGATTCACATTTCTATTCTGATAGATCTGTGGCTATAAAAGAACGCATATCGTTTTATTTATTTTTCAATTTCTTCAACAGAATGTTTTGAAAAAGTGTGAATTCCTCCTATAAGAGGTCATTTTTATTAATATTTTTCCCTTAACCTGCTACTATAAATATCGCGTTGTTTTTTGTTAACATAGTTAGATTTCATTTGCTCATTGTGTTAAATACAAGTAAAAAATTTGAGTACACACTTAAATTATTTATGAATTTGATAAAAAAAAAACGTAGCGTCTAATACCGAATCAATTGAGTCTTTACAAATTCGGAAAGTATTTTTTTCTAATTAAAAAAAAAAAATAATTACTCCAACCATTAAATATAAAAGCAAAGTTTTAATTACCAAATTAGAAAAACACACATCGAAGAAAAAATATATTTCGGTTAGAAATAGTCAAAACGGCAATACTGGTAATTTTGTCCCAATTTTCCTGCAGCCAAACCTAAATTGTATGAAGGAAACCAAAACAGCACCGCGTAATCGCTTTGCGTTTGACAGGTCGTTAGATAGTGAAGTTGGCTGCGAAGAATTGTCATTGATACATCTTTTGTTCAATCTGACATTTATTTAATTGAAATTATTTATTTTACAACTTGGGCGAGCAAATTATGAGAATTGGAATTCAAAATGTAAGGATATAAAACGCAAGGAAAAAATTTAGAAAAGTATAGCAAAGCAAGTTAAAAGACCCACAAATTTATGGTAACTGTATAAAATTGCCATTAAACAGTTAACGAGTGTAAAACCAAAGAGTCTGCGGGACAGATATAGAAGGGAAAAGGTGGCTGATGATCTTCCCTCTGGTTCCTACCAAATACTGGTGTTCCATGGAAGTATTTTAATAGCCTCAAATAGTCGGGTAGGGTCAGGTATTCGACATGTAGTTCAAGTGTTTACTTATAACAAAATGTAAATATTTTTTATTATACCAGAACAAGCAATTTTTGTGAAGAACTTGATAGCAGTGTGGAATGGCTCTATATTCTTGTCAGTCAACCTCAACCCCTGCCACAGCTAATAGCAAGAAACGAAAGAGTGACGATCTTTTCCTTCATGTTTTAAAAATATGAGTAGTCTCAGACACATGTACAATATATATTGTGATATTTGGATCGTGATCTATTTTACTGGATTGTGATTGTGTGCTACTTGTTTAAAATTTATTATAATTTTGTGCTGCGAAAAAACTGGAACGAGACATGTTAAAGGGCTAATTATAATGTGCATAAGCAAGGTTAAACAACTGTGCGCATACATACAATCAAATGTGTATAACTACAATGTACTTAACAAACTTTTCGCCAAGTTTAGGTAAATTGTATTTGTTTACGTTTAGAGCGAAACTGATAGCGCTGCACGTACGTAAACAGCTGTTTCTGTGTTATACGAAAAATAATAGTAAAAGAACACGACTGCTGCGTACTTACGCTTAAAACGTGCCATATGTCAACAAATAATGTAAATAAAAAAATGTAAACATATTTTTAAACAAAATTAAAATAATTTTTCGTATTTTTGTAATAAAAGAAATTAATTAAAGCTGTTAAAAATGGACTTAGACGAATTATTTGTTAATATAAGCTTCTTAAACTCAGTTAAATTATTATTAAAAAAAAGAAATCGGTACGTGGACGCCGCTGTAGAAGATGGGGTGTTCGACCCATTAACAAAGACTATATTGTAAAGGACTATAATATTTATAGTGTTTAAAAATATAAAAAAATTTTCGCCGAACAATATTTTAAGTACATCAGATTAAGTCCGGCTATATTTTATTTGTTGCTGGCCCTAGTTCGTGATGAAATAGTAAGATTCTTGCAAAGAATTGGGGCAGAAGAAAGACAGGTAAAAGACAGTAAGTAAACAAAATTATCATGGTGAAATACAATAGTTTAAAATGTCAAGTTATGTAGATATTTGGGAAATGGATGTTCATTGCATTCAATAGTTTTGTACTGGAAACCTGCGAAATACTCTGGCGGGTTTTATCCCCTGTGTATTTCATTGAGCCAACATCGTATATTATTAATTTTTCTGTTTTTAAGGTAAAAATTTAACAAATTTTTTCTAATTCTAGGTAATGATGTAGTGGAGCCAGTCATTCAAAATAAGTGATAAGCCAAATGTAGTACCTCATGGGTGGTGTAGAAATCTAAATATGTTTTTAAACTCAATTTTCTCAATGCCGGCATATATTTCAGATACATATCACTATAGAAGATTTAGTTAACTCCTTCATAGAAGATATAAAAAAATTTCTTTTTAATTTCTTTCTCTTAGTTAGTGTTGCCAGTCGCACTATTTTTATCAGTAGATGCACTGATTTTTGTTTAATGTACTTATTTATGCATAACATCTAAATCAGAAGGCATATATACTGATTTTTTCATAGCTGAACTTTTTTTTACTGATTATTGTTTTAAATTAAGATCCCATTGTCGGCGTAAATAGCACAATCTGTGCCGATTTTTATTGTAGTAATTCGGCGCATATCAAATAAAATGAGCCGATTTTTTTCAGAGAGTTCTCACTATAGTCGCATATTGTGAAATTCTTTTCGGTTCATGTCGGCCAAAACAACTTTACGATATTTATAGGCGCAATATGGTCACACTATCGTACTATCGTGCACATTTCTGTAAATAAAATCACGTGTTGCTGTTTATTCGTACTTAAAAAAAAAAACTTAAATAAATTTTAATTAAAAACAAAAAGTTGCTATAATCATTTATATTGTCGGCTCAATAATTAAAATAAAGCAAAAATAAAAAAAACAGCAAACGAACCGTTTTGGTAAAAGAGCGGTAAGAAAAAAACATGAATATGCACATGAGAGTACTTTACATGAGTTTCGTGAAGACAACAATTAAAATTTTCTTTTTAAAAACTGTGTTAAGCTGCAATCACACGATTGTTACAAATGCATCAATATGTCATTTTGTTTGGCGATTGTCTACTTCGATTGTTGCTTAAGAGCACAACAAATATTGGCTTATTTTATATATTTGCGTTGCCGCATTATTGCCTACCGTTAGAGTCACAATTGCCTTACCAATAATTGGAGCATTGAGTCAATCATATGATCCCAGCTTAAGAATTATATTTCTCTGAATTTGTTGAACTAATCAAACCACACATCAAAAACTATGACACCACTTTTCGAAATGCTATTCCAGTATGTCAGAGGTTAGTTTGTACCCTTTACTATTTAGTCACTGGTGATAGCTACAAAAGCCTCCCAGTTATTTTTCACATTGCTGCAAACACAATCTCAGAGCTTATTCTGGAAGTTTGAGGTGCAATTTTTGCAGTACACAGAGACAATAACCTCAAGGTATATACCTTACATATATGCTTATATATTTATAAATACATATACATATATGTACTTATATGTTCATATATTCTGTGAAAAAAATTTTTCCATTTCAAATGTTTTTCCAGTTACCGTCAACTAGTTAACAATGGACCGAAGTTGCATAAGTACAGTTGAGCCTTCAAAATACGGCGGCACCTTTTATAATCAAAGGGGATTTTACAGCGTAGTGCTGTCGTTGATAGAGAGTACACATTTTTATATATTAGGGTCGGTTGTAATTGTCGTCTTTTTGTTTTTTATAGAAGGTGTTGTAGGAATTTTATTATCAAATTAAAAAGAGATCTTATCTACCGAATCAATTTTAAAAATATTAATAATAATTGATAATGAATATACTACATTATGTATATTAATATCATAAGTATATTTACCTTCAGCAATATTTATTGCGTACTATTTTTTTTAATATCACGTTTATCGGTGGTGTTTGTCGTTTTTGATCGGGGTATAAGTGGCCGATACAAATCGGTACATATTATACAATTTTATTGTTTAGCATTGTGCTAATAAGTGTTCATATTATCGGCTTATAAGTGCTGATTTTTATTGTATATGATCGGTATAATATCGATACAGATTATTGTATTTTAAAAAAACGTGAGCGTTCACATTATTGGTACATAAAATAAAATTAAAATCCGTTCAATGCGCCAATAGTGGGATCTTATCTTTAAAGTGTTTTTTCATCACAAAGCTTTAAAGTATCTTCTATTTTCTTTGAAACACCCAAGTTCTAAAATAAGAAAGATAAACTGAACAAAAGCAACTGGTCGAAGCAACGCTGTGGTGGACTATTTTTGTATGCCACACTGTGATGTGCAACCAAAACTATGTACGTATCTGCAAACTGTGTTATCAAGCTATTGAAACTAATATTTACTGATTTTAAAACTGTACCAGGCTTTACTTGTGGGACAACCAAGTATTCTAGAGTTATCCTTAATCTATTGACTAAGTATTCTTTGAAATTGTTATTAAATTAAAAAATTTAACAGGTTTTTGTGTAGAATTTGCGTTGATTGAAAAAAGTGTTTTGTTGACTTAGCTTAACTTTACGAAAATTGTGCAGAAATTCTTCGAATAAAAACCTAGGAAACCTACATGTCCTGTGCAGTATATAGGTCCTGTTTATTATGCATTATAAAAAATTAGAAGAGAATGGAACACATCTTTAGTAACTGTTGTAACTTGGAAACGTATGGAAATGAAGAATAATATATACGAAAATCTGAGTGTTTTTCAACATAATTCTGATAGTTCAACAGGTAAGTTAACTGTTGAAACAAAATATTCAAAACTTCTTGATAGTATAGCAAAATTTTGGTTATGGGGTGTGTTCTGTTTTTAATGCCGATGGACTCTCGGGCTCATCTCTTGATATTCATGATGAACTACAGCAAAATTTAGTGGAATGCATTAAAATTAATGATTTTTATTGCTATCAAGTCATATAGACCAAGTTCGGAAACTGTCATTCTAACCTTTCTTTAGATATACAAAAATCAATATTTACCTTGTATTAAAATTTGTTAATAATGATTTTCTGCTGTCAAATGCTATTTAAACAAACTTAATTGCGCTATATGTGAACACCAAATTCGAAGGCTCAATTTATAAAATAATTGACTCAATTAAGATCTATGTCTGAACATGGTATTAATTTATTTTTATTAATTATACATCAATAAAGAAATAAATAAAATTTATTCTATTATTTATTTATTCTAACAGAATTGAACAAGTACATATTTAAAATCAAATCTATATTTTACTGTTTATTTTCATTATTTTAGATACTGCTAAAGACACAAATTTGAAAAAAGTTAAACAAATTGAAAGTAAGATCACGGATACTAACAGCAGCCAGGAATAAAAGGAAGCTTGGTCAGAAGAGGAAGAGAGGTGTGTTTTGCCTTGTTTTTATTTCTAATCAACAACATTTTGCAATTAATTTTTATTTTTGTTTACGTAGCGGCGGCCATATTAGTGTGACGCAACTAAGAACACAATGAGTAACAACAAAAGTTAATGCTAGAAAGAGTATTTGTTGACCACCGGAATGGCTGATGAAAACTGGTGCAAGTACAGGACTTCCAGAACGACCAGCAACAATATCAACGTGTGGCTTTCAAATGAGTTCGTAGTTGATACAAACGAATTCAACTTTGGACACTGTGTTTGAGTAAGGTTTAAGGTAAATAGACGCTTCGTTTTAGTAAATTGTTACTACAGAATAACCCGCTCAATTGCTTTTCACGTTTACTTGCCCCATTTTTTTAATCCCCGTTTTATTTCTTTCATTTGCAGATAAAACTACACGGCTGAATTATATTTCCCAAAATAGTAATTTTGCTTCAATTTCTCTCGTTCAATTACCCAAAGTACTTACTGACTTACATACAAACTTACTTCTTATTTAATATACCATAACACTCGTTTAATTTTTAATGTGATATTAATAATTATTAAAAAAATGTTTTGCTTAATTATTTAAAATATTAATTTTCTGCATTCTCTTTTCCATTACATGTAATTGCAAACGTTCGGATAAACACCTTTAGGAGGTAATTTAGCGTGTTCGTTTAAATGCCTGCTTCGCATAAGTATCCAAACAGCTTTGAATTTTTGTCCACGTAATTACCCTGAAAGTCAGCAATCCCAAGGAAATTAGCATGCCGTTTTTTTAAGTGGTGAAACACAAGTTCAGTCATTTCAAGAAGACAAGACATAGTTCAAATTACCTATGTGTGTTATAAATATTGTTAAGTTTTAATATTTTTAAAACGTTTGCGTTCGCTTAAATTGCGTTAAAATAAAATAAACAACACTTTTGATGCCGCTACAGCTATATTTTTATTCCACTACACAATAACTTTTATACAGCTTACAACAACTTAATATTCGCTCATACAACACTATTATTTCCGCTTAAACATTTTTATTTCGTACTACAGCAAGCCGATAAAACTACGTAGGCAAAGCAGGCTCCTTATATATCTAATTGCCTACAGTTTGGAAAGTTCTGGAAATGTCTCAAATGATCTCATATCCTCTATCCGTTAATTTTAAACATGTAAGATTATGTTACCCATAGGTGATTTAATTGGCAGTGCTGCCAGATACATAAATAAGTATGGCATTGACAGGGTGACACAAAATATACCAAAATCCTACAATTTAGGCGTTTTTTATTCTCGTAACAATATTGTTACGAAAATCTGGTTTGGGAACAACTATCATTTGTTACATCGCTAAAATAAATAAACAAAAGCTGCAAAAACAACTATACGTGCTGTTTATAAATAGCCAGAATCGACAACAACAAACATTAGCAGAGTTAAAATAAATAAGAATAACACAGCAACGACAAAAACTAACATCAAAGAAAACAAGTAACAGACAATAAACAAACAACAGCAAATGTTAAGAGCTGAAAAAGGTAGATGGCTTCAAAAGAACTAAAAAGAAATTAATTGAATGAAATGGAATCTACGTGAAATATCGAGAGGTTCGAGAGCTTTCGATGTGTTGTTTACTCAGCCATATAAAAAGCACATCGATGAGAACAAGTGGCAGCTTAAGTAAAGTAAACTCAGCGAACGTGTTATTGGTTTGAACTCAGTGTAAAAGAGTTTAGTATGGTTAAACTCTGGTTGAAGAGGTTGTGATCGAACCTAGGTTATAACTACGATCGGGCTGGAAGATCTTTAGGTAGAAAGACCTGTCTGGTGTTGTTTACAAAGTTGTAAACAGAAAGAGTAATTAAGAATAAAAATTGTTATTGCTTGTAAAAAGGTTAAAAGCAGTGGTGCACAAAACCATAAAATAAAACCAAACTCAAGATTTATTTTGTTTTAACTACAAATACGAACTCATACATACACATTTTTAAAAAGCTAAAAACATAACAATATGTTTTTAATCTATATATATATATAAGAGGACTATAATATGCGTTGTAATTTATGTTCTCTGAAATGCGCCAACCGGTTTTATTTTGCAATCACTTAAATGAAGGGTAAAATCAATACCAAGGTTTTTATGTATATGCGGTTTTTGTAGGTCCATTGGTTCGCGAGTTATTGACCTTAGAGTGAACCCATTTGTATTGCACAAGTTTTACTTTAAAACGAAATTTGTACAGCATTTAAACTTTGTGTGAGTTAGAAAATTCTTTAAAACTGTGTATATAAAAAAACATATGTAGAAAGCTTTCATTTGGTGTGTGGCTTCACTATTGTTTAACTGGGTTGTGCCACCCCCATGTAAAACATATTTATATGTCTATATCTTTAAAACGGTAATAGTATTAGTCGCTAAATTTGGCCCAAATAACTTTGTGATCAATACGAATCATCAGTAAACATTGGGCCGAATTCGATGAGTGAGAGTAGCACCTCCCACACAAAGTAAATATTGATGTTTGTACGAGTATATCTAGAGAACGATTAGAATGAAAGGTTCTGTTCTTGGTCTAAATAACTGAGTAGTTATTACACATCACCAGTCGAAATATAGGCGAATTTGAATAAGTGGGTGTGGAATATCCCATACAAATTAAATATTGTTTTTTGTATATCTAAAGAACGATTAGATTGTATCCACATCAGTCAAAAAGTAGGTATAACACAAAGACTTTCAGCAACGCGGGAGGGATTACTCTAGTCATATTAGAAAAGTAGAGAACCACGAAAGCATCGAAAACTTTGCTTTGCTGTAGTAAAATATAGCTATGAATTAAAGAAACTAAAAGTCTCCTTTAAATATAATTGCAATAGTTTTTTAAGTTCAAAATAATTTTTTGATTTATAAAATCAAGCGAAAATCACTCCTTGTTGTAAATTTGCTAAATATGCTCTGTTTCAGTAACAAAGAGTGAGTTTCTTTTATAGAACCTTTAGGAAATAAAAATTTTAAAACAAATAAATAAGAAATATTTTTTGAAAATTTTGTGAAAAAAAGTATATTTTTGTTTATATGACTTTTTACACGGTATCGTTTGGAATGTGTCTACCGTGCAAAAACAGGACTAAGTGTTTTGGGTATATAAACAAAATAAAAAACATGGCTGTTTAAGTATAGCAAATTTGCAATAAATTCTTTGTAGCAGCAAATACCACTTTCGTGTAATTTGTTGTTGTGACGTAGCAAAATGTAGCAAAAATTCTACGTTTCCAAGACTTGCAAAGCCTGTTTGCAACAAAGAGTGATTTCCCTGTAAATCTTTTTATTACTTGTAACGGGTGTTTTTTATAGAGGTATAGAACTTCAAGCTGCAATAAAACAACGATGGATTATTTGGTTGACATGAATTTTATTTATCCGAAAGATAACTTTGCGGCATTACATTTTAAATATGAATTTTGGCATATGACCGCCACGGCTGGCCGGATGTAGTCCAATCTGGACGTCAAATTTTCGATGACTTTTTCCAACATTTGAGGCCGCATATCGGCAATAATACGGCGAATGTTGTCTTCCAAAAGGTCAAGCGTTTGTGGCTTTACCGCATAGACCAATGACTTTACATAGCCCCACAGAAAGTACTCTAGCGGTGTTAAATCACAAGACCTTGGAGGCCAATTCACAGGTTCAAAACGTGAAATTAGGCGGTCACCAAACGTGTCTTTCAATAAATCTATTGTGTCACGAGCTGCGTGACATGTCGCGCCGTCTTGTTGAAACCACATCTCCTGGACATCATGGTTATTCAATTCAGGATTGAAAAAGTTAGTAATCATGGCTCTATACCGATCACCATTGACTGTAACGTTCTGGCCACCATCGTTTTTGAAAAAGTACGGACCAATGATTCCACCAGCTCATAACACCAAACAGTCAGTTTTTCTGGATGTAACGGTATTTCCACATACACGTGAGGATTACCTTCACTCCAAATGCGGCAGTTTTGTTTGTTGACGTAGCCATTCAACCATAAGTGCGCTTCATCGCCAAACAAAATTCGCTTATGAAAATTGAAAAAAAAATCGCTTATAAAAAATGAAAATTACAGTATTTACAAGCGTTGTTCAGGCGTGAATCTATCCATGATGAATTGCCAAACCAAACTGAGAATAAATCACTTGACAGCTGTTAAATCGGTCGCCATCTTGAAAAGTAATGCCAATTTAAAGTTCTACACCTCTATAAAAACACGCTTTATATTAGAATGTGTATTTTTTATTTATTAATATTGTTTTTATGTTATTTTTAACAAAATTAATTCATTTGAAAAGCAAGTTATTTAGGTATCTCTCAATTTAAACTTTAAAAAGGAGTGATCTTAAAAATTCTGACGTGGTTATCGCAACGGTCTTTTAAATAAAAAAAGTAAATCAAAATTTAAAATTATTTTTCAATAAAATCACTATTAATATATCTTTCCGATTTGGGTGTATTGCATTGGATTTCATTTTTCACTACTTCTAGTGATAGTGGAAGAATTAGTGTGTTATCACACCCTAATATTCAGTGGTAATGAAAATTTAGAAATCCATTGGCACTTTAGTGGAATGCAAATTGGTGAGATTTTTATGGCGCGGGCTGTTAGTAATGTCAACAAATGATAAAGTCGCTCAACTGGTGCAAGAGAGGGGATCGTCGTACTGTATTTTAAGAAAATTTCACAAATTCTTGAGTAACGCTTGAAGCATTCTATGTTGGTATCGATGTTCATTAAAAACAGCTCCAGTTCTCACTTCATGCTATACGCAGGTTCTCCAGTTAAGGAAGCTACGTATAGAAAAACTTAAATCAATAAATGTACGAGTACTTAGTAATCTTCGCTTAAGTGCTAATTTACATTGACTTTCTCCAAAATCTAGAAATTTACCGCTGCGCTGCTACTTCGTTGATTGCATTCTGGTCTGCAAGTTTTATATCTGAATTTGCATAATTTAAAAATACTTGTTTAGAGTTTCAGTACTGTAATTTTGTGCATTTTTGAACAAAACATTGCAAAAGTTTAGTTTTATAATCGGACATGAGATGGCTACTACAATTGAATTGGGAGTTTCATTGCTCATTTCACAATATATTTTGAAGCGATCCACTAACCGAGTTTGTAATTTGTGGCAAGCAAATCGCAAAAATGTTATCTCTCCAGATTAATATATTTTGCGTAGCTTGACCTTTAAAGATACTAATGTTGCAATGAAATACCAGAAGTACATATTTTTTTCTCTTTGCAGAAAATCAAAAGAATGCGCAATTGGCGTCAATACAAAGCAGTATTGACAGTATTAAATTCAGGAATATGTAATAGCGTACACAATTCCGGCAGCTTCTTTTTATATTTTAAAATTTAGCTTACTATACAGCGTCAAATAGCTAATTCCAACGTGTAACTGATGGAGTTTTTAAAGAACAGAAGATCAAATTATTAATAATTTCTGATTTCGTCGGACGATTACACTGAACAACTGAAACATAAAGAGATAAGTTAATATATATACATACATATGTATATACACTAGCATAAGTCCGTTGCTCTCTGATACTGAATATACATACATATGTCTACATATATTTTCCAGAGGCTTTTTTTATTTTGATTAAAAATTAACAATTTTATAGGCTGACAAGCGTAGAATTAATGTTTGTACGCAAACTTATGCCTAATGTAACTACATATGTATGACAAAATATTAATACACCGAATAAAGAATGTCCGTAAGATTATAAATTGTTTTTACCGGTGAAGAGCTTGTTTATGGCTGCTGAAAATTGCTTCATTTTGCTTAATAATATTTATGTAATCAGTGGTAGAAAGTAGATTTAAAGTGTGGCTACCACATCGGAAATGTTTAGGGAAACTATTAGAAATTTCTGTAAATCTAGGCACATTCTCATTATCACTTTCGTTGTCATCTTCAGAATCATTTAATTTTTCTCCATCCGCAAGGAAATTTGTTAAATTTTATGCAGTTTTCCTTTCATAATATTCATCAGTACAATGATGGAAGTACTTTGCATATCGCAACAATTCCTTCCATCCTTCGCTCATAGTTTGTGCTCCGCCTCTGAAATTTTAGAAAGCATTAATATCGAAATTGTAACTGTCAGTGATTGCAAATAATGAACGTATGAATGTAAGCCACTGCTAAATCGAATAAAGTTGTGATGCCAGCATGGTTACGGATTCTTCTTCTTTTTTGCATGAAACCGATTTTATTATCATTTGCCATTCTGTTCTATGCAAAATACAGCAAACAAAGAAAGTAAAGAATGTGACAGAAAACTAAATTTGAATATTTTTTAACGTTTTTAAATCGAGTAAAAATTTGCTATCGTTTTTAAATTCATTCTCCATTATTTCAAGAAAAATACAGCCATAAATGTAAGTCTTAAAACTTTTAATACATTTTTACGTACAATAATTAAAAACTTAACATATTTCAGTGGAAAACATAAATATGCAAGAAGATATACTACTATCATTTATGGAACCAAACCAACAATTAGCCAGGGGATTTTGTAAAGGTGATAGGATAGACACTGAAAATCTTTGGAATTTAAGAAGTATTGGTACACTAACAAAGACAAAATATGCTTGGAAAAAGGTACGGTTAATATGTATACATAATTAGTATTTTTGTTTAAATTTTATGAGTTCATAAATCTTTAGGCATGGTTGGGTAAAGAGTGCAAAATAAAAAATCTCGATCAACAAAAAAAAGCTCAAGCTACTGGTGGCGGACCTTACAACCAGTTATATATACATATATCTAGTAAAGAAGAAATAATTGTTAAGCTTTGTCCCCATTATGATGTAGTGGATGGCATAGACAATAGTGTTGATTGTGTCGGCCAATTTGTAAAAAATTGTACAAACTGGACAAGCATAAGGTGCAACGAAGAGGAAATGCGAAATGAGATAGAGCTGGAAACAACAACATCGAGTCGTCCTACAAAGAGTAATATTTGTTCCGAATCTGTGTAAAATAATTTAACACAATTTATGGCCGATGAAACAAATTGTTACTCGGATATCTCTAAAACGCTAAAAGACTTTCTCATCACACCAAAGGCAAGTACAGATGTTCTAAAAAATTTTGAAGCAAATACCAAACGTGTATGTTGATCATTGGACAAAATGTCCGACAAACTTAAATAACAAAACTCAAGCTATTGAGCAACAAACGAAAAAACTTGCTCTACAAAGAATTGAATTTGAAAGACATTACAAGGCAGTTGAGATATTGGCCTATGAAAAATATATACTGGAAACCAAAATTTTAGAACTAGAAATTAAGCGCTGATAAGTGAAATTTTGTTAAATATTTTTAAATACTGCTTTATATTTAAGATTTTTTTTTAGTTCAATAGAACTTGAAGTTTACTTTAATTTATTTTTTATTTATTTTATATAATATCTAATAAATTAATTAAATGCTTACAAAAGTGTATGCACTTTCTTAAAATCTTATTGTTAACTACAATGTTAACCGTAGTAGTTCGTGGTGGCTTGCAAAGAATGATAACATCGGTTAAGTTTAGCGAAATATAATTATTTCTTTATTGTCAACTTGTGACGCAACCAGATATTCAAGTTCCTTAAATTATAATTCAAATAACATTTCAATAAAAGTTAAATTTAATAAAGTACATACTTTTTGGTTTTAAACCACCAACAATATTTTTATAGGCTTAAGAACGTTGTGTTTAACTAACAGAGTTAAATTTGATTACAGTTTTATAAAAACTTAGCACGTTGTGCGCAATTATCACTGTTAGATTCAACTAAAGTTTTACAGAATTAAGCACGTTGTGCTCAACTTGCTTAACCTTAAAATTATCAAATTAAAATATGGTAAATGTAATAGATTGTGTAATAAAGAAAGATAATAGATAAAGGTTTTTTTAGAGGTAGATAGGGGCAGTTATACTTATTTTTGGATATGGTAGCATTAACAATAAATTAGTGTTTAGTTAGATGATCTGCTCCTTTGAGAACCACAGCCAATCTTTCTTGCATGGAATAAACTAGTTTTGTGGTGACTTCCAGTGATATTTCCCCCCATTCAGTAGGAAAAACTTTTTAATATGCTTTTTGATATTAAAACATGATGGAGAATTTCTTGCTCGAACAGAACCCTAAAATAATCAATGGGATTGAGATCTGGAGACTGTGGTGATATATACAATTGTTTTTCAACATTACAAAGCATCTAAAGCTTTACAATATCGGCTGCGTTCTTAGAATCGTTACCTTATTCAAATAAAACATTGCCACCAAAACCTACTTTCGTTAAATTTTGCTTCAATTTGACCTTTGATGTGTCTAGGTAATCTCTCTATGCCACAGTGGACTCAATGACCTGCAAATTGTATACCATGTTAGCCGTAAAATACCCCGTAATCATTGCATTTCTACCATTATGTATGAAGTGTTGTGCCGGATTTTCGCCACACGAATTGACGTCTTTTTATTATAAGAATGTAATACTTACTCTCATCCAAAAATATAACCCTTTCCCAGAATTCTAATGGTTTCTTTAACATCTCTCCACTGAACAGTATTTTTCTTTGGCTCATTTTGATGAAATAAAGGGCTTATTACGTTGTATACAAGTATGAAAAGTTTTTCGATTTAAGATATTTCTGAAATTATCATCACATATACTCCTGTTCATTAAAAGATTAATGCTTTCAGCCCCTTTGAGGCTATTATTTTCGAATCATGCTGCACAGAGTTGATGACATGTATCTTTTCTCTTAAAATGAATATTCCAAGGCGGCCAGAACAAGGTTTTATACAAAGCCTTTGTATATACTTTGTAAAAGTTGATGGTTTTCTAGATAGAGGAGCGCATTATCTCTATCTTTTCTGCAACTTCTTTGAAGGTTTTTTCTTGCTTTCTGATAAAAATAATAAGTTTTCTTTCGGCAGGATAAATGCTTTTCTTTTTGAACTCATTGCAAAAAAAAATGTTATTTCACAAACTGAAATTAATTTTCTTACAGCAAATACATAAATTTAATTAGAAATGCAACGAAATCAATAGTTATAAATTAAAAACAACGATTAAAATTTTAATATTTTGTATGTACGCTGACTTTTTCTGAGTAAATAAATGCATTTTTTCTTAAATATGATGCCTAGCAATGAAACTACTTCCTTTTGAAATACAAATTTTGGTTATAATATATTACAGGGATCTAAGGCATGTTACAAGACCAAAAAGTTTAAACTCTGTTGCGAATTCTTAGAAATACAGAATTCTGAATGAAATAAAAAGTTTTGTACGCAAACTTTTTCTGATTAGTGTAAATAATCAAATCGCGATTAAACTCTGTGCTATGCTTTCCCAAATACTCAGTGCTTCGTTATTTGCTGTACCAGGATAAATATTTTGGATTCATTATCTTCTACATTTACATTTTCTATTATCGGTAGCTCTTGGATTTTATAATAATATACTATCACATACTATACAAGGCACAACAAATATTTATAATTTTAACTAAATACTTAGAGAGTTTATACCATAACGCGTGTGATAAGCACCTGGGTTCAAAGCAAAAGACTCATGGCTTGATCGCGGAAGGGGCCAAAAACAATTTGTGTAAAAATACATTTTAAAATTATAAAATAACTGCATTCTTACGATTAAGACATTAATGCTGTAATAACCTTTTTGGTTAAAAAAAATTGTGACCCAAACTTAACTATTTTTACATGAGTGCCATCTACGCATCCAACAACGCCTGGAATACTGTATTAGTCAAATAAATATTTCTTTGATTTAAATATTTCTTGCTCATCTGATGAAGGCCCAATCCAATGGTCGCATAACGATTGCTCCAGTGGTGCCAGCATTCGCGTTAAACTATTCAACAATATCGTGCGATGAATTTCAAGAAAAGCATCATTGCCTACAGATTACTGAAAGCTTCCTTCAGCGAGAAATCTTACTGTTGCGGTGTAATTGTCTCCAAAATCCACAAAAATCCTCTTTAGTAATTCTAAAGAATTGATTCTAAAAGAATCAATTTAGTGAAAATAAAAAATATCTTGTACACTTACATATTTTCAGGCAATTCCAAAGGATTGGATGTATCGCGCAACTTTTTCCGTTTAAAATTTTCAACGTATTTTTCTTCATTTGTTAACAAAATAGATGTTGTTATCATGAATGCCATTTTATTAAATTTTTTATAAAAATAAATTTGGTGCCAATGAAAGTTATTTGCATTTATTGTTGCTTTTTTGTATGAAACAAATACGAAATATTTGTTAATATGGAAAATGAAATCGATACGATTTGTATAACGCCCACAAAAATTGTTTTCGTTTTTGACATTCGGTTTCATGTGAAACCGATTCGATTTCCATCACATACTAATTACCGCTAATCATTCAGAATTAGTGCACTAAGTTTCCACTACGACTAAAATCGTTTCATTTGGTGCACTCAATTGCCACTGCCACTAAAATTGTTTGAGTTAATTTTTTTCATCTGCCTCTAGTGGTGGATGCAATATTTCTGCATTAATGATAAGTCGTTTAGTGGTAATGGAGACGATAATACATTATAAATTTAATGCAATAAACTCAACTCTGATATTCTTAAATGTACAAAATTATATTTTATTTTCCCACAAACAAGTTAATTTTTGAGGACGTTTACTATGAGCCGCACTTTTAAAGTTTGCTTTGTCTTTGAACCGATTTATAATTGTGCGAATTGCATACCAGCTTTGGTTCATTAACTCACCAATATAGGCTAGAGATTTACCTTGGTAAAGTAAATGCAATATGAGATTGCAATCCAATTCCAAAGTTTCTTTTTGTTTCGCACTCAATTTTTATAATATATATAAAAAGGTGGTACAACTTAATATTTTTTCAACTGTTTCTATTCCCAAAATTGATTTAAATTTAGCGGTACTCAATATACAGTTGAGTGTGTTACCAGACTTGAAAATTTCTGCCAATTTACACGTTTTTTAGTAATACACGAAAAACTGGGCCTATACGTTTGTCTACCAAAAAAGCTTCTGTTTTTAAGATTTTTCCTTTAATTTGTTTCGTGAAGAAGATTATACAAATTTTGATGTTATGTTTCATAAATAACCCTTGCATTAAATACATTTACATTTTTGAAGTTTTGTTATTATGGAAATAAATCAATTTGGTTTACTTTAAAGCATGTGCCTACATTTTTGTTGGCTACTGTAAGTATTAAACGCAATCAAAAAATGTAATTTATTTTTTTTTTATTTTAGCCACTTGAAAGCGAAAGAAGTCTAATGTTAACGTTAAAAAGTTCTAATATAAACGCATTAGATTTTGTATAAGATTTCAAATCTAATTGATGAGATTTCGTTCAGGTGTAAATGTCCTAATCTTTTGAATTTCAAAGGAGTTTAATCAATATTAGAGAAAGTGAGAGTGTATTTAAGATACGGAAGACAAAATCGGATAATAAATAAAACTAGAAAACGTTCCAATAAAAAGTTACATACTAATGATAAGTGCTAGATAATCCGAAGAATAAATCAAAATTCCGCCCTCAATAATAGCTAGTGAATAAAAGATATATTTGCAAAAGAAAGTAAGTGCTTCTGTCGTTTAAAGATTCTTCCGAAGTAATGGATATCATGACCGAATTGCTAGAAAGAAGCCATATATAAATGATTGCGATAGAAATAATCGATTAATATTTGCCAATGAATTCTGGAACGACGTTATATTCACTGATGAGTCGAAATTTAATATTGTATTTTCTTCTGATGGAAAACATGGTATGGAGAAAATCGAATGAAGAAATGGATGTTACCAACTTGCGACCAACTGTGAACCATGGAGGGGTGTAACAAATAGTTTGGGGTTATATATCAGCTGATGGAGTGGGAAATTCAGTAATCGTTGAAAGTAATACATATAAATGTCGCGAGTTGAGAATTTTAAAGGAAAATTTAAAACAAAGTGCGGGTAAAATGGGCATTTCGATACTCTCAAGTTGTACACTGATAACAATACAAAACACACTACCAATGTTCTTCGAATATGAACGTTATATAACTGTCTAAAAGTAATTCAAACGCCATCCAAGTCACCAGATATGAAAAATAACTTAGGGAATATCCCATATCTAATAAAAATGTCCTATGGAAAGCACTTTAGAGGATGAAATGGATCCTGAAACGTGTAAAAATATTGTAGAGTCCATACTAAGAAGACTACAGGCACTAAAAATAGGAAAACAAAAGCAACAAACCCCATAAAAACTAATAACTGTCATTTGTTTCTGAAAGTTTATATACACTAAGATTTACATATAAAAACATATTACTTTATATCAACGTTTCTTAAAATATCAGCAAAAACAATCAAGGTCTCCAAATAAAAGTGTGCAAAACAAAAGCAACAAATTAGTATTTTGTTGATGAAATTTTATTTTTTATAACTCCGCCAAGTACGATTTTAGGGACACGTTTTCATTTAGCATCTGGATCTGCAAGGAACTCGTTTTAATTTTTGAATCGTTTTCCTAGAATGTATCTCTTCAATATTCCAAAGAGTTAAAATGAATGATCAGATTTGACTACTAAATGACGGCAATTGATTTGGCTTCATTTGCTTCAAAAATATTTTAGATGTTTTTTATAAAGGAAATTTATGAACATTTCGCATCAAAATTTAAATACTTAAAAATGCTTTAATAAGATTTTGGAAGTGTATAAAACAGAATTGAGTTATTTCATTTTCTACTATAGCAATGTTGTCAAGTACAGCAAGAGTAACAATTCGAACCTTTGAACTTTCCAAGCTCACAGTCACTCCACGTAATAAACAGCGAAAACGTTGCTTCCATACTGCAAAAGCTCACTCTAGAATTATGTGTGGCGATGCGAACATCATTATATTTCGATTCTTTTGAATGGCATTATAAATAGATTTTTGCTATTTATAGCCAAAGCAAGAGCAACTGTTTCACAGATTCTGGACAGTGTTGGTTTGGTAAATCCGTAAAAATCTGCTATATCATCTTGGTACTAAAGACATATAGTGAACTTCAAAATAAAAAACAACAACAAAAACTCTTCACAACAATAACGAAAACAACTATTTTTTACGCGTCAAATATAAGTATGTATACAAGGTAAGAACTTATGCGATAAGAAAGAATAAAGTAGAAATATCTGGTAAGTGATACCATTGTTCTCATTTGAAAATTTTCGTAAACCTCAAAAATTCTGAGTTACGGGTAAGAAACTGGTTTTGTGTCTTCAGGCACTTATCAAGTCAATAACTTAGCTAAGTGTTAACCGATTATAAAAATCTTAGAGGGACAGAAGAACAGAGAAACATAACTACTTAATAGCGTACACTACTTTAAATACTAGAGTTCCGTACGGCGGAAATATAAGTCTTTTTTCTTTTTTTAAGGTGTAATTTCAAAAGTATTTGATATACATATGTTTTTTTATTGTATATTTTAGTACGTCTGTGTAATAGTACTTTGATATGCAACGGTGAAAATTGAACGACTAAAATTTTTACTACTAAAATGCAATGAATTGTATAGTTATAAAGATTTTAAGCTAAAATGTCACTTTGACACGCTATCTAACAAGAGATACGTGAATTTCTTGTTAAAAAAGTGAATAATGACCGATCTTATACGGATACTGGAACAGAATTAAATTTTCCCAAATCTATTGTACACTACACTTTCAAATCTTATAAGGAAAACAACTCATTAGACACGAATTATAAAAATTGTGGAAAAATTTCCAACATCATGCTACGTGATATATGATCATTGGACCGTATAGTAAAGAGATATATGAGAAGTGCCTTTAGAAGTTTGGTTGCTGAGTGGTCACCTGTAGTTGAAAGAATCATAAGACGGGAAACAACCATAAAATATGTAAAAAACTTCGGATTTTACAAAGTAAGTATGGGTTGATTTTACGATTTAATTGTTATAAAGACGGCGTGAAAGAAATGTCCTATATTTTAGACAAACCCCAAGCCTTACATAACTGGGCAAGAGTACGACAAGCCTGGATCCAGCGTCAATGGCAGTCAATAATATTTAGCGACGAATCTAAGTTTGAGATGTCAGTAGGAGACGCTCACAGTAAAGTAATACGGACCAAAAGCGAGGCATTACAAGTTTAGTTTCTTTCGAAGAATACATGTTTCAGCAAGATGGAGCTACATATCACACCTCTAGAACGATAATAAAATGGTTTCAGGACAACAAAATTTATGTTTTTGAGTGGCCATCGTCTAGTCCAGGCTTAAATCCATTCGAGTTAATTTGTGCTATTATGAAAAGATGACTAAGAGCTGATCCTTACAGAACCATGTCATGTCTCAAGCGAAAAATACAGGAATGGGATTCTATGACTCCTCAAGAATGCTTTTACTTGATAGAATCCATGCAGAGTCGTGTCGTTGAAGTAATCAATACCAGAGGTGACGTTACTCAATATTTATTTCAATTTTTACCTGAATTTTTTATTTTATTTTAATAAATTAAAGAATGCTGAACTAAATTTAAAGCATCTATTGACAAAGCACCTTATGAAAAAATCACCGTTACTCTTTAGCACCACAATCAGATTTTAAAAATACACTAAATATTCTGTACGTATATTTATGCATCATAGTGTACATATTCACAACACTTTTCTATCAAACAATGTACAGAAAACTGTTTATTAGTTACTAATAAATGAGCAACTAATTAAATAAATAATTGTAAACGGCAATTAATTTCAGTTTACTTTTCAAGTCGTAAGCATTTAACATTATATACAATAGGTACCTATGAAGTATTAATGCGCCAACTAATATGACAATAAATTTAAATGCTTCTATGTATGTTTATGTATTTGACAACATAAAGTGAAGCCACCATTGCTATTAACCAATTAATTGACCAGTCAAAAGCAATTTAGAATTGCGCTCCACCTTTATAATATTTAACAAGTTTACAGCGCATAAATATTTTTAGTGTTTCTTTTTATTCACACACTGTTGTTGGTATACAATATCATATTATACATTCATACAATTGATCATATCCATACATACTTGTTTATACATACATTTATGTATATACAATGAAATGAGAGTCTTTACTGGGGCAAACTTGTTAAACAGTGTTAACCAACGATATCAGTACGAATGTTGATTATACTGGCGCTTATGAACACATACAAAGAACGCCAACACATTTATTTTTATAATACTGTCATAGCTCCACCTTAAAAAGAAACGGTAAAACCACGCAGCTATCTTGACACATACGACAAACATGATACATATTTACAGTTAATTTAACAAACACGAACAATAACAGTACTTCGTCAATGAAGGTAAGTTATAGTAGAGAGGTGGTGAATTCAACAGATTTTCAACCGACAAACTAAAGCACTGTTAAGCCAATAAAAATATGTTGCCACATCATTTCACATTCGTGCATCCTCAAGCTTTTATTGAAATTTCCATAAAATATCTAATAATGTTCGTTAACAATTAAAGGCAGATTCCAAATAAGTATTTAATATTGAGAACGATAATTACGCTGTGCGAAAATATACCTGTAGCGGAATTCTCTATTACATATATTCTGACAACACTTGTGATTGTTAAGAAATTTAAAAAGCAATTTGTCGTTTTTGCTGTTCCCTATTACATTTAAGAACACTTGTTATTCTCTTGTCATTGCGAGTCAGCTTTTTTGTAAAATAACAACAAAGTTCTTATAGTTATTTCATTAGACAAAAAGAAAACAGTATAAAATGTGTAAGTATTTTGGAAAAAAGTTTTTGCTAACACGGTGCGACAAAAAACACATGGCAAATGATACTATTTTTCTGATAGGCGCTACCGAACAGAATAAGAATCTGCTTTTGAAATTTGCGAAACACCTCCATAGTCTCTAGTTACGGCTAAGAAAAACCGGGTTTTTGGACCTTCATGCACTTAAAACTAATAACTTAGCTAAGGAAGAGAAATGCACTGATATATATTGTTACGAACATAAAAATACAACTCTGCATTGAGGTATTTTGGTATATGTCAAGTTGGCAGCACTGTTACATCGAATATCTTTACGTCACATTTGAATTAGCGGATATGGAAATAGAAGATGGTCGATATTTCCTGAACCTTCTAAAACGCATACAATTAGATATATAAAGGGCTGTTTTACTTACATGTTAGTTAGTTATCATTTGCCTGTCGTAAGATAAAGACGTGTTAAAGCGGAAATAAAAGTACTCTATAGTGAATATTAAGTTGTAAACTGTATAAAAGTTATTGTATAGTAAATAAAAGATAACAGTAAAACAAGAAAAATAACAACGGTATTTATTTTATTTTAAACGCAATTTAAACGAACTCAGTTTTGAAAAGGTTAAAACGTAACATTGGTCTCAGAAGTGGGATTGCGTATATAAAAATAAAATAAATAAATAAAACGGAGTAAAAATGAAATTCCAAGAACTAAAAGTGGACAGGCTCAAACGGGAATTAAATAAATTAGAGCAGTGAACAACTGGTAATAAAACCGAACTACAAAAACGTCTATTAGGGGAATTTCAGAAACGTGGTATAGACATCGATACTCACGAATTTGACGATGAGAATGATCCTGAGATAAGTACCCCTACAACAACAAGTAGTATAGACGTTAACACGCTACTGGCTATTATAATGGAAAAAATGTAGATACAGAGCAAAATGCTTTTGGCTGTAGTGCGAGAAACATCTAGAGCTGATAATGAAAAGCTGATGGCGCAGGTAAAAGAATCTTCTATAGCCGAAAACTAGAATTTTCGGGCAAAAATTGAAACGAATCTTGGGAAAACTACTGAGCTACTAGAAACCTGTAAAGCAGAAATTCGATAAACTTCTAATAGAGCCGATAATCCAAAGCTTTTGGCTGAAGACGTGAAACTTCCAAATCAACTACTGATAAGTTACAGGAAATATATACATCGGTAGAGTTGCAAAGCTATCGATAGTCGGCCCCCTCGATAGTTTGCAAAAAAACTATCGATACTATCGGATTCTTTTAATTGCTAAATGTGGAAACAATATTAGAATTTAAGTTAAAGGGAAAGAGTAATAATAAATATTCAGTGTTGAAACATATACTAGGAACACTTTATTTTGTTCAGTATGTCATTAAATTTGATGTATTGAAGATTTTTGATGAAAGAGTAATCCTTATATACAGCGAAAATTTTTCAGACTATGAAGTGCTCCACATCTAAAGTAATTAATAAGGTTCAGTGAAAGAAAACTGCAGAGACTTTGGGAAGAAAGCGTAAAACAACTGTCAGTTTGATAAACAAAAATAAACTTATTCTCCTGTTTCAAGTCGCACAATAAGAAAAAGCGTTATGGAAGCTAGACTTATGGGTAAGAGTCATCGAAACGCATCGTTTCTCAGCAAACGGAACCAAAACCTGCACAGTAATAGTTAGAACAACATGCTATGGTCTGACGTAATGATGATTAATTTGCTTGGGTCAAATGCGAATTCGTATGTACGAACAGATTTTAGTTACAATTCATTCTTCATATGAGTTTAATAAATAGAAATTTAAAAAACTGTTAAACGGTGTCTCTATGTAACTATAAAAATTAACAGACGGCTAACGGCGCGAAAAATTTTTGCAAATGTGACCTTGAATGAATTTGACGATAGTATCGGTAGTGAAAAACAACTATCGGTGGTCAGACAAAAACAAAACTATCGATAGTACTATCGATTGTTTTTCAGCTCTATACAACGGTAAACAATAGGGTAGATGCGGTGGAGAACAGAATGTCAAGCTTAAAACAATGAATTGAGGTAAATGAGATCAAAATCAACAGTCTCCAGTGTCAAAAACCGGAAATAGTGCGTATCATACCAGAAGTTTCCAGCAGAATAAAAGCACCTTGCTTTGATGGTAGCTCACCCCTATCCTTAAATACGGATTCCAATTCGAGACAGTGGCGAGTAGAAATGGATGGGACAATGAAGAGAAGACTCTCGAACTAATATTGGCGTTAAAAGGTGCTGCAGCAGGGATTCTCGAAACTATGACAGCCAACTGCAGAAACGACTACAACGAATTAATGGTGGCGCTACGGCTTAAATTTGGCGACGAGCATAAACGAGAGCTGTGCCGAACACAAAAGGCTAATGAGTCGCTTCAAGCCTTTGCAATGGAAGTCGAGAGGTTGGTGCAGCTTACCTATCATGGTGAAAATCATGCACTATTAGACCATCTCAAGACCGAAGCCTTTGTTAACGGCATACGAGACCCAGATGTTAAGCTAGCTGTATGTGCTACACAAAAGACAACCTTCGCAGATACGGTGGCGTTCGCACTAGCCTAAGAGACTGCTCGCACTATACCACAGCCACAAATACACAATGTGCGTAATTTGGAAGTTGTGGCAGATAAGGAGGATGAAGTCAACAAAATAGAGGAGGTGGTCAAAAGGCTTCTAGCAGAGCAGAAATCCAAATTAAAATGTTTTAACTGTGGAAAGAGCGGCCACTTTCAGAGAAACTGTAAAGCACCAAGAAAAAAGTCCAGATCTGTTTCACCACAGAGGAATAATAAACGGGCCAACTACCATCACACAACAAAAGAGTCCCCGTTAAACTAAAACGAGCTAGCACTGAGGGGCAAGAGTTAGCTCCCAAGAGCGACGGCCCCACAATCTCCATATCAGTGATACAGAAAAATAACAGCAACCTTACAGCGTGCGGGTATATCAATGGCAGACAGTATACCTTCACTATAGACACCGGAGCGACACAGTCTATAATCTGACCCGATGTAGTAAAGAAAATGTGTGAGAAACTTAATAACATCAGACTACGAACAACTACTGTGGAGTCTGCGAGAATGGAAGGAGATTGTGAGGACAACCGCTTGTGGGTGGTAGAACCAGCAGAAATTAAGATGGACTTGTTATCAGCAAAGGCAATAGCCAAATCTAATAAACAAAAAATAGTCCCAGTGAGAGTCTCAATCTATCAGGTCCCGAAAAATTCAATTGTGAAAACTCCGAGGTAGGCCAATGTGCTCCAGTAGAGGCGGTAATAAGCAGCGAACAATTGCCGGAACCTGCCAACATGTCAGTCAGGATGATGAAAATGTAGGGAAATGGGTAGCAGGTCTACCAGCTTCAGAAAGAAATAAAGCCAAAAAGCTGCTAAAGAATTACGTCTGCGTATTCGCCACGAAAAATAAAAGTCAAGGTAGAACAGCTATAGTCAAACATGAAATTAATACTGGCGAAGCGAGACCGATAAAACAGGCACCCAGAAGTATACCTCTAGAGAAGCATAATGAGGATAAGGAGCTGGTCAATGAAATGGAGAAGAGCGGTGTAATTGAACCATCATCGAGTCCTTGGAGCTTACCTGTAGTCCTAGTTAAAAAGAAAGATGGTAGTATAGCGTGTTTTTTATAGAGGTATAGAACTTTAATTTGGCATTACTTTTCAAGATGGCGACCGACTTAACAGCTGTCAAGTGATTTATTCTCAGTTTAGTTTGACAATTCACCATGAATAGACTCACGCCCGACGTAGATTCATTGAATGTGCCCAAAACGAGATTACCGTTGTTCCCGATTTTCATAAGCGAATTTTGTTTAAAGATGTAGCGCACTTCTGGTTGAATGGCTACGTCAACAAACAAAACTGCCGCATTTGGAATGAAGGTAATCCTCAAGTGTATGTGGAAACACAGTTACATCCAGAAAAACTGACTGTTTGGTGCGCTTTATGGGCTGGTGGAATCATTGGTCCGTACTTTTTCAAAAACGATGGTGGCCAGAACGTTACAGTCAATGGTGATCGGTATAGAGCCATTACTACTAATTTTTTCATTCCTGAATTGAATAACCATGTGTCCATGAGATCTGGTTTCAACAAGACGGCGCAACATGTCACACAGCACGTGCCACAATAGATTTATTGAAAGACACGTTTGGTGACCGACTAATTTCACGTTTTGGACCTGTGAATTGGCCTCCAAGATTTTGTATTTAACACTGCTAGACTACTTTCTGTGAGGCTATGTAAAGTCATTGGTCTATGCGGTAAAGCCACAAACGTTGTTTTATTGCAACTTAAAGTTCTATACCTCTATAAAAAACACCCCTTACAAGATTCTGCGTAGACTACAGGAAGCTAAATGATGTCACTAAAAAGGACAGCTACCGACTACCAAGAATTGGCGATACGGATAAGGAGAAAACTGCTTTCAGTGCGAACGGTGGCTTGTGGCAGTTTAAAGTTATGCCCTTGGGGCGCCGGCCACATTCGAGTGGCTTATAGAGCGCGAACTAAAAGGACTCCATTGGAAGACTTGCCTCGTTTACCTCGATGACATAATAGTGATGGGCAGAACTTTCGACGAACACCTCAGAAACCTAGCAGAAGTTCTGCAACAAATATCAATGGCTGGACAAAAATTAAGCGTGAAGAAACGTACATTGTTCCAAAAACAGGTAAAATATTTGGGACATCTAGTTACATCAGATGGAATTTCAACGGATGAAGATAAAATACTAGCCAAAATCTGCATGAATTACGCAGTTTTTTGGGACTCTGCACATACTACAGACGCTTCGTGCCTAATTTTGCGAGCGTGGCAGCAAGTTTACATGAGCTCACCAAGAAATCTAAGGCGTATCATTGGGGTGAGTCACAAGAAAAGGCCTTTCAGACATTAAAAGACCTATTGTGTGCAGCACCGGTTTTGGCATATCCGGTCCCAGGTGAAACATTTAGTCTTGACTGTGATGCCAGTGGATATGGTATTAGCGGTGTACTTTCATAGGTGGTCAATGGGACGGGGAAAGTCGTAGGCTGCTATAGCCGCACGCTGTCAAAGCCTGAACGGAATTATTGTGTGACTCGACGTGAGCTACTGGCAGTGCTGGAATACATAAAACATTAACATAAGTACCTCTATGGCCAACATGTTTTGCTAAGGACTGACTTTAGCATTGAACACCGAAGTGGCATAAAACATGGAAATGCTGATGCGCTATTAGGCCGGCCTTGTAATTTGAAATGTAAACATTGCGTGAAAGCTGAACGGAAGGAATCATCCTTGATACCCGGCTAACGCAAATAGACGCAAACGAGGACTGGTCAGGAGCGCAAAAGAGTGACCCAATATTGGCAAAGATTATATCAGCTAAAGAAGAGGACAGATGACCCACTCGCAATGAAATATCAGCAGAAGGTTCTCTTACAATGAGACACTTTGAAATTGATTAATGCTTATATCGACATTGGGAAAGTGCAGTTGGTAAAACTTTATCCAACCTAATAGTGATGCCTTCCTCCAAAATGAAAGAAGTCTTAAATGAGTTCCATAATGGAGCCAGCGGAGGACACCTTGGGGTGACAAAGACTCTGTAAAAAACAAACAACGCTTTTATTGGGTTGGATGTCAGCAAGCAGTGGCGGATTGTATAGCAAACCAGTGCATTGCAGCTAAAGGTCCAGTAAGAAGAAGCCGAGGTCAGCTGCAACAATATAACTCGGGCGCACCATTCGAGGGGATAAAATATATATACATATGCAAATGAATATATGGGCATATGCAAAATTTTCACCATTTTGATAGTAAATTTTCACAATTAAAATTCTTTGTTCAAAAGTGTAGGTTGACAGCTCAATCCTTGACATATTATCATTTGACCGCCAATTTACTTCCTAACCTCAAATTTGCTCAGCCTGTATATACATTTAAAATGTTGTTCAATTAAGGTGAATTAAATCTTACGTAACATAATTAGAAATATATGTGTTCCTTGTTTGAGCCAAAACCATATTTCTTGCATGATGATTGTTATCACTGTGCCGTTTTAAGTCTTTCTTATTGGATACCAATGACACTTTGCACAGGGAACACCAAGAGGTGTATGATGAAGTATTTGATACTACTGAGAGCATCTTAATTGATTTCAGCCAACCTTGGATCAAATTAATGTTAATATGTATGTAAGTGTCATTACAATCTTTAATCCTAATTATACTACTTACCTTTAGCCTAACCTTCCTTTTACCATTCTTTGTTGAATTTTCGCTGTTTGTAAATTTTATTTTTAAAGAAAACATTTCAAATAATTTGCACAGGAAAACCCATATACGTAGAAATAAAACTTTAAATAAAAACGGTTATCAATATTTGCTTAGTTCAACTTCTATCTTGTTTTTTTTAAATCAGTCACTGACTAATGATAACACAAAGTCAGCTGTTGCTTTACATGTACCAGAGTACACTGAAGGATTTTTTTGTAACTGTGGTATAAAAAATAATGACGTATATAAAAACTGTGTTTGCAAACAATTGTTTAAAAGTTATCTTAATTTTTAGAAAATTACAATAAAAAATGAATTATTAAACTATGTTCCCAAAAAATCCTACTTTTTTATTAAATATCCCTAATGAAACTCCAAATGAAAATCTTGATCTGTTTTGAAAGCGAAATTTCCTCAAATTTTAGTTTAGAACCCAAAATATGACAGCCCTGTACCTACCCTTAAAAGTGAAAAAGTTCTTCCTTCTTCAGTAAATGTATGAATGAAAGGTGTGAGATACTGTATCTCAGATGGCCAGACCAGAGATTTCTGTATGTTAGAAATTTCCTTAGAAAAATAAAATTTTTGGATAGCCCCTACGAGTCGATAAAATAGCCGTTTCATTTTATTTAGTGTGGAGTACAGCGACTTTGGTCATAGCCGTAAGCAGTCTAGAAACAGCTATGTTTGACTCGGAGCTTTGAAGATATATTTAACAACCATACCCTCGAACTGAAGCATCAGAAAATCTATGAATTTGAATTTTCGATGTGGAAGTTGTGTGAATGAATCTTGGGTTTGTGAATGAATCAACTTCCATTAAATAAGACTTGAAGTTTTCCTACGAAGTATTAAGTATCAGAGGAATTGATCCATCCCAGTCGAGATTTTTAATCCAAAGTTCTTATAGTACGATTTTGGATTTATTAACAATTGGGCATAACAGTCCGAGAGGATCAAATAAGCGAGAAGAAATTGCTATATTCCTCTTTGTAGTTTTCAAATTTTGGATTTTATCATCCATATGAAATTTAAATAAATCATTCATGGATCCGCCAAAGGTTTTGCTGAATCTGGATCGGTGAGTATCAGTTTCTCAAACTCTGGATGGTTTAAAACCATTTTGTAAGATTAAATCCAACTGATTTCAAATTTTATTTAGCTGATCTCTAATTATAAGTAATTCAATATAGTTTTCATCACCTGTAAGCAAATCATTTACTTAGAAATCACTTTGTATATATCACTTAAATGAATCAAACATCTGATAGCCATAAACGACAGCGGAGCTGTACCATAAATAACCGTGTTCAACCGATACAGTTTCGGATCATCAGATGATCTCTCTCCAAACGGCGACTTGAACATTTCTGTCCTTTTCACTAATCAGGACTTCAAGATACATTTTTCAAAGTTTGGTAGTTGAACTTTGAGGTCGCACAACACATTGATGCGGAATAAAGTAGTCAGTAGTATTTGTCATTTCGGCCAAAAATAACATATGGCCCCAGTTAAAGTACTCCTTCGTGAAATCATTAAACACCATCTTTGAAAAGTCTTCGTTCCAAAAATATAAATCGTCGCTTAGCAGTTTCAAACGAGTTTCACAATAGTATAATGTCAGATTTAAAAGGAAGGAAAACCTCAAATCGTCTTGACGTTAGACGTCGTACTGTAACTAAGTAAGTATCTCTTTAGATACGACGTTCAAGAATCTAACTCCCAAATTTCCTGACGATTAAATCAACTGTCATCTAATTATTTTCTATTGAAGTGCTGATATGGAGCACTTTAATGTTGGTTGAGTCCCTTCGTTAATTGTACTTTGCAGTCACAATTCAACTAAGTGAAGTTTTCTAATGAATTGGAAGAATCGGGCCCAACTTGATTTTGCCAACACACATTAAATCAAAGAAAGGTCCTGCGCCAATCAATAAATCAATCAACCAATTCCACATTCGCATGAATCTTTAATTTTAGGCATACTGATCTTATGATCAGGTTGCAAATTAATAATTGAGCTTAACACTCAAAATTTTTAACTAAATTCAATATCGTTAACTCTTGAGGTGACAGTCAAATTGACTGTCGGGGTTGCAAAATGATTTTCTTAATATTTTTTAAATGTAAATTTATTATTATTGTGTAAATAATTTATAATTTAACAAAAATGTGGAACTATGGAAAAATTAAGGTTAAGCGATTTAATAAAATTCGACGATGATGTTCGATATATCATTTTCAAGTGTTTATTTACATATTAATTTACTTAAACTCCAGCATTTTTCGTTGATTTAAGGCCCAATCATAGTATCCGTAGGCTAGCTTAAACGACTGTGCGAATACACATAATAAAATTTGTATAACTATAATCAAATAGAACACAATGATATACATAAAGTGTGCATCTCATATATCTCAAAATTGTTCTATAAGGGTGGTAATATTGGAACCCCCCTTTCATGTTTGCTCTCTTAACTTTTATGTTCGTGTAAAATTGCATTGTTTGCTCTCTTTATAACCACGCTCATAAAAGAAAAGTAAACACTAGTATGTTTACAGACATACTTCACTGTGTGTTTCTTTTTTTTTTGCTTGCACTCTTCATTTATTAATATTTATTTTAAATAAATTTAAAAATTTTTACGAATAAAGAATACAGTAAACCAATACGACTGTGCAAATTAATGTAGAGAAAAGCATATTTATTTTGCTGTTGTGCTGGCGACAATATATTAATCTAAATTGAATATTTGGGGCTTTTTGTAATGTATACATGTACATATTGTTACCTTTTAACCATTTTAAAACGTTTGAGTTCGTTTTTATTGCGTTAAAATTAAATAAAACACTATTTTTATTTTAGTTGTTTTACAATCCTTGACAGCCAATTCAAAACAAACTAACACACCAGCCGCAATTCGCCGCTTTTATAGTATTTAGTTTAGAATGTTCTAGCACGGACACGAATCTTCGATTCAAACTGGTCTAATATAACAAAAAGTAATCGATCCATGCATTGGCAGCACTTTTAATTAGTACAGATAATTTTAGAAGTTTTTTAAGCCTTGACACAAGCCAATACATTTTTTAGTGATTTTTTTTTGAATTTTTTGGTGAATTTTGTCTTTAGCAATACCTTATAAAGTTAATTTGTAGTATATCATCTAAAGGCGCCAGGTTACAAGACCATTTGCGTACGAATTCGAACTTAAAAATTATTACAAAAAAAGGTATGTATATTACAAAAAAATAATAGTAATAAAAAGTGTTAAAAAAAGAAAAAAAATACATAGTAGGTCCAATTTAACATTGCAAAAAAAAATTTTTTTTTCTGTATGAGATAAAATAAGAAAAATAAATGACAAATACAATACAAAATACATGCAAACGATTAAAAAACTCAAAGTGTAGTAATTATGTATATTATAAATTAGTGGGCTTAAACGTTCTGTATGCCATGACAGTCCAGGCAGCTAAGTATTGTGGAAATTTTTTTCGGTTGAGCAGTCAAGAATTTCGTCGAGAGCCAAACTAATTATTGAGTTGGGGAATTCCGTGAGAATATGCGGGCAGTTAGTATTACATTGCAGAAGCTACACAAAGTCGGATTATATCTATTGTAATATTGTTGCGTTGTAAATAAAGTGTTATGCACTGCATGCGTGAAAGGTTCTTGTTGTATTAGGGCCTTTTAGTTATGGAATTTTGCCTCTCAAAGTTTCTGAAAGAATTTTACAAAGCTTTACGCAAACATGAAACATCGTGAATTTTATAACAGTTCATGGCATTCTTTGCAACAGCATCGGCCGTTTCATTACCCTCGAATCCAATTTGTGATGGAATCCATAGTAATATAATTTGACTCACAGCCTCAGGGAGGTGTAAAATGTCGTCATATAACCCATTGTGATTCTTTTTAAGAGCTTTAATAATACTTAGGCTATCGATGAAGATAATTGCCTTTGTTCGTTTTTGTAAAGCATGTTCAACAGCATATTTTTATTGCATACAATTCGTCAACGAAGTCTCCAACAAAATCTATACATACGAGTATGTATAATGTACCTATTTTTCTAATTATGTTAAAAAGTTCCTAATAAATTTTTCTATTAGAAATAAAATTATAAAATTATAATGTGTATTTATTTATTTTTATTATTATTTTAAATTTTATAAAGATATACTAAATTTAAATTAATTAGAATATTTCAAAAAATACTTATATTAAAACTTTATTTTTATACATTTATCAAGCATGATATAAGAAAACAGAAGGTAGTGCCACTCAAAATTGTTTGACAATAAACGAGATTCTTGAAGTTTGTTTTATATGTCAATACAGAAAAAGGATTAATATTCCCAGAAATTTTTAGCAATTTTATGTAATTTATCAAGTTTTTAAATTTAGGAATTTATTTACAATTTAACAGCATAACTCTACCAACGGTAACTTTTAATATATAATTTATGTATGTTTTTCAAACCAGGCTGTTTCAGAATAAATACTAAAAGATATGTATTGAAATAAGAAATTTTGTAGGTTTCATTAAAGATTTGTTTTAAGTTGTTCTGTTATGTTCTTTGTTTCCACATTAAAAATTTTGTTTTGCCTTATATTACCGGTTTAAGAATTGAAATTAAAAAAGGGCAAATTTATGTGAAAATTTGGATTTTGTAAGCATGGCTTGGTAGCACAAATTTTCTTATATCGTGTTTATCAAGTATACATATAATTTTATTTTAAACAAATTAAAATAAATTACAAAAATAAAATTTCAATTAAGTTGAATAAATAAACTAATTGATCAAATTAAAATTATTAATAAAAATATATTATAGAGATATTTCTATGAAAAAATTCGTAAATTCCTTTGTTTAGAAGTGTTTTTTTCCACAGACCAAGCGCAATACCTTCTAAAAAGTACTATTAAAAGAAAGCCTAATATATGCAACCTGTGACGAAGACAATTACACAGGCTAACAAAAGTCTGGTTAGAAATTATTTACCCTTGTTGTTTGAAACAACAACAAAATTCATATTATATAATATATAATGCTTGAAAAAATATTTTTCACTTTTTCTAATATTGCGCACTGTATTTGATCTTATCAAAGATTAAGGATTGCAGTGAATTTATGCCTTAATTGAAAAGTACCATCCGACTAATGGTAGAATCTCACGACTGTCGAAATGCACCAATTTTAAGCAATATTTATGGTGCAAAATTTAGTTCCAATCAAATTCTCGCAGTCACATGCTTGCCATGGTTTAAATAAATTTGATTGTCGCTTTTCAGTCACACGATTGTTCTTGTATTAGGTAAATATGAAAAACAGCGGTTGTACTAGATTGCAAATTTTATTTTGCAATTAAAAAAAAAATAAAATAATTCACTAATATATCTACATATCTAAATTGGAGTATAATTACCAATTATATTTAATCCTCTAAAGTAAAAATAATTTGCTCGCTAAAATAAATAAGAATTGCATCGGTTTTGATTATTATATGTCCGCTTGATAAAAAAAAGTAAAAATAATGAAAAAAAGAAAGGGTAGAAGTTTGTAATGCATATATTACATATAAATATTTAAAAAATACAAACACGTGTTTCTTCAGAAAGAAATCAATTAAAAAATAAAAATTGGTGTGTATTGTCTTCTTCAATTACCGCACAACAATACAATAAATATTGGTGTATTTTTGGCATTTACATTGGCGCATGATAGCCTTTAACCAGGGGCATTTAATTGGGATAAATAAGCACAATAATGTTGTGAGTTGCCGTATGAGACAATAAACTGTATAATCACACGATTAGCATATAAATAGACTAATGATTGGTGCATTACGACAATCGTTTGATTCTGCCTTTAGGCAGCAAAAAACAAATTTGTAATGCTAATACAATACAAAATGTTAAATAAAACGAAGTCAAAAGCATTTATTCTTCATTTAACAGAACAGTACAAAACGAATATCTATTGATGTATTTTACCTTATATTACTAGTTATAAATACAAAGCGTCTGCATTAGTTTTATTCATACATATATATGGTATATTAAAAATAAAGACGTTTTATAGCCTTTTTTCTACAAGCAAATAGGAACTATGCGTACTATTTATTAAGCAAAGAGGTTTTTGCACTGGCTTTATTTTACTATTTTTTAAAAGAGCAATAAACATGGAATTTTAAAAGGGATAATTTGATATGTTGCTATTCAAAAATTTTATGGAGATAATAATTCAAGGCCGTTTTCTGTATAACTAATTTAAAAATAAATGTAATAAAACGCCATTGCAAATTAATAATTAAAAGCCGAATGATTTTTGAAGAAGCCTTTAATAAAAACCCTTCACTTTTGTCAAAGTTAGGCCTTTATTGGTTATTTTACTTTCAACATACATATGTATATGATTTACATTTTAATGCTTGAAATTATATTCTAATAATTTTTTTAACTTTTTTGAAATAGAAGAAAAAAATTTCCCATTTTTCCCGCATTTAATTTTGAATAAAATCAGCAATAGTCAACCGATGTCTTATTTCATTCTCAACATTTTAAGCTTTAATTTAACATGTAAAATTCGCATTCTATAAACAATTCTTATGACTTAAAAAATGCACTAATTTTGCACGAAAAAAATTTTTTTCGCAATTAAGTTTCGTATAACTCCGAAACTGTTGGAAATACAAAAAATTTTATTCAGTTGACTTATAGCAAATTTTATTTCTAAATATAGGGTGGTAATTGCATTAAGTCATAACTGCCACAAATTTGCCACGCCCTTAAAAAAATTTGAGCCCCATGGAAAAAAACTGAAAATGGATTTGAATTCAGCGCATCAAAATTATTATATTCCATTTGTATTGTATTTAAAGGCTTTTTTGTTGTAGACCAGTGTTATTAGTAAACAAAAAAGATAACTATCGTTAAACTAATATACAGTATCACAGTTTTTAGTTAGATTAGAAACATTATGTGTATAATCGTTTTTATGTTACACTTTTCCAACATATAAAAAACATTAATTGCTCTCCTGGGTGTCCTCTTAGTATCTCATCTCGCTTGGCAAATATAGTTACCTTTGGGCTGCAAGGAAACTTTTATCTCAAATTAATTCCAAAAAAAATTTTAAAATGAGTTTTATTTAAAATATTGTATAAAATAAAGTACGAATGAACTCAAAAATGTATTATTATTAGTGTAGTTCCTCATAGAATACAAAGCAGTCATGGTGCGTTGTGAAGCAAAGCAACACATTATTATGGACACATAACTCGAAAGGTTAAAAGATTAAAGTTATTATTTTTGATTACAAATGTAAAACCCTGCAGCATATTTTAAGGCAAAAAAGCGACAACTTTTGAAAAATTGCTGGATGACTACACTGTTTGCATAAAAATTTATTCGTACGAAAAAGCAAATGTATGTCAACATTCTTCACAAATTTGAACAGTACTAGCCTTTAAGACTAGTACTAACTAGTACTAGTACTTACTAGTGCTTACTAGTACTAGGCTTAAATCTTAGTACTTACTGGTACTAGGCTTAAATTATTACTGCTGCTAAATGATGACCATATTCGACCAATGGGATGAACTCAGGGGATGCTTCTTAAGACGACCTTACACACTGTGCGGTACAAATTGTTTCATCATTAAACCAATTTTTTCTATCGTTAAAATGCACTATAACAACGATACGATACACATTTTCTGACTAATCCATGGTGAATGTTGATATAATTTGGAACTCCCGTTGCAGACTAACGATATTGGGGGTTAGCTTTCATTAACTATATAATAAAGGACTATAAGTATTCTATGTTGTAACAGTATTTATGTCTCAACTGCTGTTTAAAATTTCGTACGAACTAAGGGAGCCTGATGTTATTTTGTAGTTGAAAAAAGTGTTGCTAGAAATTTGTTGCAGTTGAAAAATAATGTTGACATACATAGCACATGTTTTTCGTAAAAGGAACAGAGTACTGCTTTCTCAACATTATTTCACAATTATTTCGTAAGAAATATTTTTATATGTAATTTGGCAGCAATTCATACGAAATCTTAAACACAATACCAGGCTTAATTAACAGATAAATTAATTAAAAAAAAAAAAAGTTTTTATTATTCTTATCGAAAATGAAAGGTGACCAATTTGTGCCGTTAATGGCAACTCTATAAAAAAAATCCGACTTCTGACGGTTTAGGGTTAGTAAAAATTGAGCGTTACACGATAGGACAACCTGTCTTCATTATTGAACAATATTTAAAAAATAATGAAAGCCGCAGTTCAAAAATTTCATAGAAAATATGGTCAGAATAGTGTTTTAACTTGGTCAACTATGAAGAGATTAATTGAAAAATTCAAGGAGACTAGATTTGTTTGTCCAAAAACAAGCTGTTCAAGCGTCAATTCTGCGTAGGGGACAAAAATTGAAAATTTTAGGAAGCTCTCTACAGAATATGCTCATTAAAGATCTGTGTCTCCATGCTTATAAAATTCAATTAACACAACAACTGACCATGTACAGTGAAGCGAGTTCATTGAATGCATACCGAAATTATCCTAGGCAATGAAACACATTTTTACCTCGATGGCTTTGCTAATCGTCAAAATTGCCGTTTTTAAGGTTTTGAGAACTCACAAGTGATTGTCGAAAAACAAATGCATCCACAAAGTGTCACTGTTTGGTGTGGATTTTGGGGTGGGAGCATAATTGGAGCATATTTTTTTTTGTAAATGAAGCTGGTCACGCAGTGACTGCTACTGATGCTCGATATCGCCACATAATAACAGTTCTTTCTGCTGAAATTGGATGATATTAATGTGGTCAGTATGTAGTTTCACCAAGACGGTGCCATATGCTATACATCCCGTGATATAATTGAATTACTGCATCAGACATTTCCAGATCGTATACTCTTTTGTTTCGGATCAGAATTGGCCTTCTAGATCGTGTGACTTAATACCATTACTTTTATTTTTATGGGGTTATTTGAAACCACAAGTTTTGTCAACAAAAAATTGACAAGCTCTAAGAAGAGTAGCGAATTTAAAGAACAAAAAAATAAATAAATAAATAAACAAATAAATAAACAAACTAACTAAATAAACGTTCAGTAGTTTCCGCTTAATTGATCTACAAAAGAAGCAATAAAGTTTTGCCATATTAGATGTAGGGGAAAATATGTATCCGCTTAATTATGTTAGTCCTTTAGTTGAATCAGAAAATAACCACCCTTTTTCAAAATCGTATACAAAAAAGCCCGCTTAACTGTTAGTTTTCCTAGACTAGAAATAGAATTGTAAAAAATGGTAGATCAATTACCAAATGTGAATGATCAGCAAGCTATCTTATAAAACAGGTAGACCGGCTCACATATTAAAGTTAGTAGTGTGTTAAAGTTAGCTAACTAAATGCGGAAATTGATGCCTTAATTTTACAAATATTCAAATAAACAAGAAACATTAGTGTAGATAAAAAAGGTCTTCATTGTTAGCAGAATATGAAAAGCATAAGAAAGTACATCCGTTTAATTGAGGCCGATGTACAATTAATCGGAGTTCTCTTAATTGCTTCAGTGAATCTATTCAAAGAGTATCGGTGAAATGATTAATCTTTTAATTGAGCTAAAAGCTGTGCAATTTAAACAACTCAAAACCGACATTTCATTTATTGATTAACAGAAAGTCGAATTCAAACTCTGGTTACATATTGCAACAGAAGTTGGCTTGTTGTCAACAAAGCAAATACTCTACTCGTATTTTCAGCTTTTTACCAGTTTCTTTTCTAAATATCTCTGCATAAACTCCAAAAAATTTAAGATTTGTTGACCAGACACTGGATGTCAGCCAGTTTTGTTATCTGCGAAGTATAATCTCGAAAACTAGAGAATTGCTCAATACAAATCACGTCAAACACTCGGTCGAGTAAGAGCTACATATATGGAACTCAACGTTCTTTTCGGACCGTGTTAAGTTTAACATCTTTAACATAAATTTAAAGTCCACCCTATGCGGACCATGGAACGCAGGCTCCAGAGACATCCAGAAGATGCAAGTGTTTGAGAATCAATGTCTGCGAATTCTGCGAATCTTTTGGCTATGGGCTACTTCTAACGGTCGACTATGGGTGCAATACAGACCAAAACCTATGGCCACAGAAATTAAAACGCGAAAAGGGCACGAAATTGCACACACTCAAAAAAACTCTCAAAACACACGATGACATTACAATAGACGCCATAACATGTAATCTACAAGCCAATCGACGAAAATGACGACTTCGCATACATGCATATATGTGTAGTGCCTTGATTTTCTGTGAAAACTGAACTCGTCGTATTTTCTGTACAATAACCGTAAGTTGTTTATTTACTGAATTTATTTGAATACGATTGCGCAAAAATTAGTATTTATTAGGGTTTTCGCTTTTATTTCCTTGTCTTTATGCCATCAAAATGTCGCATTATTAGTCAGTTATTATCAAAATTAATATTAATATTTCACCCGGATAGGGTTTTGTGAGCAATTGGCTCCAGGTAGGAATGGAATATTTCCGGCTCTTTTACAAAAGAGCTCGGACATAATCGTATCAAAATTGTTAGTGATTTTTAAGGCCAGCTTTAGTTTGGGTTATGTCCCACAAGCGTGTCGCGAGGTCACGGTTATTTTTATACCGAAGGCATGTTTGCCGTAATCTTCCTAAGTCATATAGACTTATCAGTCTATTTGATAGATTTCTATATAATTGAGAGGTACCTTGTGGAACGCCCGCTTTATCACAGTCAATTTCCGTACGTGAAGGGTAGTCCATTGAGGGTGTCATTTTGTCTCATCTGGGCAGTATTGAAAAGAAATTCTCTTATGAGGAAGTTGTTCTTTGTGATTTCTTAGATATTCAGACAATACAGGCTTTGACTCCATTGCCAGGTCGTTGGAACGAGAATGGTACAGAAATCAATTATAGCTTGGATCAGTACCATGCTTAGGAGCAGGATCGTCAGCTCGTCTCTTGATGAGATGGAATCCAATGTGATGGCATCAAAAATGTGCCCTCAAGATAGGGTACTTTCTCCATTGCTATTGACTATAGAATAGTATAGACAATAGTATAGTAGACTTGATCACTGGGTAGGCACATAGGGGTGTTGGTTACGCTGATGACCTCGTTATTACAGTGCGTAGAGAATATGAGAGTACGTTGTTTGACCTCTTGAGTATGGCTCTGAGCGAGTTGTTAAATAGGTGCTCTCGGTGAATTCATCATAAAAGGTTGTTGTACCTTTACAAGGAGATAAATGTTATCAGGGAACACATATTGTGTGAATGTGTCGTTGTTGATATTGATATTGTGTGAATGTGTAGTTGTTGATATTGATATATATATATATATATATATATATATATATATATATATATATATATATATATATATATATATCAATTTCAATATCAACAACGACACATTCACACAATATCAATATCAACAATATATATATATATATATATATATATATATATATATATATATATATACATATTTATAGACTAAGAGCGCACATGGCGGTCACATATGTGGATGTTTGTAGACTGTGCTCACAGGCATCAGAGACAGGGGAACACATATTGTGTGAATATGTCGTTGTTGATATTTTTAGGTGGAAATGTTTAGGTGGACATAGGGTCTCACTGAGTAACATTTCACCATTATGGTTTGAGATCTGCTGGTGTTCATTACGAAGACAGCAAATCTGCTGAACAAACTACAGTCCAGAAGGGGCACAATAGATACCATTACTCGCAGTGTCTTGCCACATTGCTTGGTCAATGTGATAATAATAATCATATTTTCAAGATTTTTATTTTTTCTACAGCGATATTAGGTTTCGATTCAGTCGTGTGCTTAGATGTTTGTTCTTTGAGGGCTTTAGTTTGGTTGTTCATAAAAGAAATATGTAATCACATGAAATGAATGCGCTAGAATAGTCTGCTGCTTTCTGAAAGTTGGTTGGATGTAGCTGTTGTTGTCCTAGACTCCCATGAATAAATTGATGTCATGGCGCTTTTTAAGTTTCAATAGAATGGTTATTTTTCTATATCTCAGCTTTCTGAGGTATCTATACAATCTTGTACAATATTGTTACGTTTTAACCATCTTAACACGTTTCGTGTAAATTGTACTAAAATAAGAAAACACGGCTTTATTTATTGTTTTACAGTTTTATTGTTATTTTTACACTATAACTTTTATACTGTTTTTCTTAATACAACACTTTTATTTCCGCTTAAACATAACTTTATTTATCGACAGCCAAACGATAATTAGCTCACGTGTAGGTAAAGCAGCCTCTTTATATACTAATTGCTACAGTTTGGAAGGTTCCGCAAATGTCTCATATCTTCTATTTTTGTATCCGTTAATTCAAATGTAACGTAAAGCTGGTCGACATGATAGTGCTCTCAAATACAAATAAGTAGGCATTGACAGGGTGACACATAACTACACATACAAAATTTTGGCATTTTTATTTTCGTAAGAATATTTATTATTAAGGTGTACCGTTTATTATAAAAAACATAACCAATTTTGGCTATTTTATGGCGAAGTATGATTTCTAAGAGATTTCCAAGCTTAGAAGTATATATATTTATATATACGAGTATTTTAAGAAGTGATACTATTTTCCTGATAGAGGCTATGAAGTAATATATATACCTTGTATTTCTCTTCAAGCTTCACCCTTAGTGTGCTACCTAAAAATAAAGTCGTAAAGCTTTAATATTTGCATGGATTAAGTTTCTTTTGAGTCATCGATTATCATTACAGGAGACTTAAAAAAAAATTGTCTATATTCACTCCACACTAAATTTTTTCAACTAATGTATAACAATATGAACAAGTTTTATTAATAATTCTTATTTATATTATATGTTCTATTTTATGAAGATGAAATAATTTGAATTAACTTTTTATGCCAAACTACTTTTATTTCAACTGTTACTATTAGTTCCTCTGTGTCACCTCAAAAACTTGACCTAGGAAGCTGAAATATATTTTCAGGATGTTTAAGGCTATGGAGTATCATTTGTAGCTGAAAAAAAAAATTCGAAAAAAATTTTCGGTCTAACCTAACGAGTATATTCGTGGTTGGCAATGGGAAAAACAGGACTCGATATCCTTTTTCTTATTTGCACACTTTTTAGAAAAAAATAAATCATAAATTGCACAAAAATACTAGTTATATACAGGAATGCTGGTTATTCATTGCTGATAATTAAGTTATAACGAAAATCTTATTATAAACATTTTTCAAAAAATCTCTTTATAGTGCAAAAATGCACTATAACTATAACGAAGAAATTCTGAGCTATAAGATCTTCATATAAGCAACTATTAAGAATGAAGTAAGTTGGGAAAGTTCCGGTTTTAAAACAACAAAATCTAAGTATATTTGCACAATAAGCTACATTCTCAAAATTTTATGGATCTGTCCACTTCTTAATTGAAGAATTTTCATATATTAGAGTAAAAATAATTGTCGATTAAATTAACCAGAGTTAATAGTTTTGACCAAAAATGGGAACCAAGCAGAAGGAGGCAACAGAATCACAACGAAAAATCATTCCGTATCAGCGCAATTCAGACAAATCCTACGTTGAGATATAAATAATGGGTTGAAGTCGTATTACCATTCAAAGCATTATGCAGTGTTTCAAAGTAGTCTAAACCTTTGAAAGTACCATATACATATGACATACAGGCCGGTGTAAGTCTTTAAGCAGCCATGATTACAGCCAGATAGTCGGAGAAGGGAAAGTGATTCTGAAAATAGTCTCAACACAGATCTCTGCTGAGATTAGACAATAGTTTAGAAAAGTTTTATTTAGCCAGGGGTGGTCCAATCATAATTCACGATGTTAATTAAGAGTCACACCTTAACGTCAAGTTTTTGCCCAACTTACATATGTAAATTGGCATTTCTTTGTTTCAGTGTTTGACAAATTTAACCATGGAGAGGCACACAATTGAGCAACGTGTTAAGATTGTTGAAGCCTTTTACGAAAATGAGGGTTCAAATCAAAATGCATTTCGTGCACTTGGTGAATTTTTGGTCAGAATAATCGAGGATATGTGTCCACAATCGGAAGGATTGTACCCAAATTTCAGCAAATCGGGTTTGCAGGAAATGTGAAAACGCCCGTGCTTGCCAGTGTTGCCAGAAATAGGGGAAAATCCCTACATGTAGGTTTATTTGCTACTAAAATAGAAGCATGGGAAAATCGGACAGATTTTTCATATTCGCCAAAATGTAGGTATTTTTTTCTAATTTTGCATTATTTATGAAATATATGCAAACAAATTTATTAATCAATAATATTTTATTGTTCAAAACGCTTAAAAAATTGTGTTTTCCCAAAAAACGCTTAATAAATGTAAATATATTACCATAAGCAAACAAAGTAGCTGTTATTTATAAAGTTGACGACAACGATAAGTACGTAAGATTTTATTTTGTGCAAAAGAACTGCATTAATTTCTATTTTCCGTTGAGTTTCTATGTTGAGATATCGTTCAGCGTACTGTAAAGCATAATGGGCTTAGGTGTGTTTCTCGAAAAGAAGAGTCCGTAATTTATTTTAAATCGAGAGAGACATTTCAGGTAATTTGTTTGGCAAAATACTTCAGAAAAATTTTAAGAAATCTGACGAAAAAATGAAATTAGGATCGATTTTATTCTAACAGTACAACGATCGTGAATACAAAAATATACAGGTTAATAAGCAAGGAATCTTTGAGAAACATTAGACAAGTAGTGAATATCGGGTGGGCCATCTATCTGTTTAAAATTGAACCAGCGATTATTTCGAATTTGGCAATATTTATGTCATTCTACTTATTCTGTCACAAAATTCGGTATATTATCTTCACTGAACGAAATGAATCGATATATACTTAAGCAACGTTGGGGCTTGTTGGAAATTTATTTCCAAAACAAAGACAATTGGTCGGAAATTGAAAAAAAATAATAAAAAATTCAAAAATCATCTTTTCGGATGAAGTTCATCTTCATCTTAGTGGAAATTGCCGTATCTGGGCTCAGAAAACCCAAGCGTGCCAATGCACCCATTACGAGTGACAGTTTGGTGCGACTTGCGGAGCGAAAGCATCATTGGCCCATATTTCATATTTCGCAATGAAGACACATATCGCACTATGATTTTTGTTGTTCTGCTGGCAACACCAGATTATTTTATTTGTTACATTGTGATGGTAAAAGAAACTATAGGTACTTTTTAAAAATTCATAAAATTAGTGAAATAATAATGAAATTGTTAATAAAACCGATGTAAATAAAATAATATTACGCATTGATAAAAAAAAATAAACTAAAGCCGTGTGTACACTAGCAAGTAAGTTGCGGAAGAACTTCTGCAAGTTTTTGCTTAAATGTGTACAGTCACACCGAAACTTGCGGAAGTTAACTTCCAGAAGTAGTTTTTGCAAGTTCATACGACGAACTTGTTGCAAGAAATTGCAGACGTGTTTACACAAAATGTGAGTACAGGTTGCAGAAGAGTTTGCTTTTTTATGAATGAATATTTTATTTCACCAGAAGTAAAAGTGTAATGGTAATATAGGCATATATAATAAATATATACAAGTGAATATATAATATAATAAAATAAAAATTAAATCGGTTATATTGGGAGATTTTTTAAAAGCTTTCGTATTTGATTTTAAACAATTACATACAATTTAGAGAAATGTATGAAACCTTTTTGATTCAATAGAACGGTCTATATAATTCAATATTTAGAGATTATTTCATGTAAATAAAGACCGCGACTGCGACTTAAATTTTTCATGCGCTGGGTCCAATTTGGCATACTCTTTTAAACATATCGGCCGGTATCTCACGAATAAATTCTACAATATTTTTTACAAGTGCTTCAACCATTGCGAGCTTGTTCCTATAGACATGAGCCTTAGCGTAGCTCCTCTAAAAATGGTCTAAAAGCGTTAAGTAGACAATCTAAGAGGTCAATTGACCGGCCCCAAACGTGAAATAAACTGTTCACCGAACTCGCCTCACTCCATCCGCCATTTTTGGAAATTATACTCATGCAGAATATGAGCGAATTAGAAGCTATTTCTAATTTCTCTAAATGACTCCTTGTTGCTGCATTTTAGTAGTTCTTCCAGGGATTTTTGGTTCGAGATGGTTGGACATTTCTTATGCATTTTCTTTAGTCGTATTGCTGAACATATCATATTAAAATTGTATTAAAAATTTGGACATACAACATTAGAGGCTTCCGTTAGAATTTAACTTACGGCCATGAGAGGGTGGACACTAACCAGGACGAAACATGAATGGAAAATATATAGGATTATGGACTTTCTAGGACATTGTGGCCTAACCTGCTAAGGTACTTTTTGGATATGTATCAGTAAGGTTTAGGGGTCAAGGTGGATATAATTACTGGTTACTTCTTCATAAGGGGGATGATAAGTAGGTGAGACAACGGGTCGACAGAATTTTGTAGGTTGTGCGAGAATGTAGAGCAAATAGAAACAGTGGTACACTTACTGTGCCACTGTCCAGGGCTTAGCGCCTAATTTGGGTGCAGATCAACGGTGGATGTACACTAGGCATCATAAGTCTACGCTCTTCACTCAATTAATATGTAGCTTTAGTGCCAAAAATTTTCACACAAAAAATTATAAAAAAACCACGAAATTTTTAATATAAATCTCTCCTTACAGTGCAATGAAAATTGACGATGCAATTTTTTTGTATATGTTTACACCAGATAATTTAACGGCACTTTTAATAAAGAAGCCTTGGACTTCTATGAGTCAAAAGTCTACGCTCATAACAATAAAAACTAAATAACGAAATAATTATTCTTGTATAAACTTTAAATTAAAATCGAGTTGGATAGCTGCAATATATAACAATCCCTCTGCGCCTATTTTGCATAGAATTTTATCAGGTTCGTAGTCTTAACAGAGTTATTCTCCCATTCTTCCTTAATTACATCCTTTAGTATTGGCTCACTTGATACACTCTTCTGACAAATTTTCCCTTTTAGGCTTTTATCAGGTGATTGAGAGGGTAGACAGCATTCTTGGTCCATTATAGAGCACCAAAGTAATAAAAAAACTACCAACTCTGATGGCACGCTAACATTATTATTGGCGCTATAGGTTTATTTGATTAACTAACGACATGATCGGTTTCTTGCTGCGAACACGCCCATGGTAACCAGCTTTTATTAATTCTTCATGCTGTAGATACGCTAATGGTCTTCTTAAACTTTTGCTTGGCATCTTTCGATATATGGAGCTCAGCAGTTTTGAAATTTACTTTATAAGTGGAACTGCTTTTCGAGATTCTCTGTCAGTTCGTTTGCTCGGACGGCCACACCATGAATGGAAAGTTATAATTTCAGTTACTCAAAGTTTTTTACTACTGATCTTAAAGGTTTCCACCCTGACAATTCTTACTATTTGACGATAATTTAGATCGCCTTTTCAAAATTTGATTACTATATTTTTCTTCCATCTACATTTATTTCGTTTCATTTTGGAACCATTTCTTAAAATTTGTACGAAATTGTAATAAATGGAGCTTGTAAATTAGTCTTCTGTCAAAATAAAACTCAAAGAATGCTTAATGACCACACTTTTATTATTAACTTACAGATTCAAAGTTATAAGCGTAGATTTTTGACTGTTTGGAATACAAGGTATTTTTAATAAAATATCTTGAGTAAACATATATATATGTATGGAAAAAGTAGCATCGCCATCATTTATTGCTCTGCAACGAACAGTTTATATTAAAAATGTTGTGATTTTTTATATATCGGGTCAGACATCTAACGTTTTTTTTTTTCAACTAGTGCTTATTTTGTGAATGGTAACACTTAGCTCATGTCTGATTTGACAGATAATTAGTTTTATCCTTCCGCTGAACGAATATGGTTGTGTATACGCTTGAACAACGCTGGGAAATATTGCGACATTACTTTGAAAATCATGGTGATGTTGCAGAATGTGTGCGATATGTTAAGATGAAGCTCATTTTAATCTTGGCGGGTATGTAAACAAGCAAAATTGTCGCATTTGGGGCACAGAAAACCCACACGTATACATTGAAAAGCCGATACACCCAAGACAAGTCACTGTTTGGTGCGGATTTTGGTACAGAGGCATAATTGGGCCATTTTTCTTCGAAAATAAGCAAGGAATGACCGTTACAGTCAATGGCGATCGTTATCGGGCCATGTTGAACAAATTTTTATTCACAAAAATTGAAGAGGAGAATATTAGCAACATTTGGTTTCAACAGGACGGCGCTACGTGCCACACAACCGAAGCTACACTCGATGTTTTGCGCCCCGTTTTTGAAGATCGCATTATCAGCCGCAGAGCTGTTGTCGTTTGGCCACCTCTGAGCTGCGATTTGACACCGTTGGACTATTATTTGTGGGATGCCGTCAAAGATAAGTGTTACGCCAACAAGCCAGAGATAATTGACGCTTTAAAGGACAATATTTGTGAAGCCATTGGTGAAATGCAGCTGCACACAATCGATAATGTGCTTAAAAATTGGACCGATCGTGTAGGCTACTGCATGGCTAGCCGAGGCAGCCATTTGAATGAAATTATTTTCCGTTATTAACCGGAAATTCAAATAAAAAAAGAAATTTGAGAAAATATTCAGTAGTTTTTTTTATAGCGTCTTCAAAAAAAAAAAATATATATATATATTTGGCGGACCCTTTATTTTATGGATATTTTTTGCACTAAAACTTTAAATTGAGTGAGGAGCGTGGACTTATGATGCCTAGCGTATGTATTAACATCTATTCTATTTTATTTTATTTATGATTGCAAATGAATAAAAATTTAAAAAAATAGTTTATTTATAAAAAATAAAAAACAAATAGAAAAAGAAACTTATTAAATGTTTAAAGTAGTCAAATTTATAAATAGTTCATAAGAGCTTTATAACACTGTTTTTGTGAATGAATACTATATTTGGATTTTGTCTTATAAACCTGTTATAAAATTGTTTTAAGTGATTATATATAAGACGGTTATACTTTCAATTGTCGCGTGTGAATTATATTTTAATTTATAAAAAATTACTAAGAATTATAATTTTCTATGTTGTACTCGTATGTTTCAAAACTAAAGTTTGTTTTTCAGATACGTTACTATTTTATAATTATATATGAATTTTCAGAATATCTCAAGTGCGTCATTATTCTTAGCCACGTTATCATATTAGTTACGATTTATACTTTTAATTTTCGCCTAGTGTAGGTGATACGAGCGATGAGCAAGGAGAGGATTTTGGGACATGATGAGTATCGCCAAAGCGGGAAAAGATCCTAAACGATACAAACGACTACTTTTTTCTATATTTTCATTTTTTATTAAATAAAATGGACATGATCTGTTAAAAATTATAAAAAAGAGTTATTTTATGCAATATTTTGAAAACTGGAACCAATCGCAAAAAATGGAGCTTATATTTGAATTCACCGCCCCAAATCTCCCAAGAAACAAATAGTTGCTCTGATCCAAAGCCGTGTGTACTTATGTTGTGAATAAGAATTAAAAAAAAACTTATTTTTATGCATAAAATGTACGAATTCTAACCAATTAGAATTGAAAGTTGATGTTAATGACTAAAATGCGTGGAGATTTTCGTAGGGGAAATCTTTCTAACGATTTTTTTTTTTGTAAGCGTAGGTACTTTTCAAACAAATTTCTGGCAAGACTGGTGCATGCTCACCCAGTTCATTCTGCGGAAAACTTTGCTATTGTGCGTGATAGTGTGGCAGCAGAGCCGGTAACCTCGAATGGTGAATGGTATTCTCTATCGCGAGATGATTACGGACTTCTTGTGGACGGAAATTGAGGATGTGGACCTACCACACAGCCAACGAAACAATGGCTATTTGCGCTAGAAATTCAATGGCCGCCAATAACCAGTGACGATCCAATGACACCATTGATTTCTTTTTTGGTATATTTAAAAGAAAAAGATTTCAAGAGCTAAATGATGAGATAATTCGGCACATTAACGACACTGAACCACAATTGTGTCTCAGAGTCATTTAAAACATGGACCGAAGGATGGAGGTATGCCACCGAAGCCGTGGTGAGCATTTAGCCGATATTTTATTTCACACATAAGTGTTTTAGGTTTCCATTCATTCATAATTGGCTTTTACAACTCGTCTACCGGACTTCGGTCAGCCGCAACTCCTTCTTCCACCCACTTCTGCTTAGCGGGCGCCTTCGCCAATTAGTCGCACCCATTGCGGATAGGGTATTTTCTCTCTATCGTGGACAAGGGCGTCCTCTACGCCTACGCCTACTGACTTCCACACGAACACTCTTCTCGCTGAAACATCTTCATCCATTCGAACGACATGTCCTAGCCAATGTTCATGTTTCTGCCTCATAAAGAAGAACAGGGAAGATGAGCGAGTTGTAAAGTCTCAATTTCGTCTCGCGCGAGAGGGCTCCACCACTCAATTGCTTATTGAGACCATACTGACACCTATTGGCAAGAGTGATTCTACGTTTGACCTCAAGACTGATATCGTTACTGCCGGTAATAGCAGTGCATAGACAGATGAATTAATTCACCACGTCGAATGTATAGTTGTCAATCGCAACCTGGGAGCCAACACGCCGCACATCCCTACTTGTCGACAACATATACTTCGTCTTGGTCTCATTTACCGTTAGACCCATTTTCTCTTTCGATGGCATTGAAATCAAAAGTGACATCTCGATTGGTACGCCTAATGATGTCAATATCGTCAGCGTATGCAAGGAGCTGGACACTTTTGTAAAATATGGTGCCACCGCGATATACATCCGCCTTCCGCAGAACGCTCTCCATGACGAAATTGAAGAGGTCGTCTTGCCTTAAGCCTCGCACGGTCGCAAAAGGTTCTGAGAGTTACCTTCCTATCTTGACGGATCTGCAGGAGCTGCTCAACGTCATTCTGCACAGTCTTACAGTTTTGTAGGAACACAAGCTCTGACATTGCGGCATACACACGTTCCCTTATCGGGCTATCGAAGGCTGTTTTGTAGTCGATGAAAAGATGGTGTGTATCGACTTGATTCTCATAAGTCTTTTCCAATATTTGGCGTAATGTAAATGTCTGGTCGATAAGGGACTTACCAGGTCTGAAGCCGCACTGATAAGGTCCAATCAGTAAGTTGGCTTATGGATTCAGTCGTTTACACAATACGCTAGTAAGGACCTTGTATGCGATAGGGAGAAAAATATATTCAGATAATTCTCTAAAAACTTTTGTTTTATTTACAATTAACACCGTGCGTATGGTTGGTTATGGTAATAAGATACAGTTATAGATAGATATACAAAAACCTCTTATTTCATTAGTGAACCAAAAGAAGCGTTTATCAAAAGGTAAATGGCTTATGCTAATAAAAATAGCAGTTTGGAGAGAAACTGATATTTTTAGGTGAAAGCAAATTCAAAATTGTTCAGTCTGATGACCGCCAAAATTTGTAGAAAAAAATCAAATACTTCGGTACAAAAACGAAATCATAGGCAACTGTAAAACATGGTCATTAAGGATCGGTTGTGTGAGATATTTGCCCGCTGCATTAGTGGGAGAGCTGGTATTCATTGCCGAAATTATGGACGAAAACAAAAAAATATTTGACTATACTGAAAGAAAGCTCAAAAAGTGGAACTTACCAGTCTCATTCCGTTGCTAACACGATAATTACTTAAAGCATTTGGTTCACGTTAAGCATATGGGGCTGTATACAACGTTTTAAAATTTCTAACACTTTAACCACAATCGGCAGATCTAAATCCGATCAAGAATTTTATGGAAGATTTGATTAGGCAAACAAAAAATGGGCAGTAACCTAAATTATGAGATGAAACAGCGAACACCACAAATATTTGTGATTCTTTCCCGAAATGATTAGATGCAGTAATAAGACAAAAGGGATTAACAATTTAATATAAATTTTCGATCTATGACCAATATCTTATAGTTTCTAATGAAGTGTGCCAATAATTATGTTCAGCGAAATTTGGTACTTTTTGTCTTTTTTTCTTTATTAATAAATAATATAAAAAAAATTTGGAATGAAACAAAAATTATTTAGTAAAAATATGAGTTTATTAAAAATCTGTTTAATAAGACCATTAAATCACCTTTGAAGTTGAAAGAGCTTACTGTACCAATAATTAAGTTCTTCTCTGTATTGCGCACAAAATAAGATAAGCGCTGAAGCAAGTCATAAAAAATCTTTGAACACAATATTATTTGAATTTACTAAAACTTATAAATGAGAATTGGAATTGGTGTTAGGATCACCAAGTGCCAAGAAGATTGGAATTTATGTATTTTTATGTTTTAACTTGTACACAATAGGAGTAAGTAGTAACACTGTTTTAGCATTCATACATATGATATTTGATCAATAGTTAGTACCAATAGTAAAATAGAGAATTTCGCTTTATTATTTCAATTTTTCGTTTTCATAATAAGATCTTAGAAAAAATTGTAAACGTACAAAAATGATCTGGTAACACTTTGGTGCAAACACGTTAACAGAGCATAACAGAATAGAACAGTAATGTAATGGGGTACTCTCACCACTTACCTCAGTTATATGCAATACATCATCGTACTCTTTGCACTGAGTGGGGAATAAAAGCATCGTTGGGGTAAGCTTAACGAATGTACGCACGAGTATACTTGTTACTTACCATCGTCATTGTTGTGTGATATTTGCACGAATAACAGTATCAAGTGGTCGCACGATGAAGCCAAACGTGTTAGCGGTTAAATTATTTTTGTTAAGCTATTTCTTTTTATCTTCTTCGTTTGATATAAACGTCGTTTCTTGATTATTTCTTTACTTTGGTAGTAAAATAGAGTAGTAACGTTTTTGTTTACAAAATCTATTTTGTATGTTTGCTTAGTAAAAACACAACAAATTTACCGGTAGTGCGCATGCCTAACAGTGAGTGACATAAAGTGTATGTGTTATTTTTTTATGGTACTCGAGTTAAAGGTGCTGTTATAGCAAAAAACCTCTTCTGCAATATTAGAAAACGTAAAGAAAAGATAGAAACGTGTTAGACGTATGTATGCACTTAAGGCGCATGCACCTTAAATCGAGTGTAGTGTTTGTTGTGAAAGATGAAAAATGAACAAATAACGATTATAACATTGATTTGTATACGGCGATGTGATCAGTGGAAATGAAATTATTGTTTATTACAGTAGATTGTATGTAAAACGTTTTTGTACGTGTATCTATTCCGCCCTACTCTCCTGCTCGTTGTGTGATCGTGTTACTTTTTAAGTGTTGAATGAAAAAGTGTTGCGTGTATAATTGTGTGAATTCGTTTGAAAGTACGTACTCTTCAATCGATGGACAGACTGCCACACCGAGAGAATGAATATAAAACAAGTCAGTGATTTAATTGTACGTATGTACGTACGGTACGTTCGTTTTATTAGTTTTTCTTTTTGTGTGTACATTCACATTAATTGGTGATTATCTGTCGTAGTAGAAAAAGTGATGTGCACTCGTACGTATGGATGTACATATGTGTACAGATGTGTGTGAAAGACGAGTCACTGAAACAATTAAAGTTGTTTTTGCAACAACAATAACTAAAAATGAAAGATCTATAGTTGTAACATGTGCGAAAAGTAAAAACAAAAAAATTATTTCACGACGGAATTTTTAACCATTATCATCACAGACATACTTTGTTTTTTATGTTTGTTTTTATTGTTGTCTTCTTAAAGATATGCCCACGCCACAGCAGCATTTGAGAGAAGAAACACAGGAAATACATATATAACTGAAATGACAAATAAAAAACAACAATAATATAAAAAATAAGAATAAAAACTGTTAACAAAACAAAGCAAAATCTCTGCTCGTATAAGGTGTTCATGATTGCATTTCACGCCGTCACCTTTGCATCAAATATCGTACCTTCTGACAACAATTCTTGCACAGAAAGACGGGACTTATAGGCAAACGAACGAACAGAGAACAAGTGATTTTCTGCACTTGGGTGTGTGCTTATGATTGAAAATGCTCGAGTGCGGTGGTGTTGCCCAATTAAATTGCCATAAATAACACACATTGTCTGTATGTAACTTGACGCAGTCGGATGCACTTTTTTCAATTTTTATTTGTAACTTTTAGGCATGGCACCCAGAAACAGTAAAACAGCACAGAAAAAATATACACCGAGATACTTTGTATATTTTTGTTACACAACATTGCATTCTCACGCATTTAGAGCAGTCTCTGCTGTCGTTGCATTGCCTTGATACTTGCAGAAAGCTTTGATCAGCCGGATGTATTGTATTAGCTTTGCCGCGGGTGGTGTCAATTAGAGATAATTGATACACACAAACAATTCTAAAAAAAGGTACCACAAATTCCAGTATTCTGTGCATACAAAATTATAATGGATTAAGCATCGTATCGTCTGAAAAATAGCAAACTAAGTAAATTTGGACTCTTGTACATCGTACTGTGCTTTATTTTGTTAAGTTTGAAGTGTTGCATACGCTAAGTAGCGAGTAAGGTTTCTGCATCATAAATTTTTAGTTTATGAGTTAAAAGAAGACCCGCTTGCGTTATACCACCAGCCAACAATTACTACACCGCCAACATACTCACATACAGTTAATAAAAGCAGTCAGTATAACAATAAGTTTCCATTGCACCGTTGTTGTTTTGACGCCCGAGTTGAACGTCACGCATTGTAAACGCCACCGTAACATATGTACGCGCCTTACACATTATTTTACTTCTTCTTTCGTCTATTGTTTGGTGTACATAGAGGAGGCAATCAGTCAGAGGAATAATGGGGTGTGTGTCAGTGCGTTGTGATATGATGAAGTAAAAAAATTTAACTGAGATTTGCACAATTTTTATTATTTGCACACATATATTTCGTGTTTTGGATTAATTTCTTTTTACGTTTGTATTTTGATTTGTGCATACAATAAGTTAATATTCATATAAATTAGACCGTGTTGTTGCAATAAAAGTGAAAAATAATAAATAAATAAATAAATAAATAAATAAATATACATATATCAGTGTGTTTGTATAATAATAATAAAGATAATAAATCGAAATATAAAGAAGTTAAAAAATAGAAAATAAATAACATATATATGTACGAGTATGTACTTATATATACGATTTTGCTGGACGATTAAAAGCTGAAAACATTAAATGGATGAAATTAAAAGGAATTCGTCAACTATTTTAACTTACAACATCGGTTGGCAATAAGAAAAGTATGTACAACAGTTGTCATTGTACTTTAAGCAACAACATTTTGCTGCTATCATCACTGCTACAACTGCTGACTGTTGCAGTTAAGCTAGTTAATGCTCTTGCATGCATTACATCAATTTTGGAACTTTTTGTTTTTGTGTTGTTTGTCAAAGTGGCAATAATTGAAGAATTGCTAACAGTTGCTCCAACAAATGCAAGAGTATATAGACTCAATAACAAATACTAACTGCTATAATATCTATTGTTATTAAAACAAAAACACCAACAATAGAGAAAAGCAATCTTCAATTGTATTCATCAAAACAAAAAACAAAAAAAAAAAAAAACACAAAATAAAATCGGTGCAGCAGTTGAAAAATCGGCAACAGGCGGCAGCGATCATTATTTTGTAAGCTGTTTTACAATTTAATGGTTTTCATGGTAAGTTTTTCTTATTGTTTTTTTCACTAAGTGCCAGAGCAAAAAATTCTCCAACCATATGGTGACATATATTTAGTACGAGAAAAAAATAACAAAAATAAGTTCAAACTATAACAAATAAATAAATGATACAAATGTGTACGAATAAAGGAATAGTATTTCCAGAAATACTCTATTCATGTGGCTTTGTAAGGAACAATAATAGATTTTATGGGTTTAGTTTTTCCTTTTTAGTTTTTTTTTCTTTGTTTATCGAAAAAGTAAAAACAAAAAGGGCCCTTTATTTCTATTTCAGATCACGATACGATAAGTTGCAATTACATGTTTTTTTAATATAAAATTAATTAAATATTAGGGTTTAAGAGTGTCAATTCCATTACATCGTGTGCTTTTTACAGTTACACAAGTCTAAATCATAAACCAAGGAAATATGTTTTAAATATCAATGAAATGGGCTTTGTTGGATAACAAATTATATAACATTACTGTTTAAATATGATTTCGGGTTGTGGACCCCACGGCTAGCACATACAAGGTGCAATCTGGAACACAATCGATAGTACTATCGAAAGTATCGATAGTTTTGTTTTTGGCTGACCATCGATAGTTTTTTTTTTCACTATCAATACCATCGTCAAATTCTAAGAGTAAATATGGAGGTCACTAAATGTACATAATTTGACGCAGGTTCGACGTCTGTAACCTTTTATAGCTACATAGGGACACAGTTTAACAGTTTCTTAAATTTTTATTTATTAAACTCAAAGTATGAATTGTAACTAAAATATGCTCGGACATACGATTTTGTATTTGTTCCAAACAAATTAAATTTCATTTCGTCAGGTGTTACTTCCGTTTGCTGAGAAATGGTACATTTCAAGGACTCTTACCCATAGTTTCCATAAGTTTTTTTCATATTGTGGGAGTTGAAACAGGAGAATAAATTCATTCTTGAGGCTTGTTGATGACTTAAAGGGATTAATCTTTGAAGTACGAATTAAAATTTTATCAAAACTGACAGTTATTCTACGCTTTCTTTTATAGTCACTGCAGTTTTCTTTCACCGTATATTTATGTACATTTATTATTATTCTTTCCCTTTCACTTAGATTCTAATATTGTTCCCACAAGTAGCACTCAAAAGAATCAGATAATATATAATTTTTTTGCAAACTATCGAAACTATCGATACTTTTACAGCTCTAATATGCGGCCATAATTAGCCAATAGCTCTTCGAATGTGGATTTACAAGTGTTCAATTGTCTCTGGTTTATCGGCTTAGATACGTGAGTTAACGTAACCCCTAATAAAAGAATCCAATAGAGTTAAATCACACCATCTTGGTAGCCAATTCATTGGACCATTTTGATAAACAAAAAATTCTACAGTACGCAAGCATTGCTCTGGTGTAAAATTGGTAGTCAAATAAAGCAGTGTTGAAAACTCAAAGTTATGAACGATAAAAAAACACCCGATAATTTAAAAACAGAAAAGTTTACTGAATTTTTTGAATTTAAAAAGTAAAATATGCACCTTCGGATTTTTAAGTGACGATATGTACGTAATAGTTCTACTACACGGTGCAATAAAAAATACCACCGAAACATTTCCAAAATCTTGCGTTACGGATAAAAAAAATATTTGTATACCTTCCTGCACTTACAAGGTAATAACGTATGTAAACATTTAAAAACAGATTCATGTTGTACTCGATAGTGCCTATCAGTACATAGTGCGCGTTGTGTTACTTCATCATGCCCTTGTCGTAACGGCACTGATTACCGGGCTAGCTTGTTGGGTTTAAGTGGGTGATAATATTATTCATAGAAAGAAAGAAAATTGGATGTTTAATTTTTTGAAGTAAAACTTGCCTTGTAATATTTTTTGTCTAAGAATTTTTTTATTTTAATTTTCTTCTATTATCATCTAAAATCCTTCTAATATTTGTAAGGATAACATTGTTTTTTTTTTCCTTGTGCAAAAAATTTTCTTTATAAATTAAATTTTTTCTTTTGTCTTTTACATTTAAAATCCAAAAAGCAGTTAAAAAAAAATTAAATTAACAAGTATCCCAACATTTTCCCAAAATCCTTTATATCGTCTTTTGATTTTCGCAAGATTTTGTTTCAGTGCTCTCCTTGCTCGTTGCTAGAATCGTTCTAAGGGAATATGACGGGATGAGAATTAAGAAAATGTATTTCGAGAGACATTCGTGCTTTTCTATTGCGTTATTTTTCGGTTATTTGTTTGAAATCCGCCTTATTTTTAGTTCTGTAAATAGTGACTTTTGTTTAAGTGTCGAAACATTTTTACTTATACAACGTGATGCGAACAATTCTGTTTTTTATTTCAACAAATCCAAATCACGAATCAAGTCATTCAGTTGACTTGGAAATTGCACTCATACCGCGAAAAATTGGAAAAAGCGCCATTTCTCGTACGATGAACTGGCCTGGAAACAGATGGCATATCAGAGTATATATAATTGACTAGTTTTATTGCATTTGGACCGACCACATTTATTAATTTATTATTATCTGCAAACATGACAAAAACCCTTGGGATTGACTGAACTTTTCTCTTTTTATAGGTTTTTCTAACAAAAAAGAACTTTAAGAAGTAAATTTAGATGATGTTTCTAACGATGCCAACAGCTGTGTCGTATAACATGTGAGAACTAGAAAACTAGAACCAATCTTGAAAAACGAAACCCGTATTTGAATTCAGTGCCTCTAATTTTTTCTTTCTCCGTCTAGGGAGCGTAAGCTAAAAGGTCTGGTGGTTTTTTATAGGGTAGCCAGATATTTAATTGACAAAAAAAAGTACATTGGAGAAAAATGAGCAGTAAATTAATAAAAAAGTAAATTATTTTTTAAATCAAAACGCCTTAAAAATTCTTTAAATAACATTGAATAACAAATAATACATCAAAGAATATAAAAATGTGGTCATATGCAATAGTAATTCTATAGAATACTTAGGCAGAGTGTTACCGTACGGTCACATTGACCAAAAAAGCGTACTTTTTTAGATGGATTTATATGGAGAAAGGGAAATGTTTTTCATCATGTTCTCTATTGGGGTTCGAACCTGGGCCGCTTGTATTTTGTTGTATGCCTGCGCTCTAACCCCTACACCTCGCCATCTCCCAGTCACCTCAAATAACTTTAAGGTTTGTTCTCATCGGCTTTGATCTAAAAGTAGACCGGAATTTATAAACTTGTGTAATTACAAGCTTAATTTATCAATTCTTCTGAAATGTATACGCTTAGCGCAATCTTTCCGTTTATAATTTTCGGAACAATATAAGCGTCTAGAGGATTGTTTAAAGCTAAAGTACTCCTTAATGTGTGTCATTAATCAATAAGTAAAATTAGATATATGTGCAGCATAGTATTTAAAAGATTACGTTTCACTTAATTCTCCTTGTCTCAAACATTCCTAAGGTCATACCTTTTTTAAAGGTTTTAAAGCAATTTAATCCAAAATTATTATTTAATTCATTATTATTTATCTGAAAAGGGGTGGACATCTGATATTCCGGGAACTGCGTTTAATGAACACTCCTGGGTTAATGGGTTAATGAACACACCTGTACTGAGACCAGAAAAATTTGGTCAAAGAACTTGGCAGGTATTAAAACTGCCAACCCTCAAGTGATTAAAATCGGCTATTACGGTCTCGGTAGACATTAAAGACGTGTACAGTTACAACTGTTCGTACAAGTTTCTGTGTGTTTACTGAAGTGAGTGCGTACTGATGAGTTAATATTGTTATAATTTGTAACTGTTTGAGTGTGAGTGGATAAAGAGAGAATGAGAGTAACAGATTTGCAAATACCAGTAGATAACGATGGAATACAATAAATAACTTATTGCACGATGCAAATAAAAATTCGGATGTATGATTTATAAAAATTGTATCAACAAAGAAATAGTAGTTGCTACATACCTATTTATAAAAATAATACATATACACAATAAAGCAATTTACAAAGTGTTCTAATGTGTCATATTGATTGTATTTGCTAAAAATGTTATGAGTCTCATAAAAATCTCTATTTTCTTTTCGTATTAAAATGTTATATGGATTTATTTTATCATACTATTTGAAATCATTATTTTCCGTAACTATTTATTTATTAACGAAATATAAAAAAAATTTTTTATATTTCGTTATATTTTATTTTTTTTATTTTTTTAAATATGTATGTATATTTTTTGTCATATAATATTGACGTTTGTATTAATTTTTTATGTTATAATACAACAGGCTGCTCACAATAGTGTTATTTAGTCTCAAATAGTACTTTAGAACACTTCGTAAATTGGCTAAATATAAAAATAATGAGTTTTAAAAATCTTTTATTAATTCAGGTAAACTTAACAATTTTTCAGGTAACAAAAACAATTCAGTCTTTTAAACTTAAGTATACTAGCAATTATATAATCAAAACCATAAATAAAAATTAGAATTAAATTAAAATAAAGACATATGCATGTAACTATATATGTATTATAACGTTACACTTCTCTAGTTTTATAACTTAATATTTTTTGAATGTCAGCAAAGTTAGATTTTATAGACAGTATGGTATAAAAAATTGCATTCCATCCTGCGGGTGTGAAACTTTTTAATGATGTTATTAAGTCGCAATTTAAACCAAATTTCTTAACAAATTTAATCAGTTTGAACAATGTTGTTACGATTTCATCAATCTGTTCCGATGTCTTAATACATTTTTCTATTGTATTATGAAGAAGGTGACTTATGCAGTTGATATTTTCGTAGTCTTTTAAAGCTGCTTTGATATTGCTTCCTCTGTCTATTACTATAACTGTTGGAACGTTTAAGAAACATCTGAATTCACTGAGTAAAGTCTCAAATTTAAGATTTATATGGGTAAAATTAATAAATAAATGATTTGGAAAATAATAAAACATATTTATATATCTATTCAGATAAACAAATGGTTACTCACTTGCATTCGAAATTGCTTTCATAGATTTTACTCCTACCAGCTTGGTTTTACACTCACCATCCATAACAAAATGACCTATTAGGGCTAGGTAAGATATTTTAGAAAATATTCTGTCCATAGATCAGATGTCTGGGCATAACCAATTTTTCGTATAGATGAGATCTCTGATTTAAGTATTTCGAAGTGAATGGTGTAGCTATTCTCAACGTTTCATTGTATTGTTGTTGGATGTGGTATTAGTGTTTCTATGTTAAGACTAGATCCAAATATATTACCAAGGGATAGCATTAACTTTGAGTATGCTTTTGGTCCATTATCTTTTACTAGAGAGCATTGTCCAATGTCTCTAAGCACCTATTCGGTCCTAACACCGGTACAAGCCTTTTTAGCCCCTTGGGTTGGTTCAATCAATTCATTCTCTTTTTTGTTGTTTAATATATCGTAGCACTTGTGCTTATTTAAATTGATAAAGCATTTTTATTATATTTATATACATTTTAGCACAGTTTGCATGCAACAAAATTCATTAGTTCAATATCGTTTTCGTCTTTAATATATCCAAAGCATTCTTATATCCTGCTTCGCCTTCTCTTTTCAATTTTAATTTTATGTATATTAGATAACATTTTTTTTAATTTCTTTTTAAATTTATTCATATTTAAAAATGTTTTATTTAAGTCTACTTATTTCCACACCGTGCCGCTGTGGTATGGTAGGTAAGGCACCCGCCTACCAACCAGAAGGTCGTTGGTTCAATACCAGGCCAGACCATCTTAAAAAAGAAAAAAGTTTTTTGGCAGCGGTATCACCTCATAATATTAGCTAGTAACTGGTTATGAATATTACTACTATTGAAAACTCTAAATGCATTTGCCGTTCGGAGCCGGCGTTAAACTGTAGATCCCTTTCAATGAATTTAAAAATAGAATCGGTTGCAGCTCATTGACTGAGAGAAGTGTGCATGTTCCTTCATGGATTGCTATGGGAATTAATAATAACAATAATTTTCACATCAACTTTATACAGTAACTTATTTGTACAGTATCCAACTTATTTATTTTGCACTTAATTGCACTTAATACACAAATTTAGTCAACAGTTTTTTACACCTTAACAGATCTTTATTTATTGACTATTGGAACTTTACACAATGACTGCCAAACTATAAGGGTTTGACGTAGGCAAAGCATAAACCCTTATATACGTAAATGCCTAGAAAGTTCTGAGAGAGTCTTAAAACCTTTCAAATTTTCTATAATTTTGAAAATGTAAGATCGTGTTACCCAAAGATGGTCGAATTGGCAATGCTACCAAACACACAAATACGTACACATAGACAGCCTTGACACAAACCAATACTCTAAACTCACACGATACAGGTCTAAATGCACTGATGTGTGTGTATTTTCTTACAGCAGCTCACCAAAGCTAAAGCCTATATATTTATGAATATGTTGCACTGCCCAGTATTTAGTTTCCAGCACAAAAATCAGATTGGGAATTATTATATTTCCCACAAGAGAGTAAGTTATTCTTGTTCTCTTTCAGAAATTGCTAGTGTAGAGCAATATCGCGAAAAAGAGAATAAGTTGAAACATGCATACGTATGTACATGCATATGTACGTAGCTATGTGTGTTTCAGCTATCTCACGATATTGCTCTACTCTAGCACATGCGTATGTACATGCGTATAAAAACTGTGTAATGCGTTGGTAACAGGTGTATTTTGCGGACTTTACGCAAGCATTAACAAGAAAAGGATACATTTTTTATGGTTCTTGGTATTAAAAAATATCCTAATAATATGGAAATTTTGATGGTTGCGATGGCTGATTGGTTGGTTCGTACTGCATTATGCACTTCATTATCAGGTAGCAGTCTTGCATTTTCCGGACATTGACAAAAGTGTTTTATGGCTATGGGTGAACAATATTTGAATAATGCGAACATATCGTATATTATGTATTTTATTTTTATGGCTGGAAAACCTGAACAAGACGCTTTTTTAATAAAAAATCAAATAGAATTTTTCGTCATTCAATACTTGTTTGTGAAACAGAAAAGATTAATTGGAAATAATATAAATTAGAAAAATGTGAAATTGTAGTTATACAAACCATTTAATACCTAATTTAACTGAAAAGTAACACAATAAGTAAGCACGAAGTTTTTGTTTTCCCTCTTTACTTACCCACCTCATCATAAGATCATTTTTTTTTTGTCAATTTCATACGTACTGAGTGCAACATCTTTGTGTATTTACAGCCTTAGCTTGTACATTTGCTTCTCCAATAGTATTTAAAAAATACAACAGTTTTTTAAAAGCTAGAAAAAAATCTATAGCATATTCAATTCAATACAATAAACAACTGTTTATGTTTTTAAGAGTATAGTGTGTAGACAATAGCAAAACCATCAGTGCTGCCAACTTTTTATGATCAAAACGCGCAGACTTAGTACTCAAAAGGCGCTAAAAAGCACTAAATTATAATTTATGTAACTATTTGTAATCCAAACGCGCTGTAAATAAGCGTTAATAATATTTAAAACCAAAAAATATACTAAAATTGTAAAGAAACAATTTTAATTTCTTCAATTAAAATTTCTACTTTTACAGCGATTTTTTAATAATTTGAACGATTAAAAAATGAAATTAAGAACGATTTAGAACAAAACAACAACTTAAAAACTTTTTCTTAATTTTTCGGTGCTGGTGTTGTGTTTCTCTACTGCTCTTTAACGTTGTACTCGATTATGTGTTGCAACGTGGGACTTTACACAAAGTTGTAAGACCTAGATTACTCAGATGACATCTATCTCTTTGCTATCAGATATTGCGAAATGAAATCAATACTTAACTCTATACAGTCAGAAGCATACAGAATAAGCTTGCGGATAAAAATCTTCAAAATCAAAATTATATGAATCAACCAATGCTAATAACAGAACGATCTTCCGAATTCGGAATCAGAAATTTGGGAGATATCCCGTCTTTTTGATGACCTCACGACGTCCGGAGATTCCAGCACTGATATTCAGAACAGCTTGAACCTATTCAGGCCGAATGATTGTTATAGGGCGTTCTCTTCCGTTCAGACATTTATAAAACACTCTCTACGATGGATTTTGAAAATTTTCTGGCCAGAAACCAGATCACACCAAGTTCTTGTAATGAAGGAAACGGACATTACTAGAGAAGACAGATTGAAAGAAAAGCCCATAGCATGACTTGGTATCAGATCAGATCATCGATCTTAGATAGGCGTAAATGGAAAGAATTCGTTATGGCTCTGTGGTGTAATTATGGCTCTTTAGAGGTGTAATAACAAATAACAAGTTTAGTATTTCAATTAAATAATTAGAATTTTAAGCTTTCTTCTGAAATGATTTATAAGTCTGAGATACGTTTCAAAAACACTATTTTTATTCATTTTTTCACAAATATTATCTGGAATTAAGTAATTCTTACAGCATGAAGCATTTTAAGTCAATAGTTTATATGAATTAATGACTTCATTGAGTTTATTAAATTTGTATTTCTTACAAAAAATTGATATTGGAAATGCACTAACCTAACGCGTTATTTGAGAAAAGCGCTAACGAGAAAATATGCGACTTTTCGGTAGTTGAAACGCGTTAAATATAGCGCGAAAGGCGCTAAATATAGCCAAAAAGGTAATATTTTGAGTTAATACAAAAGTGGACATAAAATTGTAGCGTATATTTCCATAAAAAAGGTTTATTTTTTCGCTTACCACGATGTATTCGGATTTTAAAATTCTCTTAAAATGTAACTACTAACTGTTTTTCACCTCTGCTGAAAATTTTAAAATTTTGAGTTAATACTAGGGAGATCGTTTATTCGACTTTTTTCAAAAACCGGTTTTCAAATGGTTCGAAAAATATCAATTTAAACAAAACCGGTTTTTGGTTAGTAATTATTTAAATAACCGGTTAACCGGTTCTTTTATTTAAATAAAATTGTTCTTAATTTTTGAAGCGCAGAACTGGACAATGTCGTTTTAAAAATAAGCAAAAGCTGACGGAGAGCTTAAAATCAAAGTGGCAATCATTACTAACAATAATTCTAACAAATCTCAAAAAAACGGAGGCCATAAAAACAAAGTTTATTCCACAAATACTGAAAGTTGCTTAAGTTTCGAACAGCTACTCAAGGAGCTAATTTTGTTGTTGTTGTTGTATTACTCGGTAGAGAATGGAATTAGAGGTTTGTTATTATAGTTATTATTTAGGTACCTAAGATAACAAGAATTAAATTTTTTTATTTTGAATAAATAGAGTTGCAAAACAATCGATAGTACTATCGCTAGTATCGATAGTATTGTTTTTGGCTGACCATCGATAGTTTTTTTCCACTAGCGATACTATCGTCAAATTCTAAGAGTAAATACGGAGGCCACTAAATGTAGTCGAAGTCACATTTGCAAAAATTTGTCCGACGCAGGTTGTACACGTAGTTTAACAGATTCTGAAATTTCTATTTATTAAACTCAAATAAAGTATGAATTGTAACTAAAATATGTTTGTACATACGATTTTGCATTTGACTAAAACAAATTAATTGCGCGACTTGAAACAGGAGAATAAGTTCATTTTTGAGGGTTGTTAATGACTTGCAGAGGTTAATCTCTGAAGTACGAATTAAAAGTTGACAGTTGTTCTACGCTTTCTTCCCATAGTCTCTGCAGCTTTCTTTCACTGGATCCTATTAATTACTTTAGTTTTGGAGCACTTCCATCAAGAAACTTCCATACATAAAATTTGATTACATCCTGGAAAAAAATAAAGTGTCCATATTTTTTGTTTCAACACTGTTTATTTATTATTATTCTTTCCCTTTCACTTAAATTCTGATATTTTTGCCACTAGTAGTACTGAAAAGCATCCGATAGTATCGATAGTATCGAGTGGGCCGACTATCGATAGTTTTGCAGTTCTATGAATAAATCCATTAATAATATATACGAGTCCTTAACTGCTTCGACAAATTGCTTAGGTTTCGAACAGCTCTGTATGTAAATTCATGCCCTACGTTTTTAAAAGTGTGTGTGGCACTGTGGTATGTTAGGTAAGACACCCACCTTCTAAACAAAAAGTCGTCACTTCAAACCCAGGCCACACTATCTGAAAATTTTCAAAAGCGATATCGCCGCGCAACATTAGCGACTGGTTATGTATGTTTACGTTGTAAAAAACTTCACTAACTAATATATCTGTCGTTCGGAACTGGCGTTTGTGAATTGCTTTCAATGAGCCTAGTCGACTATAAAAATCAATATTTCAAGTGTGTTCGATCTACCTTGGTTTTCACGTTCTTGGTAAGACGTTCAAGGTTGTCATATATACGAAAATAATAACTAAATGTACATAAATATTTAAACGATGAGCATATTTGCATTAAAAAAAATATACAAACGTATAAAAATTATACTTATTTAAATTAACCGGTTATTCGTGTTAAATTAACCGGCTTATTCGGTATTTGAAAAATGAAGATTTTGTTATTTTTAAAAAGCCGTACCCTCTTGTTGATCAAGTGCGATATGTACATACTCTATACCAGCCTGCATGGATAAATTAATATTTAGACATAATATTAATGAAATTTATTTAATTTGTTTATCATTATAGTCTAATAACTAATCAAATGACAAACAGCCTTATCTCAAATAACAGTTGATTTATTTAAAGACATTTGACGCATAACAAAAGATTTTTTTATTATTATTTTGTTTCTCTTGTTTCTAGTGTCCGGAGGAGTTAAAACCAATTTAATGTTTGTTTTCGCTTTCCTGTGCATTTGTTTAAGTCAACTTTTAAATGGTTGTTCATCACCATCTCAATGTGGGTGCAGAATCAAGGTAGAAATCAAGTAGAAAATCTTCTTTCACTTAATTTTGAATTGTTTGCTTATCTCAAGTGGTGTTTTTGGAGTGCCTCAATGAAAAAAAAAACAACATATGAAAAGTTATAAACTTTATTTAAAAGCTACTCCATGTGTACTGGAAGATATGAATGAGCAAGTGATTTTGTAGGCTCTTGAGTAAGGTTAGATTATACGACGCAGATGTTTAGAAATTTAACGTAACCACTACTTTATTCTGCATTTTATTAATGAATATTGCCTTAATTAAGCAGAAATACTTATTAAAAATGAAAAAGTAAATTTAAAAAAAAGAGAAGGCTTTTGCTTTTTTATGTATAAGAATAAAAACCTAAAACTAGATTTACTGAATACTATAAACTGAGAGTTTTTCTGAGAGCGAAACTAACTAAATGGCTGTCTTCACATTAAATTTATGAAACTGTAGCTGATTTTTAATACAGTGGCTACGAGTGAAACGCGGATACTATAAAAAACTGATTTTGTTGATAAAAATCAAACTAAGAAATAGTTAAGGAAAGCTTTTGTTTGATTTCTTATCATAGAGAATAGAAAACAAAATTAAAATTTAGTTGTTGTAAGAAGTAAACTAAAAAGACTTAATAGATGTTTGAGAATATTTCTTATTGTTATAAAATTAATATTTTGTGTGCAGACCCTTGTTTTTTATAACTATTTGCAGTCTCTTGAGAATAGATTAGACAAAGTTTTGGCAGTAAGCAGCTGGTATTTTTCCAATTCTTCTAATAAGACCCTTCTTATCTCAGATTTACTGGAAACCGACTGACGCTGAACTTTGTTACTGAGATAATCCCACACATTTTCAAAAGAATTTATGTCGGGGCTCTGGGCTGATGTTTCCATTACGTGTGGCACATTTCAAGTTTTCTTTTAAAATGTTAATGTTAAACATTTTGATCCATGAAAGTCTCAATAAATTGCAAAGATCCTGTACCCATGCTTTACTGTCGGTTTCGAGTTATTCAAACATAGTTCCTGATTATGTTCCCTCCATACTATTGGTTTACCATCCGAACCAAATACGTTAAATTTGCCCGGAAAAAAAGAAAAACACTTATTTTGGTACTCTTTTGCAAATATAAGTCTTTTGGTTTGATTGTGCATACTAATAAGAGGTTTTCGTCTAGCTCTTCTACCATTAAGACCAACTCTGTAAAGCAAGTTTCTTATTTTTGATGGGCTGGGTTTCTTACCAAGGTTACTTATAGCAATACTTTTGGAGCACTTAGGAAGGGATTTGCTTTTATTTTTCTGACAAAAAACTTTCGTCTGCCTCGTTTTATTATGTCGAGTTTTATTATGTCACAGTTGAATGACTTCTGCCAACAATTTTTGAAATTTCGCGAATATTTTTTCTTTTTTTTGCATGCTCCTTGATTTTAGCTCTGTTTATTCTGTATAATTTTCGAAAACTGAACTAAAGAGCTTTCCCTTAAATATGTAAATTATATCAGCGATGTTGGCCGCATTGAAATTTCAAAGTTACAGTTATTAACCCATAAAAGCTACTGTCCGAGTTTGGCTTGTGCAAATCATTTTGACTTTCAAAGCGTTTTCAACTTCAACTTTACGTACAATTATTACATATCTGAGTTGGTTTTCCCTCTTTTACGTCAAAGATATATACAAATAAGAAAATAACTAAATTTTTTTAAATAATTAAAATAATAATTTAAGCGATCGAAAATATTTTGGTATGGTGTCCGAGTTTGGGTTGGAGCCACTGTATGTAATGTGTTATCCCTATATAGCCCAAGGCTTGCAAAACTGAAACATATCAATATAACATATGTAGATCTACATGAAAAAAAAAAACATTTGTTCTACGAAATTAAAAAAATAGTTTTCTTCTTATTTGGGCTTTTAGTGTGTAAGGGGCTGTCTGTTACATTCGAACGAAAGGCAGTCACACACTTTCGTTCTTAATAGTGGCTTACTATCTTACGATTTATCGTTCGCTTGGCTTTACGTTTCAAATGTAATCCAAATAAATAATAGGATTGCCATGTCTTAATTCTACAAATAAATCTCGTATATACCAAAAAAATGCTCAAATGCAGAAATTTTATAATGAAAAATGTGACTGTAGTACCACTCGAACTAGACATTCAAAAATATAAACAAACTAAATTACAAAATATATATATATTATAAAATTATCAAAAATCCGTATTCGTAAATATGACTTGAATTTAATTATTATTTTAAATATATATATATATATATATATATATATATATATATATATATATATATATATATATATATATATATATATATATTTAAAACGTTCTCTAGTATTTGTTATAAAAAATAATACCTCTTGTTTTTTAAATTGCTTAAAATATTATTTTCAAAATAAATTTTTTTTTAATATGCTTAAAAAAAAACTACTGAATATTTTCTCAAATTTGAAAGTACAATCCTTCCGGTTAATAATGGAAAAAAATTTCATTCAAATGGCTGCCTTGGCTGGCTACGCAGTAGCCTACACGATCGGTCCAATTTTTAAGCACATTATCGATTGTGTGCAGCTGTATTTCACCAAAGGCTTCACGCATATTGTCCTTTAAAGCGTCAATTGTCTCTGGCTTATTGGCGTAACACTTATCTTTGACGGCACAACGCAAATAATAGTCCAACGGTGTCAAATCGCAGCTTAGAGGTGGCCAAACGACATCAGCTCTGCGGCTGATAATGCGATCTTCAAAAACAGGGTGCAAACCATCGAGTGTAGCTTCGGCTGTGTGGCATGTAGCGCCGTCCTGTTGAAACCAAATGTTGCTAATATCCTCCTCTTCAATTTTTGTAAACGAAAATTCGTTCAACATGGCTCGATAACGATCGCTTTTGACTGTAACGGCCACTTCTTTCTCATTTTCGAAGAAAAATGGCCCAATTATGTCTCTGGACCAAAATCCGCACCAAACAGTGACTCGTCTTGGGCGTATCGGCTTTTCAATGTATGCGTGTTGGTTTTCTGTGCCCCAAATGCGAAAAGTTTGCTTGTTTACATACCCGCCAACATCAAAATGAGCTTCATCTGAAAAGATGATTTTTTTTGGCAAAATCGGCATCTTCTGTAAGTCGATCGCAGGCCCACTTAGCGAAGCGTTTACACAACCGTATTCGTTCAGCGGAAGGAATTATCTGTCAAATCAGACTTGAGCTAAGTGTTACCATTCACGAAATAAGCACTAGTTGAAAAAAAACGTTAGATGGCGGACCCTATATTTATTTTATTGAAAAAGTGTATGAGTATTGATTTATCACACTGTAAATAAATGAGTGAACATATGTAGAAATAAATAAAATGTATGAAAATAATTTTTATTTTTTATGCGATTATGGCTCCAAACTGTAGTCTTTAGAGGAAACACAAAAAAAAAATCCTAACACAAACGACAAAAGAACAGGTGACATTTGGACATTCGGACGAACATGAGAAAAACGATATAGCGAGCCACAGTTTTGTATGGAAATGCTTCCGTTATCATTCCCATTCATTTTCTTTCTAGTATTTGTGTGCCGCAAAATAGCTGTTTGTCGTTTGAAACGATAACATTCGACATCGTGGGCCAGACTGTATATGTAGTGTAGCAATTTTTAAATCGGTTATTTTATATAAGTTACCAAAATTTAAATTTTATTCTAAAGCATATTTTCTTACTTTAACCGTCTCCCAAACTTAAAAGTCTTATAACTACTTAATGACTCCGTTTGGAGAGTTCATTGGAGACACATTACATATTCCCATATTGTTAAATTGATTTATATCAACAAATTTTATTTTGTATACATTTTAGGGTGATTTTTGTAGTTTGTTACAGATATGTCACATGGGGTTCTAGAGGATTCAATACTTACTTCGTTTGAAGGTCTTAACGTGTTGCATCAAATGGATTAAAATCTTCAATTCCCTTTGCTGGCTTGTAAATACCTTTTCTAATAAATAAACACGGTGCTACGAAATAGAACGTAAAAAATATACTTTAAAACGTGAGATTTACTTGAATTTTATCCAATTTCTATATATTAAACGGGTTTAGAAAGAAGAAAAATTTAAAATGCCTCCAGTTTTCACACCACTTTTTAAAATATTTTTTCTCTTAAATATCTTTATTTAGGCCCGAGGTCAAAATTTAGTATTTTGGTTACCATTAGTTTCCATAACAGTTTTAACTTTTTTTCTCATAGAAAGAACTAGAGTCTTGATGATATTGAGTGGTATATTTGTCCGTATATGCAGGAAGACAATCTTGAGTTTATTTTTGCTCCTAGCTTGGCGCTGGCGTAATTTGCACTGCATATGCGTGCACAAATTTTCTATAAACAACACTTTTTCACACTATATCGAAATCATTATTTTACTATTAGGAAATTATGTTTCGGGTTATTGTCCTAAAACAAGCAATAATCCGCACTAAATTTTAACTTTGTGCTAAATTATCCTTTAGTATAATAATAAATCTTTTTCATTGTTCCCACTATTTAAACAAAATTTCCGACTCCATTCGACCGCATTTAACTATGATGCATACGATGACATGTTAGCACACCATTTAATATAAGCAGTCATTCTTTACAGCTTAGTTTTAGTTAATTTTAAATTTATTATTTAAGGCATTAATTACAGCATTGACTTTTGGGACATAGAAAATCACTGCGGTGAATCAAAATTTAATTTAATAGAAGGTCGGCTTTTTGTGTCGTGAAAAGCCAAGCTTTAAATAACAAAAATTTGAACAAAATTGTCAAACATGAAAAAGATGGGATATTTAAAGATACAAAAAGATGGTTTTGCACAATACCCTTTAAATTTAAATGGGTAAAAGAAAATAAGTGTACAACTTTTTTTGCTATGAGAACTTGTCAAATTGATTAAAATGCTCTGAGAGAAAGCCAACTAAATTTTCTTTTAAATTGCATTTAATATAATGTAGTTTCAGTCTTAATACCACTGTTTCCACAATTTCGTTTCATACTGTTAAACATAACATTTTCTTCCGTGCCAATGATTGTACTTAAAAAATTTAGAAAAATTGACTTGGTGAAAGATATTCTGGTCTTACTTAGTGTGAAATCGTAGTTTGTACAATCCTGACTTCAAATTTCGCTAGAGAAATTGGTAAAAAAAAATTTTTATTTTGTGATAAAAAATATATCAAATCCTCTTTTTTATTGTGTGCCATTGGCATGGTATTTTAAAAAATATATTAGATAATGATGATTATTTAGCCATGGAATCCTGTAATATTTTAACAAAATATGTTTCGGATCTGCCAATGAATTTCATATAAACAAGAGATTACATACTTGTACAGTACAGAGAACGCAAACTGTAACTTTGGTGGAGCTGCAAGGCAATTTTGTTTAAAAGGCTTACTCATCTACTGAAAATCTTCTCCTCAATGTGAACTGTGCTGAAGATACTCGTATGTTAAATAATTAAATTTGAACGGTGAAAGAATGTTACCAAAAAATATTCTGGAATAGTTATCTCGAGAGGTTCGAAGCTCCTTCATTATTTTAATTTTAGAAAGAATGATGAACATGTTCCTCGTCATTGCGAGGATTCGAACCATGGTCTGCTAGCTTACGTATGCAAGCACTTTAACAACTACACCATGCCACCTTCTTGTATTTGTTGTAGGTTAAGCATTTCCTTGATCTGTATTTTGGCTTAAATATATTTTGGCCAGCGTAAACATATATTTTTATTTGACTAAAATTAAAACACTATTTTTTCTGTACTAAAAACACTAAATGTGAGCTTATTGGAAATTTTCCTATATTCTAAAAAAATATTTTTCGATTGCTTTTGCAAAAAAATCTTCTGTAAGTGGAACATAAAATGTCAGATTTAGACTTACAGTGAGTACAATTTTCCAGGTTTATAATGTCTTAGCAATACTATTATTATTAATTGAATTAACAACCTAGTCAGTTCGCTTATCTGAAGTGGGTCAACTGAGGAACCCATTTTATCTCTTTTCGATAGTACTGAAAAAGAATTGGCTGTCCTTGAAACGATAAGGAATGGAGAAATCAATTATAGCTTGAATTAGCGCCATACTTAGGGGCAGGATCATCGGCTTGTTTCTCGATGGAGAGCATTATACTCTGATGGCGTTGAAAGGCTGCCATAAGGGTGGAGTACTATCTCCATTGTTATGGACAATACTTGTCGATAGCTTGTTGCTTCATAGAGGCATCTTCGTAATTGATTATACTCATAACCTCGTTATATCGGCCCGTGGAAAATATAAGTATTTTGTGCTATCTTATGGGGATTACTCTAAAATTACTGTCGGTAATTCCTTCAAAGAAAGTTGTTATATGGTATTTCTTACAAAAAGATATCTGGGTACTACCATTAACTTTCCTAGGGTGGTTAAATATCTGGTTGTCATTCTGGACAAGAGATTTAGTTGTAATTCGAACGTTAGTGTTGTTTAAACCAAGCAACAAGGGTCCTTTGGAAGAGATGCAAATTTAATAGTAAGACATAGGTTTTTGGATATCTACAGCTATTATTAGACCAATTAACATTTATCAACTTATACCTTGATGGAGAAAAGCTGATGAAGTTAACACTATGCATAAATTAGGCAAGGTACAGGGACTTGTTTGACTCGGTGTAACTGTGACAATGTCCAACGGCGGAATTGAAGAAATGTTCATTGGCAAAGTTTTTAACCAAAATACCTCGAAATGAGTAGGGGAGTTTATTATTAGCAGTGATGTCGGAAAACCCCTTTCAGACATATCTTTGGACGTTCGCATTGGCAGGAGACTGAAAACTGAATTGCAGTCACGGTTGAGTTCGGAGTAAGTTCGATTGGAGCTGGTATACCGATAATAGATTCCATGGGCAGCAGAGTTCTAAACTGTGCCCGGTCTGAATAATGATAACAATAATAATAATTATAGTAATGGCTATTAAAGTTGATTATACAAAATATACTTTAATTTTGTTACAACTTTTAATATAGACCAAATTGTCTCCTATTCAAAGATTTTTTTATCTAACAGCAGGATTGTGTACTTGCATGTATGTAGCACAGTGGTCAAAATCGATATGTGTTTTGCATTATATCGAATACCGAAACTTCACTGAGAAAACTGATATTTTAAGTTTTGCTTTGTTTTCAATGATCTGTTGTTGCGACACTTGTTGTTCTAATTTTTTTTATACTTGCTATAGTAGCTATGGAGATCTGACGGTTATTATTCGACCGGTTTTAACCAGTTTTTTCGAATACGGTTTTTTAAGAATCTGCTATTTTCGAATACCGAATAAACCGGTTGACTTAACACTAATAACCGGTTAATTTAAATAAGAATAATTTGTATACGTTTGTATATTTTTTTATTGCAAATATGCTCATCGTTTAACTATTTGTGTACATTTAGTTATTATTTTCATATAATGGGTCCGCCATCTAACGTTTTTTTTTTTTTCAACTAGTGCTTATTTCGTGAATGGTAACACTTAGCTCATGTCTGATTTGACAGATAATTAGTTTTATCCTTCCGCTGAACAAATATGGTTGTGTATACGCTTGAACAACGCTGGGAAATATTGCGACGTTACTTTGAAAATCATGGTAATGTTGCAGATGAAGCTCAATTTGATCTTGGCGGGTATGTAAACAAGCAAAATTGTCGCATTTGGGGCACAGAAAACCCGCACGCATACATTGAAAAGTCGATACACCCAAGACGAGTCACTGTTTGGTGCGGATTTTGGTCCAGAGGCATAATTGGGCAATTTTTCTTCGAAAATGAGCATGGAGTGGCCGTTACAGTCAATGGCGATCGTTAACGGGCCATGTTGAACGAATTTTTGTTCACAAAAATTGAAGAGGATGATAATAGCAACATTTGGTTTCAACAGGACGGCGCTACGTGCCACACAGGGGAAGCTACACTCAATATTTTGCGCCCTGTTTTTGAAGATCGCAATATCAGCCGCAGAGCTGATGTCGTTTGGCCACCTCGGAGCTGCGATTTGACACCGTTGGACTATTATTTGTGTGGTGCCGTCAAAGATAAGTGTTACGCCAACAAGCCAGAGACAATTGATGCTTTAAAGGACAACATGCGTGAAGCCTTTGGTGAAATACAGCTGCACACAATCGATAATGTGCTTAAAAATTGGACCAATCGTGTAGGCTACTGCATGGCCAGCCGAGGCAGCCATTTGAATGAAATTATTTTCCATTATTAACCGGAAGGATTGTACTTTCAAATAAAAAAAGAAATTTGAGAAAATATTCAGTAGTTTTTTTTAAAGCATTTAAGAAAAAAAAAATTATTTGGCGGACGCTTTATATGACAACTTTGAATGTCTCACAAAGAACATGAAAACCAAGGTAGATCGAAAAAGATATGCACACTTGAGCAACAATAACTTTTTCTGATCTTCTGTAAATAAATATTGACTTTTATATATGGAGAATGATCAACTAGACACATTGAAAGCGACCCATAAACGCCGCCTACGAAGGGCATTTATATTAGTTAGTGAAGTTCTTACAGCATAAATACACATAACCAGTCGCTAGTAATGTTGTGAGGTGATATCACTATTGAAAATTGTCTGATGGTATGGTCTGGGACTGAACCGACGATTTCTAGGTTGGAAGGTGGGAGTCATACCTAACATACTACAGTGACACACACACATTTACAACATTTAATTCTTGTTATCTTAGGCACCTAAATTATAACTATAATAACAGACCTTTAATTCGATTCCCTACCGAGTAATACAACGACAAAAACGAAATTAGCTCCTTGAGTAGCTGTTCGAAACTTAAGCAAGTTTAAGTACTTTGTGTAATAAACTTAGTTCTTTATGGCCTCCGCACATCGTTTCGGCATAGTTTTTATGAGATTTATTAGAATTATTGTTAGTTTTGATTTCCACTTTAATTTTAAGCTCTCCGTCTGCTTCTGCTTATTTTTAAAACGGCTCTGCTCGAATTAAGAATTAAGAACGGCTCTTCAAGAATTAAGAACAATTTTATTTCAATAAAAGAACCGGTTAACCGGTTATTTGAATAATTATTATCCGGAAACCGGTTTTTTCAAATTTCTACATTTCGAATTATTCGAAAACTGGGTTTTGGAAAAAGCCGAATAATAAATCTCCCTAAAAGTGGCCCTAATTTTATAATTTTTCAGGTATTATATCACATAATTTATGTGTAATAAAAATTTTGTTCGAAGAGTTTTCAAAACTCATTTTAGAAAAAAAAGTTAGTAAAAGTAAGCGAATAAAAAAAATTTGTTTGATAGAAAATTGAAAAAATTATAAAGTTTTTCAAATTAGTTGGTTTTTGGGATCAAATATTAAAGATAAATGCCTGAATTCACAATCTTTGGTTAATTTTTCGTAAGCTAAATAATAACTATTGGAAAACTAATATTTCGTATTCACAAATCTTTGGTAAACTAAAAACTTTATGCGCAAAAAATATAGCAACTTAATACAATTGAGATGTTTCGTATATGTACATACGTATGTATATAGTGCGCATGTACTTATGTACATATGGATGTTTTAAATTATTTTATTATTGGGAACCTCTGCGTTTATTATTTCGCTAAAATAAATAAACAAATGCTGTAAGAACAACTATACGTGCTGTTTACCAATAACCAAGTCTACAACACAAACATAAGCAGAGGTAGAGTAAATAAAAATAACACGGCAACAACAATAATTAAGCAGCAAAGAAAACAGGTAAACAATAAACAAGCAACAACAAATAATAAGAGCTGAAAGAGGTAGATGTTTAGAACTAAAAAGAAATTAAAAGAAAGAAATGGAATCTACCTGAAATATAGTGAGGCTCGAGAGCTTTCGATGTATTGTTTACTCAGCCATATAAACAGGGTTGTGAGATCCTTTTTCGCCAAATTCAATTTCGAAATTCGCCAAAATCGCCAAATAATCCCGTTTTTACATTCTGACAATGAAATTTATTTTTTTATTAAATAATGAAAAACATTTTTGAAAATAAATAAAAAAATAATTTGTTTTGAATTCTTAAAAATCGCCAAAAGTGGAAAAAAAAATTCGCCATATATATGTTTTGTTAATATTATTAACCAAAATATGTATTAGCAAAAACAAAAAGTGTACACTTATAAACTAATAGCTGAATACTATCTGATTTTAAGCTTTTTAGAGTATTTGGAAAGAACAAAGGAAGACCTCTTGAATGATGTTATACTTAGTAGCTTTAAGGTAAACAAATTTGTGAATTTCTTAAACAAAAACATTCTCTTTTTCCACATTTTCCAGCCTTAGAGCTTTTTTTGTACAATTTATAAACTCATTTCGCCGCCTGTTGTCGAATTTAATAATTTAAAATTATCATATCTTTTATCAAAAATAGCCAACTAATTTAAAAAAAGCCAACAAAATAGCCAACTAATTTAAAAATCGCCACGTTTGGCGAGAAATCGCCACATCTGACAAACACTGCATATAAAAAGCACTCGATGGGAACAACGATCAGTTTAAGTAAAGTTAACTCAGCGAATGTGTTATTGGTGTGAAGAGTGTTTATAAGGAGTAAACTCGTGAAGCTAGTAGTGAAGTAAAAACCAGTTTAGTTGGAGCTAACTTAGTAAAGAGAGTTAAATGTGGATAACCTCTGATTGAAAAGGTTGTGATCGAACCTAAGTTAGTGTGAGGTACTCAATAATATCAGACTACAACAGCTACTGGAGAGTCTGCCACCGTCTACGGAAAAATTGATATGAAGGTGACTATAGCGAACATTACCGTAAGCCATATTTTTATTATCGCCCATATTGTAATGTAGATATACCTCTTGCTGTAAAACAATAAAAACTACTACCTCAGACTGAGTAATTGATATGGACGCGTAGAGAGAGATTGTGAGGCAACCGCTTGTGGGTAGTAGAACCAGCAGCAATTAAGGTGGACTTGCCGATATATCAGCCAAGGACTAACAGGTATTTGACGAAAATGTTAAGAAATGGGTTGCAAGTCTAGCAGCTTCAGAGACAAATAAAGCCAAAAATTTGCAAAAAATACGCCTGCGAGTTCGCGACTAAAAATAAAAGTGAAGGTAGAACAGCTATAGTCAAACATGAAATTAATACTGGCGAAGCGAGACTATCGGTATACCTCTGACGAAGCGTAATGAGGCTTAGAAGCTGGTCAATGAAATGGAGAAGAGCAGTGTAATTGGATCATCATCGAGTCCGTGGAGATCAGCTGTAGTCTTAGTCAAAAAGAAAGGTGGTAGTACAAGATTCTGCGTATACTAAAGGATGATGCCACTAAACGGACAGCTACCCGCTACCAAGAATTGACGATACTCTCGACACGCAAGCTGGAAGAAGGTGGTTTTCTACATTGGATCTTCAAAGCGGCTATTGGCAGGTAGAGATCGCAGACAAGGATAAGGAGCAAACAGCTTTCAATGCGAACGGTAGTTTGTGGCAGTTTAAAGTTATGCCATTCGGGCTCTGCCATGCGCCGGCCACATTCGAGGGGCTTATGGAGCGCGTACTAAAAGGACTACATTGGAAGACTTGTCTGATTTACCTCGACGATATAATAGTGATGGGGAGAACTTTCGACGAACACCTGAAAAACCTGGCGGAAGTTCTGCAACGAATATCAATGGCTGGAAAAACTAAGCGTAAAAAAATGTGCATTGTTCCAAAAACAGGTAAAATATTTAAGGGTGGAGTGGTGTAGTGGTTAGAGCGCACGCATAACAACAAAAACGGTCTATGTTCGAGACCCAGCAGAGACATGACGAAAAAATTTAATTGTGGTTTCGAATGTTTAATTATAAAAAAGGCTTCAACTTCTTCCCTCCAGGCAACTCTATTTAACTCAGTAAAGAGAGTTGAGTGTGGATAACCTCTGGTTGAAAAGGTTGTGATCGAACCTAAGTTATAACTACGATCGGGTTGAAGATCTTTAAGAAGAAAGATCTGCTGAGTAATTGTTGTTGTTTGCAAAGTTGTAAACAGACAGAGTAATTAAGAATAAAAATTTTTATTGCCAATAAAAAGATTACAAGCAGTAGTGCACATAACTGTGTTGACTAAAGGATTTTTAATTAAAATCAAACACAAAATTTATTTTGTTTTAACTACAATCTACGAACTCATATATACACGTTTTTAAAAAGGTAAAAACGTTACAATATTATTCCATCAATTTTTCTGCGATTATCATCCAGTATTTTACAGTTGCACTTTCTTTTGTCCAACTGTAAGCAAAAAGTATATTAATTTATGTTGTTTTGCTGGAAAAAATTAATTAAAAATGTGTGCGTATAAAGGGTGTCCAAAATTGAGGTATTATTTTAATATTAATAAAAAAAAGACTTTTTCAGATATTAAAAATATGTTTATTTCAGTTTATTAAAAATTGGTTCCGAGTAAAAATAAAGAATTATATCGGTCAAGTGACCCCCCTACTGGCTTGGCAGACTAACAATCTTTTACCAAAATTATCAATCACGTTTTTCATTAAACTGTTGTCAATGGTCAATATCTGCTCGATAATGTTGGTTCTAAGCTCTTGAACTATTGTGGGATTATTGCTGTACACTTACGAATTCAAAAACTCTGCAAAAAAAATCTGAATGTGTCAAAACGTACGATCTCGTTGGCGAAAGTACTTGCTCTCTACAAGAAATAATGCGACTCTTAAACTTTTCTTTCAAAAGATCCATTATTTCTCTTGCTGTGTGACAAGTGGCACCATTCTGTTGAAACCACATATTCTATACGTCTAAGTCATCAGTTTTCCGCTGCAAAAAGCTTCGGATCATTGCCCGTAAACGCACTCGATTTTTGTTTTCAAAAAAATATGGTCCGATGGTTCTTCCGGACCACAAACCACACTAAACAGTAACTTTTTGTTTATGTAATGGTTGCTCTAAGATAACTCTTGGATTCTCTTCATTCAAAATATGGCAATTTTGCTCGTTAATGTATCCATCGAGCTGGAAATGGGCTTCTATGGTGACGATTATTTTGTTTAAAAAATTCTAATTTTCTTCTTGTTTTTCGTTGGCCCAAGAAACTATTTGCCGTCGTAACGCGTGATCAGCTGGTTTTATTTCTTGGGTCAGATAGATCTTATAAGCTTTTATATGGAGATCACGATACAAAATGTTGAATAATGTGGATTGTTTGATGTTTGATTGCTGCGAACGATGACGAATGGATGTTTTTTGGTCTTCTTTAACACTTCTGCTCACATCTGCTTTATTCTCTGTTGAACGACTACTACGTTGATAAATTCTTTTCTGTTATTATGAACTTATCCAGTTTCTTCAAATTTATCAACCATCAGCTTGATAGCACGATCTGTTAAAGCACATTCTCTACCAAATTTTGTTCTGAATTTCCTAATTACATCTCGAAAAAAATGTATTCATAATAAAAACACATTGTTCGTGTATGGTTCCATATTAACTAACCGGAATTTATTTAGAATCCGAAATAAAAATTTAGAATAAAAATTTTAAGTAGAAAAAAAGGGGAGCAAAATAAAAATGGTATCCCAATTTTAAACACCCACTATATATATAGGTTTTTTTGTTTTTTATATTGAAATGTAAACGTCAATTAATTTTTAACAACAATGTTGGTTTTGACTCTTTTTCTTTCATGAAATTAAAAAAATATTTTTTTTTTTGTCCAAAAGTGTATATTATAATACTGTATTGCGCACATTTTTGAATGTTTAACTAAAAAATCAGTTATGACAATGAGCGAGCGGTATGTAGTTTAAAATTAAAAATAGTTGACGACGTAAAGTCTTTTAACTGAAGTTTTTTTGTGAATTTAAAATGACAGATAAGAAAGAAAATGTGATGCTATGATGTTGCGTATTACTAAATAGTTTATTATTGTTGAACATTAACAAATTTACTATTTTCAGCGTATGATTGCCGATATTAATGTTTTTAGTGCTAGCTTCCGGCGACTAGACTCAAAATTAACAATAATAGGGAACAAAACAATTTACCCGCAATGGGTAGCTTGCATTTAATAAACGTAGAAATACGGCTATTAGTTGTTAACACATGTGATTTCAAGTTTCACATAGCTTATAGGCAAGTAGAAGTCCGTATTTAACCAATTAATCATTCATAACATTTCGAATCGCAATATTATCTCGATTATTAAGAGTCAATAAAGCTATAATTAAGTCAAATGTATAAAAAGCCATAAGTTAAATTATATACACATAGTACGTTTGTATCTATGTATGTATACATTAAAAAAATTTATTATTATCTCGCTCAAAGTGATTGGTAATATACGGCCATATGCAAAAAAAAAAAAAGAAAAAATTAACAAAGCTTGTTAAAGCAAATTTTCTTAATGTAGTGTGCAAAAACGATTATTAGCTTAAAATCCATTTGTTAAACCTGCGTTAACTTTAAAAATTTTAGAGTAGGAAGCTACGTACTTTAAGAGTACTTTGAAGTGACATCTATGTTATGAATATTTAATATAAAAATAAAGTAGTATGTTTTGGCACCAAGAAAAATTTTTTGGAGGCATAAAACCTTACCCAAAAGAAAAAGTCATCTTTTAGTGACATGGTGATCCAAGCCAGACCGCTAAAATTGTTGAAAAATGTAGCAGCAAAATTTCTTTCCGATGGATAATTTTTGAACAACAGTAAAAACGCCTACAAAAATATAATTGGACTGCGTGGGACATGATAAAGCTATGGCAACGAATATAATATGAATTGATCAAGATGTCTCTTACGCTTTTGGGTAATATTGTAGGGAGTACGTCTAAATTCTTTATAAACGCCACAAAAAATGGTGTTCTAAGAATAGTGTTAAAAATATAAGTTTCTCTCTATTTAAGCGAAAATAGCAAAACTAAAGCTGGATTCAACTATTTTATTTAATTAATTTAATTTAATTTTTGTTCCGAAGCCATTGAACTGTGCTACCAGCTACTTCAATTTTTTAAGCAAAGTTGAACTGAGCTGCCATATCACATTATACGTACATATGTACGTATGTATAATACAGTACATATCACTTGTTTTATATTGTTTGTTTTAAAAAGTAACTGTTGATAAATATTATTATATTAAAAATAAAATTATATAAATATTAACATCGAGTTATATAATTAGTTGCACTGAAGCTTATTTCAGAAATAAAAAGCCGGGCAGGGAATGTTTGTATGATATAATAATATTTAAATTTCTTTAAATTTATAATAATATTTAATTTAATATATAAAACGTGTAAGATATGTATAAAGAATTATCAATACAATGGAATATATGTACATCAAAAATTGGACTTCAATTTCTAAGGATGCTTTGGTAAAAGAAAGCAGAATTTTTTTTATTAGTATGTGTATTGGTTGTGATAATAAGCAAGAAAACATTTACTTAAGTATGCTAAGCGTTTTCTATTATATCTAAGCAAACTTTTATACCATACTGCGAAAATGTCAATGGCTACTAAAGTAATGGAAGCATGTTTCAAGAATAAAGGTACAATTAGCCAAACGTAAATGTAGCAGCCGTAAATGTAGTTGTGTCAGCTGATTGCGCTTGTTATATGAAAAGTTATGAAAGTGCTTACTTGGCAAAATAGCTTCTTACGTAATTGTAATGTGAAAAAGGAATAAACTAAAAAATTAGCTTTAATAAACATGCTTAGGCGACAAGCAAACATTTTCACACTAGTGATAGATAAGCAATTATGTATGTATTTAATTCTTAGATAAAATTAAAAAGAACTTTGGATCAGGTTGGGGGCGGTATCTTTATTCTTATATACGGAGTGAGGGCATCCTTTAAATTGTCGGACCACTACAGTGTCTTACAGTCGGAGTTCTCGACGATAAAGAGAGCAGTGGACTGGTTGATGTACTACAGGGTATATGATAGTGATATCCGAATCTGTACGCACAGTCCGGCTGCGATCAAGGCGCTCGGTTGACCTCAGATTATCTGGGTAAGGAGTCACTCGGACTCCCGGGGGAACTGTGTGGCAGACGAACTTGTAAGGGTGGACTCTGTCTCCTCAGAAATGAGGAGATTGACGACTTAATTGGGATGCTACTCTCCTCTTGTAGACCTATGGTCCTGCAGTACATGTTGGGCAGGGCACAGCTACGGTGGGATGATGAACCTACGTGCTCTGTGTCAAAGCAAATCTGACCCCTGTATGATCGGGCTCGCTCGGAGTCTATTATAGGGATGCCGAGACTTAGGCTACGAACTCTTGTGGCTGTGATTACTGCGCACTGGGTAGCTGGTGCGCATGCTAGGAGATTGGGTCTGCCGTTCAATGACTACTGTAGGGGTTGTCTGGATGAGGAAGAGCAGGAGACTGCCGAGCACTTCTTGAACCAGCGTCCAAGCCTTTCGGACATTAGGACTGCTTTACTTGGCAGTCCGCTTCTGAATGAGTCTGGTTGGTTTGGATCGGACTGGGATGCGGACATGTAGGTTGTTTATTTTCTGGACTACTGATGGGTATCACAGTGGGATCAATATTGGACCCAGGTGTGCTGGACCGTTGCCTGGCTACCCGTCGTAACTAACTAACTCGCATCAGCAACGACTAGTTTCTGAGGTGTAGGCCACTTAGTTTCAACAGTAAACTGAGTAGTATCTTGAAATTTTAATAAACAAAAAAAGAAGAATGTCAGGTTAAAGATATGACTTTAATTTGGTGTGCAAAAAAATTTGTAACATTGGTCTATCGTGAACCAGGGAGAAAGAAAAACTTTTGTGCGTTGACTTTTTATAAAATATATACAAATTATATTTCATCAAGTCGTTAGTTTTTTGTTATAATCTGTTTTAGCGTAGTTTTAATATTAAGCTTTGTGTTACAGTCTTTAATTTTCCTACTATTGTGAAGCGTCTGAGTTAATATGGCATACTGCTCTACTTATGTGAGGCCTTTGATTTACAGTGTTTTAAGTTACTTTTAAATTAAACTGAAAAGATCAATTCACTTTTTACATTTAAACTTTTTAGCTTCTTTATTGCCATTTTAATGTATTGAGACTCCGCACTATTTAATGCGCTAAGATCTTTTCCTAATTAGAAGAATAGTAATTAAAGGCCGTAAGCCATGTTCCCCGAGTTATACCTGGTTCGGCCGGCAATGGAATTCTGGATACATTTCTTCTAAAATTACAAATCTATGTGGAGCTTTTAAAGACATTTGCAATACAATTTCTTTACATTTGCAATGACTTTGCGTATTAATCTCCAATACCATCACATAAACGTGCTACATTTTTTTCAGTGGCATGAGTTGTTTTGTCTACTGTAATCCATGAAGATTGGACTTTTATGCATTTGCGTATGAAAATCTAAAATTTTTTCCTAATTATTCGAGAGAAATTGAAACATCATATTGCTATATTTTCAAAATCTGATAAGATTTTTTAAATTCCCTTTTTTTTTTTGTTAATTCGTCAAAGATAACTTTAAAATAATTGTCACGATTTAAATTTATTTGACTTAGAACTCCTACTCTATTTCAATTTTAATCGTTTTCGATTTACAGAACATACCAGTCTATTTAGCGGTAATAAACTTTATTGAGATCTATTGTATTCTATTTGACAGATAATTAAAACAATTCCATCACTTGGTCAGAATTTAAAAAAAGTGCTCTTAAAAAGAAATAAAAAAACGTCGAAATCATGCTCCATATGACTTACATCCGACGATTACGATTTGCGCAGGTCTGTTAGCTTTTCTCTCTCGATGGGAGTGTGCGTGACGTAAGCATAGACCTTTTTATTTTATTTTTAAAGTAAAAGAGTATATTTTACACTAAAACAATAAATAAAACGATCAATAATTAATTACGAACAAAAACAATAAAAACAATAAAATTGAGGCTATAAAATGCATAATAACAGATATATTATATATTAATTCCCATAACATTCCCTGAAGGAACATGGGGGCTTCTCCCAGTCAATGAACTGCACCCGATTCTATTTTTAAACTCATTGAAAGGGACCTACAGCTTAATGCCGGCTCCGAATGGCAAATGCATTTATTTATACTCATAACCAGTTACTAGCTAATGTTATGAGGTGATACCGCTGTCGAAAAAAGCTTTTTTTCCTTGTTAAGATGGTCTGGCCTGGTATTGAACCGACGACCACCTTCTGGTTGGTAGGCGAGTGTCTTACTTACCATACCACAGCGGCACACTGTGCAATAATTTTTTTTATTAACTTAACGCACAGCATTGAATATACGCAACGTTTACTTTAACTGTGTTTCACGCTTTTTTTTTAATATTGAGTATTGACAATATATTTAAAAATTAATTTTTCTTACTTAACGAGGACTTTTGCAAATAATAATAAAAAAAAAATTTTATTTGAAATGATTGTTTAGCCAAGAGTGAGGTCTAGAGCGGGTAACATAATGATGTGTGGGTGTATAGGGATAGATAGAGTAGGCAAATGCGTTAAGCTTTCGGAACGAGTGGACGTCAATATAGTACATTAAGGTTTCTCTAAAATTTTAGAAATTTGGGTCAAAATTGTTTCGGACATTATCTTGCAAACTTAGAATTATGGATTCAAAGTACTTTACTGGGCACCCCAATTTCCGGATTAAACCTAATAGAACATTTACAGGTTAAGTGTGCAATTTCAATTGCATTGTGGAGACATCTGCAAAATCGTAGTGGTTATGAACGAAGGTCATATAAAAAATATATAAACATTCATGTGTTTTAAAGTTAAAGCCTTTTTTTAATTTTTTGGTATTTGCCGACAAATTTAGCATTTTTTGAAAATATATTACCTTTAGGACAACAAAAACGGCAAATTACAATAACAAAAATATACCCACAAAGTTTGTTGACATAATGTACTCGTATATTTAATTTTAATTAGGTTTAATCAAATAGAACCTAAAATGATATTGAAGTGTATTTATATTAAATTTTACACACTAAAAATTTCTTAAAAGAAATTTTAAATACGTTTTGTTTTGCATAAATATGGGTGGGTGCAATAAATTTATTTTGTTAAATATTAAATTAATAAACAATTTTAAATAAACTTTTTATATGTTACATATAGAAAAAATAAATGCAAAATTCTTTTTTTCCGATTTTCATTAGAATTTCATATAACACAGGCAAGTTTCTTTTATAATGACGTACATGCGCAGTAGAAATTTATTTTGAAAACCTGTCGGCTTCATCTTTGTTTATTGCTTAATGAGTAGGACTGATGTCATAATGGATCGATTAATTGAAGAGAAACATTAGAAACGAAAAAGATTTCATATGCAGAATGGAATATGCCACTTTTATAGATGTTTTAAGGCGATAACGTCCCGAAATACTCGTTGGGGTTAGTCAAAGAGTTTATAGAAGAGAAAAGGGTCCAAGTACTTGATCGGCACAAACACCCGATTCAAACCTCTTGGAAACATTGAAGAGAAAGATTTCAGGAATGGAAACGTATCCCGGAATACGCACTTAACGGCCCTATTGATTCCATGCCGCTCAGATGTGGCTAAGTTATATAAAATAAAGGTTCATCAACGAAATATTAAGTTGTTGCTATTGTTTTGCACAGCTTGATTTGCAGATCTCGATTGTTCTTACTAATATTTTAAGAAACGTTGACGTAAAGCAATGTATGTTTTTCATCTAAAGCTTAGTGTATATATGTAAATTTAAATAAAGTACCAAAAAGTTTTTTTATAAATAATATACTTTCAGACATAAATAACATTTATTAACTTTTATATGGTTTATTGCTGTTTCTTTTTTACACGACACTGTAAATTTGTCTTATGAGAAATGCATTTTATAGTTATATGTATATACAAGACAAGGGTTCCCAAGAACGCGGTAAGGGTTACACTAGTACTATATTAAATTGAAGCCTGTATAAAGCTAAAAAGCAGATTCCGCAGTGTATTTCTGGAAGGAACTATAGGCCATCTTAGGAAAAGGGTAAAAAATTATAACTAAGATAGTAGTTAAGATAATAATTAATATAGAGCTATCGAAGCACGCCGGGTTTCAGCTAGTAATTTATAAAAATGTTTTTATGTTCCCATATTTATTATTAAAGTAAGTTCTCGTAAGAATTCCACTTTTTGTAAAAAACTTCTGGTCACGTTGTTCATAACTAATAAGAGCAACTGAAAAGAATTAAGCACGAGTTGAGTCGTAGATGTTAAGTTTGGGCAACACAGGCACGTGTTTTGTTAATATCCATTAACTTACGAGTAAGCGAATGTCAATCCGCACTTGTTAATTTGTCCGTCCATTGGTCATATTGTAAAATGTTGCAATCTTGTGCATATAGAACTTGCATAATAACATGTTCGTTAATTTTTAGTTTCATTTGTTTGTATACATACATATATGCCATTCAATACTATTGAATCCCCTATGGTCAGTTGGCTTTTTCTTTATACCCTACACTATCATAGATTGCAGTATTTAACCACTATAATCAAACTAGATGGAGCAATATACAAAAAGAAAATTATATTACTAAATATTACACTGAACTTTGGCTGTTATTGCATTTGTTGAGTTTGTTCTACAGTTAAAAATTAAAAAAATTTAATTTAGACACTGATGTAAGGGAGAATACATGCGAAATTGTTATAGTGTAGGGTATTTAATAGACAGGCTACGCTAATCAACATTTCTTTACCTGTTTTAGTTTGCGAACCGGTAGTAAATACGAGGTATGAAACAACTGCGAACAGATTTAGAACCAACATTCATTATTATGTTGGTGTATCAAGTATCTGTTTATGATTTATGACGCACTTTTTCATGCCACAAATTACAGTCGTGTGCCACATGTAACAGAAATTGAATGTATGTATGTGTTGACTAGTTCTTATGCTAATTTAGGCATTGTCTGCAGATCTTGATTGCCATAATGGGGAATAGAAAACAATGTGGCACATCGTTAGCATCTTAAAAGCGAGTTCGATTTTAAAACAAATTACTTTTCGCACCAGATATTTTACTATCAATCTTTTGACATAAAATATGTGTCAGTTCGTTTTTTTTTTTTTTGTTTTTGTTATTTTATTTCTTTTTTCGCTAAATACATTATGTCTTTGTGTACTATAGCTTACAGTACCTGTTGGTAAGGATTGTAAGATATTTAAGCATTAATGCCTTTTTGTAGATATAATACCTATTCATGTTTTTTTCATAAAAAAAAAAATAAAAAAAAAGTTACTGAATAGAAAAGTCTAAAAGTAATGAAGAGTAAGAGAGACCTTGAGATGTAGTAGCAAATTCTGTTTAAAACTAATACGCTTGGAATACAACGCACACCTTTACACCTAACAAAAATTGGTATAAAAGAAAGAGAATATCAAGATCTTTTGTTTGTAAATCTAGGCCTTCTTAATGGTATACTCTCACTCTTCCTTTTTTGTTTGCAATTTATTTAATGTATTAGAATATATATACATATGTAAATATAAGTTGTACTATGTTCATCATTTAATAACTCAAGAATCACTCAACCGATAAAAAAATTTGGTCCAAATAGGTTTGTAGTCAATACAAGTCATTAGTCAAAAAGTGGATATGGTACCTCTCAGACAAGGTACGAGTAGATATTAATTTTTTATACGGTTAGAATAGCAATTTCTGTACTTCGTCTAAGTCAAGACAAATCATCCGTTGAAAAATGGCGAAATGGGATAAGTAGGCGTGGTACCTCCCATACAAAGTAATTATTAATTTTCATATATCTGGAGAACGGTTAAAGTGAAAGCATCTGAATTTAGCTTAAATGATTTTGTAGTTAATACAAATCATCAGTCAAAAAGTTGGCGGAATTAAATAAGTGGACATGGTGCCTCCCATAATAAATAAATATTGAGTTTTTTTTATCTTGAGAACGGTAATAGTAAAAATTTCTAAATTTGGTTTAAACAACTTCTTGGACAGGACTATAACTGGAAACACGATAACAGCTTAAGCTTCGACATATATCCACATAAGCTAAAAAGCGGGAGAAATTGGATAAGCAGATATTGCACAAAGCACATCGGATAAAAGCAATTTATATATGTATTCTTATCTTATGTGATGGTGCGTTCATTCCCTACAAATGTGTGCATTTCTTTAAATTGTTGTTATAAGACATACAATACAAAGGCTCCTGGCAACGCGGAAATGGTTACTTCAGTTTTAATATAACTTCTCTTGAATACGGAAAATGTTAAATGTTTATATAAAATTTTTTTTATCTATGTTTGTTTGTCATCAGCGTTATACATACATTATACATATTAGGGTATCCAACATCAATAACTTAACATTTTAATAGACTGGTGGCTTATAAAATAAAATATTAGTTTTTTAACACATTTCCTAAATATATCTCTGCTACTGCAAAGAAAAAAAATGTGATGATATTATTCCGATAGCCACTATCGAGTACAACAAGAATCTGTTTTCGAAACTTTCATAAATAACATCCTCAAAATTAGAGTTACTGAAAAAAGTGGATTTTCGTACCTTTATGGACTTGTAAGCTGATAACTTATTAATCGAGCTAAATATTATTCCGAACGGATTTGAAAAGAAAAGAAACAGACTCTTTAAAGGATATACATATATGTACATATAATTTCAGTAACACTGAGGAATCTGTGTGTATTTCGCAAGCAAACACATTTTTAATTAAATTTTTTCCACTTACTTTTAAGTATAGATGCGTCTTTGTGCACCATTTTATATAGGTACTGTACTATTTATGAACTAATAAAAAAAATTTCTTTAGTTACGAATAAAATTAGTCTTACGTTTTAAAAAACGGTTGAAAATTGTCAGAGATTTTTAGAAGAGAAAAAAAAATCACTTAATTGTTAGCAAAATTGTTACAAAAACAATTTTCATATAGAAAATGCAAAGGGTCACTCTAGAGATTTACAAAATAAGCCCGATTTTTTTTTAAGTTTACAATTTGGTAAAAATCGTATGATTTTTTCATGAGTTGCACAAATAAAAAGTATAATAACTTTTGCAAATATAAACCATTCATTATAACTATTCATGTGATTATTGTTAGTGATTTTAATGAAAACATTTTAGAGGGTACTAACGTGGTTGCCTCAGTAATCTATCGAATATCTCGCTTTTCGACCAGCTTAGTGCACCATGTTTTTCTAAACACTATTTAATTTTTATATGTTACGATTTCAAATCTTGCTCAATCTCCAATTAGTTACCGTGATTTTCGCCATATTAACTACAACTTTCTGGATTTTTATTTCGATAGTATTGATTGGAACAGCATATACTAATTTAATAATGTTGTCCAACACATAGTCGCGCAGATAGAAGAATTAAACGCTGGTTTAATGCTACAATACGAACACTGATCAAGCATAGGGACGAAATTACTTGCGCTAGAAAAGATTCAGAACAATTGAACTTAATGATGGTTATCGTACTGCACGACGTAATGTAAACAAAATGATCAGATCTGCTAAATCTGTGTACTATGCTGACCGCTTTAGATTTGCTGCTGACTTTAAGAAAAAATGGCAGACTATTAAGGAAATAAGTGTTGGGAACAAAGTAACTACTATAACTTATATTGATGTTAATAAATTGAATAAAGTATTTAAATCATATTACACAACTCCAAGCCAGAGTCCATTGATACGTACAACCGAACAACCATCCGGTACTCTATTCCAGTTTTCTCGCGTATATCCTCTCGAAGTACTATCTAGCTATTTACCCATTAAGTCTAATGCTGTGGGCTATGATGAAATGCTTCCTAAGTTTTTAAAACTATTATTACCAAAGTTGCTATTAGTTGTTACTCACATATTTAATACAATTAACACAATTATTACAACCAGTCTTTTTCTTAACTGTTGGAAGCATGCTAAAATTCTTACAGTTCTGAAATTCGGAACTGAATATCGTCCAATATCTATTCTTCCGTTCCTGTCTTAAGTATTTGAGAAAATTCCACACAAAGAAATAAGTGAATATCTTTTCATAGATAATTTGATTACAGAATACCAAGCTGGTTTGAGAAGCAGACATAGCTACACAGCACTTATTGACGTATCTAATTACATTTCGTGTAATGTCGATAATGGCCATGTTACTTTTCTAGTGCTTCTAGATCATTCGAAAGCATTTGATTGTATATTCATAACTTACTTTGAAGTAAACTGATAGAGAAATTTAATTTCTCCCGTACAGCCTGTAATTTATTAGCCACATATTTAGTTAATCGTACCCAATTGGTAACCGTTGGATCTTCAATATCATCTCCACTAACTGTGAAATCTGGAGTACCGCAGGGGTCTATTTTATGACCTCTACTGTTTAGCCTTTACATTAACGAACTTCCAGGTCAACTAAAATATACTTATACGCTTGTGACGTTCAGATGTATATTAACTGTGATATAAAGGCTATTAACACATGTGTCACTGAATTAAATGAAGATCTCAAGTTGGTGTATAGATGGGCATCACTGAATGGACTTTACTTAAACCCCAAAAAATCTAAATGTATGAGAATTTAAAAGAGCTTAAATGGGATACACATATTAATACAATTACGGGATGTACAGTTGCTATGCTGCGGACGTTATATCCAATTCAACATTAGACGCCGCTTAACATACGAATACTATTGTCAAAAACTTATATCAGCCTATGATATATAGCTGTGAGATATTTGCTTCTTGCGATGCCGTTAGTAAAAAACGACTTAAAATATCGTACAATGCCATATTTCGATACGTTTATGGAATAAAATGATATGATGGCACTTCAGCATACGCAAAGTCTCGGTTTGGTGTAACTTTTAAAAACCTGCTTAAGATAAGGACTCTCATTTTGTTGTACAAAATGATTTACACAAAGACGTTTAGACGACTTCGTTTTGCTGAGAGAGGATTGATGTGGATTTTTACTCGGGATCGCTCTTCAAACTCTAATTGATAGTTAATTAATGCTAATAGTTAATTAATGCTGATAGTTAATTAATGCTTAATTAATGCTAAACTTTATTCGACCTCTCTTTCTCATAGCGTACAATTGATAGATTGATTGATACGATTAGTATCAGGAATAACAATTATATTTTAACAAATAAGTGATCATTAGATTTAAAGGGTTTCATCATTTTTAGTATAATTCAATTGTTAAATTAAGTTTTAACAAAAAAGTTTAAATTAGTTTATCATTCCCTAACGTTTTTTTAATAATAAAACACTTTTCAATAATGAAAAATATACTTGAATGTACATACTTAGAACACTTTTAATCATGAACAATTAATATTGTATATTTAATAAAAGTTAAATTAATATTTTACTTAAAGTTAATGTAATACTGTTGCGAAACTCAGGTTGGGCACCCTTATCGTTTATTACATTGCTAAAAAGAATAAACAAGAGCCACAAAAACAACTAAGTATACGTGCTGTTTACAAATAACCAAATCGACAACAACAACATTAACAGAAATGTAGGAAATAAGAACAGACGGCAACAGCAAAAGCAGGCAGAAAAGAAAACAAGTAACAGGCAAAAACAAACAACAACAAACAAGAAGTACTGATAGAATAGATGTTTACGGTCGCATGGCTTCATAAGAACTAAAAAGAAATTAAAGGAAAGAAATTGAATCTACCTGAAATATCAAGAGGTTCGAGAGCTGTCGAATTATTGTTTACTTAGCCATATAAAAAGCACATCGATCCAGATAACAATCAGCTTATTGGTGTAAGCCAGATTTAGGCAAATAACTGCTCTTCTCTTGTGTTTTCACACGTACGTACTCACACGCATAGGCAAAAAAATAAAAAAGCGAAGTAAAGAGAAAACAAGTGGAAAAACACAGTGCAAAGTGGCCTAGTGAGAGACTCGCAAATTACTACCACAATTGTAAAGTGCACTGAGATTAGTTTGCCTGTTACTGGTGTAAACTCAGAGTGAAGAGACTTTATTGGTTTGAACTCGGTGTGAAGAGAGTTTATAAGGAATAAGCACGTGAAGTTAGTCGTGAAGCAAAAACCAGTTTAATTGAAGCTAACTCAGTAAAGGGAGTTAAGTGCGGATAACTACGATAGAAAAGGTTGTGATCGATCCTTAGTTGTATCAACTATCGGGTTGGAAAATCTTTAGCAACAAAAATTTGTCGAGTAGTTGTTGTTGTTTACAAAGTTTTAAACAGAGGGAGTATTTAAGACTAGAAATTGTTATTGTTTGTAAAAAGGTTACAAACAGTGGCACGCTAAGCTGTCTTAATAAATAATTATTAATTAAAAAGAAAAGACAAGATTTATTCTAATTTCAAAACATATGGAACTCAATTACAGGGGACTCAGGATAACGTCAACTAATTTAAAATAAAAAACATGTTGAGAGTGTAGTTTAGAGCGTTTTTATTGGTCATAAGCTAAATCAAACAAAAAGAAATCTAAAGAAACAAAAAAGTCTTGCAAAGAGAACAAAAAACCAACTACCTAAACAGAAAAGGAAAATATATACCATATGTAACTTCATTTATATACTACTTATAAGGGGAATCCCTTAATGCAAACTTCTGTTCGTAATATTGCAATCACCCAAACCATCTAAATAAAAAAAAATCTGTTCTGATCTTAAGACCATTTTGACCATTTTAAATGATAAAATATAATTCCAAACATTGTTTGGTAATTTGATTAATTGTATCTTAACTAAGAAGGTTAACTAACAAATTAGTATCAAATCTTAGAAATAGAGATATCAACACTCAGAGAATTTTGCATCAATTTGATATTATCTGCACCCGTTTTTGTATCCAGTCTCTTCTTCACAATCGGGTATGGCCAGAATCGTTCAATATTGACACCTAACGATTTCCTCTCTAACCAAGAGTATGTTTAGTTCCTTACGGATGTTCAAATTTTTGAAGTAGAAAAGAGCATTTGTCATCAGTCGTAAGATTTTTTGACGCCTTTGAATCCGTACAATGTTTGAAGCTAAGGCAGTGCTCCATTGGTATACTCAGTAGCAACAGAATGCTTTCAAAATTGCGTTATAAAGAATTGCGTTATTCAAAAAAATTCCTTTAAAAACTGACATTTTTATTTAAAAAAAAAAATTCATTATTACAGCATTAACGTATACAATTTTAGAGTACTTAAAGTAGATAAATTGATACACATTTGAAATGTAGCGCATATTACATTCGTATTTGATTGATGGTGAATAAATTCTTACTTATGTAGCTAATCAGGTCTAAATATGGTTATAAACATCAACGCATAATACCTTGACACCTTCGATTCAGAGCCAAAAATACTCTACACAATTGGTTATGGGAAATTCAGATGATATTCACAGTGGGTAGTACATAAATATATACGTTCGTTATAAATCTTATTACACTCAAACCTCGTTTTATGCGGTTTTAAAATTTTCGTTTTTTGGGTTATGTATTATACATTTTAATTTAAAACAAACAAAAAAAAAAAAAACGCTGATATTGATCTAAAAAAGGGCATTTCCATCAAAGTTTAAAGTAACGCCAGATCAATTCCTGCTTATATCTTCAAATCCTTTGGCACGATTGTTCTCATATTGTTACTTACTGAATGTATTAGTTAAGTATAAGCATTAGTAGAAGTATTCGATGTTAACGATATTTATTTAACTACAGATAATGTCAAAGTGATTGTGATGAAATAGTTTGATAAAACTTGTAAAGTTCTTAACAAACGAAGTTTTCACTATGTGGATCCAGATACGGAGCAAGGAATATACTTTCAACATGGTATAAGCAACTAATAAATTCAACCTCACAAAGTCTGATGACAAATTATTTTGCTTGAGAAAAAAAATGAAGCTTCTAAAAACTCGTTAACCCTTCTTTCTAGTCATAACGAGAATATTTCAGGTGATGAAAATGGTGATCTGTCTGGTAATGACATTAATATGTAACAAATTCAGAAACGGAGTAGATATGTATTTAGCGATTCTGATATAGAAAATATTGTTATGAAATTATTTTTATTTTTATTCGTTTTATTCAATTAATAATATAATTTGTGTTGTTCCTTTTTTATTGTTTTCGTAAATGAAATATTTTCTTTTGTCGACTTCTTTATGCGATTTTGTTTGACTTTTAATGCTTTGATTTGAATTTATGAATTTTTTTTAAATTCAGGAACAAATCAGTAGTTTTTAAGTGAAGGTAGTGCGAATTCGGGTTATGCGGATTTTCGTGGGACGAATTACTCGCATAAAACGAGAACTGAGTGTATTTGTATTTGCACTTGAATATAATTTATGATTTCTGGTTTACGACGTTTCTTCATTTTTGTTGTAGGTATGTATTTTCGTTTGATAACGTTTTTACAAACATAAAATATTTTAAAATGGTTTTCCATGTGCACAGTTACCCGAAAAGTAAAAGTTTTTTATGCTTGTCTAATGCTGTACAGTATCGGACAAGCACTTATCATAACAACTTTTATTTTTTAGGAAGAATATACTATGTACTTATATAAATTGTGAACATAAAAGATTTTCTTATTCATAACAAATCCTTATTGCAGGTTTTAAAAGTACATTAGTTTTTAATTATTTTGTCTTATTAACCCAAAATAATAAATCTTATTCATAAACGTTTAATAAGAGCAAATTAACTAATAAACGTTTTTAGTGTTTTGCTGCAACACTAAACTTTTTTATTTGTCATTTACTGCCTAGTGATGCATACAATAAACAATCGATTACAATATGTAGGTAATTTTTCAAAACTCCCAAAAGTAGTGAATCGATGAAAACAAATTAATATTTAATAATATTTTAATTTATTATTCATTGTTAAAAAACCAAAATTAACCCATTTGGACCCAAATATAAACCGGAGGGAAATTTATTACATTAACTATATCTCTATATACATTAACTATATTTCTATATTTCGATGTAGAGTGTACTTCATAATTTTACAGTAATTTGCTAAAAATACTATATATAACCATTATGTGTGTGACAGGGTATCCTGTATTTTAATTGCTGTTTTCTTTATACATAAAATTCCAAATCGCTTGAAACTTTTTGAGAACTGCTAACTTTTGTTAATATAACATTTTATATTGACGACATTTGTGTCTCAGCTTGGGAGGAAGTGGTAAATCAATTTATATTTTACACTCTTAAGAGGGTGACAGGTTAGTCGGGTACCAGTATACAAGATGATGAAAAAATGTGAATTTGTGGGTTTTAATTTATCTTTATAGTTTATAATTCTTACCTATCTTTAAAGGTAGCATAATTTGTTCCCACTAGTGTAAGGTTCCATGAACTTAATGTCTTGACAAGTGGTAGAGAAGTGAAATAGTTATCTTTAGTTATATTTTTGTCAAAGTTTTTGTATAAACTGACGAGGTCTAAGACAACATTTCTTTGGTGATCCCCACCAGCCGGCTTATCCGTATAAATTTGGGTTTTGAGAGGATACGAATTTCTCGAGTCAAACCCAAAAGATTTTAATGTCATAATTTTTTGGCTAAAATGTAATGTATTGTGTGAACCTCTATACACAAACAATTGGTCATCAATTGTAATATTCTCGCCTGACTTGTAAATAAATTTTAAATTTCCTTAAGAGCGGTCCAAGTGTCTCTAATTGCAGCACATTTATTATTTTCAACACACTTTTTCGAGTTTGTTTGTTATCAAGGCGAAAAAGGCGTAAAAGTAGTCTGAATCAATCACGGGACAGTGCTGCACGAAATATAGGTAAGTGATTTGGTTTTCATAATTCTAATAGATGCTCAGAGTTTGATTTATGTGCTCCACAAAAAATTAGTATTCCTAAAAAGGCGTCTAGCTCGTTTTCTGTAAACGTGCTTTTTTTGGTGAACGTTCACAGGTATTTGGATAGTTTATTTCCATGTTTTTATTATATTCATCATCATGTTTTTCCTTGTCTATTACTTTCTTTACAGAGTTAATTGTATACATATATATTTAAGCCAGACGCCGGACCAAAAGATTGGCGTAAAATATTTATACTTGAGGTCTTACCACAAAGTTGATTATTAATTTCATTCTCTTCATGGTCATCAGAGTCATATGTGTCCTCATCAGATTCTATACAACCCTCTTGCACTGGATCAGATGCTTCCGATGCTACATCTCCAGTTACTGAATCTCCGTATTTGAAATTATGTTACGCTAAACAAAAACATTTTTCGCGTTTTAACATGAGCTTTCGTATATATGAATAGTATAATAATATGAAAATTTATATATTTTCTGTGTGGTACCCGGGTACCTTGTCACCCTGTTAAAGATATTTTTTTGTCACACACATAAGGGTTAAACAAATCACGGCGAAATTGCGTAATAGAAACCAAGCATAAGTAAAATATTATATCGTATCTTTGGCCTATAATCTAGTTCTTCAAAGTTATAAATTTAACCTCCAATTTTAATTAATTTAAGCACATAATCGTAAAAGTAACTATTTTCTTTTAATGCAAATTTGTATTTCTTTGTTTATAAATGGAATATAAATTGTGGGAGCTAAATATTGTGGTCATATCCTGTTATGAGTACGCCAGCCGTTGAAGGGTTAAAACAATTTCAAAGATGGAAAAAAGAACACTGTTTTAACTCAATATTGTCCGGTACCCGAAAACGCTCAACTTTATTATCATATCGACCACGCACTTTTAAGAGACACTGCTACCCATTTGATCTATTGTGCCGTTTCCGGTCTGCAGTTTGTTCAGCAGATCTGTTTCCTTCCTAATGAACACCAGTTTAGGTGAACCCTATGTCTACCTGCAGAGACGACCAAGATCCAAGATGGTAAAAATCACACTTTTGTATGCATTTCTAGATAGCAGTACTGAGAGGTAACTCAATGGTTAACCTTAGTAGAGTATTTCCAGATAGAACAACTGTTCCGTAGAAACGTAGCATCAAAACGGAGAACATGTAATAGTTGTTGCTTGCAATATGAAAAGGTCAAAAATGAAGTATAACATAAACAAGTTCAAAACCCTAGAAAACTGTTAGAACCAAAATTATTCTTGAAGAGGCATGTGTTTACTTTATTTAAAAATAATTTTATTGTCATTAGCTTGTTGAATATACATACATACATATGTTACATATATGTATTAAAAAATTGATTTTATCACGTGCTATTTTTACTCGTGAATATTCTTTAACTTCAGTAAATGTTCGGAACTTTTATTATTATTAGTGAATGTTTTGAGATTCTGTGTTGTGAATTTCAGTTGCCACCAAATGCCACTCTGTGTTATCTTCTACAGATCAACGCGATCTCTTTGGTTTTACGGCAAATTTCTAAATAACACTATGTTACACAACGGAATGAAGTAGAAATACATGGAAAGTGATATCTATAATATATCAGATGGGCACCAGCGAGTTCAACAATAATCAGTCTTTGAAATTATCATAACACCTCCGAAATATGGAGTTCGGGATAAAACACCGGTTTTTTGAGCCATCCTGCACTTATGTAATTGCTTACAGCACAAATCACCAAAATGTAGGCAATGTATATAAAAAGGTGGTGGAAAACAAAAATTTTATATTGATCTGCACACTTTTTTAAATTACAAGCCATATATTATTTTTTATAGGTCAATTACATCTTAGATCTATTAGACACAGATCTCTTTATACTACAGACTTAAATATTGATTTAAAAATGAGCCAATTATATGTTCAATTTATTAAAAAATAAATTGGTTTTTGCTTAGTTTTATTATCAAATACATTTGTAGAAAAACAATTATTGTTGCCGTTTCAATAAAATTTCGTGTTTTTAATTCTGAAAATTGAATTCTGAATTCGCCTAGCAACTGTTTACAAATAAAAAACTAAACTATTTTAGGGTTAATAAGCATTTCCGCCTCTAAAAATAGCAGCAAAACATTTCGTAAGCTGCCTTTGTACATAAAACAGTTGTACCGTTTTTTTATATAAGTTTAAGCCCTGTCCAATAAAACATACCCAGACCAAAACTTTAAGTCCTACGTTTTTCACGTTGTCTTTAGTATAAATTGGGTAAAAATTTTCTCCTCTTAGTCTTCTATTCAATTCCATTACATCAACAACTTGGAAATTATATATGAATTCATCGGAAAAAAGAACGAATTTTCATTTAGTCATAGTCCAAGGCCCAAATCGTCGCACTCGTAATCAAACAACTTCGAACGTAATTTTGACATTTTGCAATTTAAATTAACGTTATGCTATGGTATTGTCTGCTGTAAAGCTACACACGCTGAACTAAGGCTTAAAATTGGATAATGCGATTATGGAGTGAGAAAACGTTAGTGATTTCTTCTATCTTGGCAGCTTTCTAACAAATATTTGAGGCTGTAGCGTTGATGTAATGTTCGAATGTACAAGCTGTGTGGAAATCGACTGCTATCACAAAATAGACTAAGATCAACATATTTAAATCATACTCAATCAGGTGATGGATGTAAGTCTCTATGCTTTTAAGTTCTGGAATATAACAATACGCAATGCCAACGTCTTTGAAAATATTTTAGTCAAACAGCACATATGAACACGCAGAAATAACTCTCATAGACTGGAATCCACTGCGAAAAACGTCAGAAGTGATCACCCACTGCATAACTATAGGCAACAGATTGAATTCGAAATCAACCAGCCCGTCGAAGTAGAAAAAAAATTATACATATTGCTCCAAACAGGACCAAATAAAAGGAGTTTGCTGAGCCCACTCCTCAGCCCACGCTCACAAATACAACTGCCGGATATGACCTTCATTTTGAAGATCTTTTTAACAAAAACAAAAAAAAATCAGAAAAGTAACTGATAAATGAAATATTAACGGCTAAACATGCAAGTGGATCAAATGACCACTATTCGTCTTTCAAGGTAGTTGAGCTATTTATTTGCGTTTGGAACACTCCAATAAGAGGGTCTTTCTAGTGTCAAATATCTTCTTCTTTCTGTACTCAAGCAGATACAAAGGAAGATCAGAGTACTTATTGTTAAAAATAATAAATGTTTTCAATTCTCTTAATTTAACGCCTTTTTCTTTATTGCATAATACACAATAAACAAAAAAGCTTTTAGCGAAAATCAATTACGACATTTAATTGAAATGGACAAATGTATTCAATTCAAAAGAATAATATATAAAGAAAACTACGAGTATCTTTCCCTACCAAACCACAATTTTAAAACATTTACTATTAATTGCTATTTACTATTAATTGCTGTTGTCGTAAACCGATAATGTTATTTTTAACTGTTAATTAGACAACTGATTTGCAGAAATTTGTTATTGGCAGTAAAATGTTTATGTTTTTTTACTTATTTTTTTTTCTCTAAAGAGCGAATAATACGCCTTAGAATGCTACTTATTGTCTTCGAAACATAAAAAAACGTTTGAAAACTGTATTGGAGGTAAAATAAATCAATTAATTTTTATTATAGATACTATTACGAGAGATACTCGTAACTCAGAAAGTTCAATGGCAAACAATTAATATTCTGAACCAGTGATTCTCAACCATTATTCTAAAAGTGTACCGCTAAATTTTAGATCTATAATTAAACCTTCAAAATCCAAGCAAGCAATGGTTTTCTAAAAACAAACCGATGTGTCAGAAAAGGTTCAGGTAGCTTCTTACGAAATAACTTAATTTATTGCTGTTAAATAAAAAACTCACAATTCGGTTGAAGACATTTTATTACCAACTTGTCGCAAAATTGTACAAATTATAATTGGTGGCTCAGCAGATATTGATATTTGTAAAATACCATTTTCGAATAACACAATTCATCACAGAATTAAAAATATGTCGTAAAATATTAAGCAAAATTATTCAAAAACCTCTTGCAAATTCAAATTTTGCTCTACAAATCGGCGAAACAACTGGTGAATGAATTTCAAATCGAAAAATATTTCGATATCGCACAATTTTCTAATGATGTTACTCAATACGAAACAAATTGATTTGATGATATTATAGCTTAAGTGTTGTAAAAGGTTTAAAAAAATTTGGATAAAAAATTCAAAAAATTATCAAATTAATTGTAAACAGAAAAATAAATAGGTGACTTGGTGTAGCAGTTATAATGCTTGAACAGAACACAAGCATCACGGGTTCAAACCAATGATTTTTCTTTCCTTTTTTTGGACTATCTTAAATTTATCTTGAGATAAGTCTATTGTTTTTGTTGACAAAAGCAATCGAAAACTTTTAAAAGCCTTCAGACCTTCGTCATAGAGCTCTTTGCCTGCTTTGGTCAACATTTTTTTCGAAAGGGTCCGCCATTTAACGGTTTTTTTTCAACTAGTGCATATTTCGTGAATGGTAATATGTCTGATTTGACAGGTAATTAGTTTTATCCTTCCGCTGAACGAATATGGTTGAGTATACGCTTGAACAGCGATGGGAATTGCAACATTACTTTGAAAACCATGGTAATGTTGCAGAATGAAAACAAGAAAAAAATCACGATCGCATTATCAGCCGCAGAGCTGATGTCGTTTAGCCGCCTCGGAGCTGCGATTTGACACCGTTGGACTATTATTTGTGGGGTGCCGTCAATGATAAGTGTTACGCCAACAAGCCAGAGACAATTGACGCTTTAAAGGACAATATTCGTGAAGCCATTGGTGAAATACAGCTGCACACAATCGATAATGTGCTTAAAAATTGGACCGATCGTGTAGGCTACTGCATGGCAAGCCGAGGTAGCCATTTGAATGAAATTATATTCCATTATTAACCGGAAGGATTGTACTTTCAAATTAAAAAAGAAATTTGAGAAAATATTTAGTAGCTTTTTTTATAGCATTTAAAAAAAAAATTATTTGGCGGACCCTTTACTTACAAAAAACTTGATCTCCGTTCGGGCCACTACCTATTTTGTTACTAAAAATAAGAAAAATATATTTTGTTTGTATGTCGCCTTGTGCTACAACTTGAAATCTTTTATTGGTGAACCTTAGGCTTTAAGCGGAAGAATGTCCTAAGGTTGATTAGTCCTTGCCTTTCCCTGGGAACAATTTTGCATTAAATTTATTTGCTAAGTCTGTCGGCTTTGCCATAAAGTTCCTAAGTATTTCCTTTTGCAGTGAATTATCGTTTATACTTTGACTTAAATAAATTTAAACATATAAAATTTTCCTAAATAAATTCTCAACTACCTTTTTTTTAATAAATTTTTTTGTTAAAGAGTTTACTTCGCAAGCTTTTTTGCTTACGAGTAAAAACTCGCAAGCTTGCTTTCGAATTATTGTTCGATATCGACAGCAATCATTAGAAATTTCGATCTGATCTATTCGCGATCGAATAAGATAATTCCAAGTAGGCAAAAACTCGTTCGTTCGGATAAGAATTCGGTCGTACACGAATGCCAGATTTAAACCCTGGATTTACAACCTGCTAACATAATTTTGATATAATTAATTTATATTTAGAAGAAAATAAAGTTTCGTGGAATAATGTATTGGCATTTGTACAAATGGTGCTCCAGCTATGACTGAACATCAAAAGGATTTGTAGCACAAGTTGAAGAACTGAATGGGGAAATATGTATTAGCTACCAATTGTTTTTTGCTTCGAGAAGCACTTGTTACAAAATATTTGCCATTCGAATTGAAAATAGTTCTGGAACAATGTGTTAAAATGATAAATTATATATTATCAAGACTATTAAAAAGTCGCTCATTTAGTAAATCATGCCTAGCCAGTCAAGTACGAATCGTTGTTACTGCAAACGGAAGTAAGGTGGCTGTCCAGAGGCAATGTTTTATATAGCGTTCTGAAATTAAATGGTGATATGAAAATGTTTTTTGAACAAGATAAAAATTATGATTTTGTTCATTTGTTGGAAGATATAAAATATGGTGCACTTAATGCTCTTACTTATTAGATATATTTGTTAGTTTTAATAACATAAATTCAAGTATACAAGGGCCTTATGAAAATATCTTAAACGCAAACGATAAGCTGGTGGCATTCAAAAACAAATAACTTTATGGAAGAATAAAACTCAGAAAGGTAATTTAGAAAAGTTTGAGTCAGCCCCAAAAGACTGTCATAAAGCTATTAAAGTGCTTGTTACCGACCATTTGACAACATTAGATGAAAGAAATATTTATTATTTACCAAAACTAGACACAAAACAATTTGATTGGGTTCGTAATTCACTTTGAATGAAGAATAAAAACTTATTTTGTTTCCAATAATCAAGATTTAATTTTAAAACATTCCGAAGAATCGATTAATTCATTTTACATTACATTAAGGGCGATTATCCAATTATATTCAAATAAAAAAAAGCTTAGAATATATTACAATTTTCCACATCTTATTTTTGTGAATTCGGATTTTCAGCATTAACCAACAATAAAACTAAAAAAAAATCAAGATTGTTAAAGACGATATGAGAGCAGAATTGTCAATTTTAAGACCAAATGTAAAGGAAATTAGCAAAAAAAACATCAGTCTCAAATTTCGTGTTGAAAGTATTCTTATTAACTTCATAAAATTAATGTGTTTTTATAGTACATACATACTATTTTATTTCGCTCATTTAAATTTATTACCATAAACTATTTAACGCAGTGTGTAATAGGTAAGTAAATAAGTTTTGAACTTACTTATCTCTTCGTTTGTGTGCCGTCAAATTTTGAAATCGTTAAAGGTGTGCCGCAACAAGAAAAGATTGAGAACAGCTGCCCTAAACAATGAAAAATTTTCAACGCATAAAATGTTTCCTTTAAGACGAGTATGAAAACAGTACATAATCAATTAAAACAAGGCTGGTCTGGAAACAACACATCATAAAACAAATAATACTTATGATTTCAGTTGAGCAGAAAATAATTGATACATATAGTACATAGATATGTACTTACATATTTATGTCTATACACATGTGGCCATTAAAATAGTTACCATTTCTACAATTTTATGTGAACAAAGTTAGTCTTGGTTTATTACTGCAAGTTACACTAATCTACACGTTTTGTTGTACATATTTTAATCCTGTTGTAAGATAAAAAAACTTACAAATCTTAAGGGCCATTTTGGCCAATTTGTTTTTGGACAACAAATGCACTTAAATCTGTTTTTTGACTTTTTATAATAAAAATATAGCCGGTGTATTAAGTTCGCACTATTTCTTTGATTCCCTTAATTTAGTGTCTCACTCGGATGAGAATAATGAATATGGAATCAATGGGACAAATTCTTTTGATTCAGAAAAATGAAAAAGATGCTGCAGCAATCGGTGAGGTAGATGCATTGCAAACGCAATGGAGTTCATCTCCTGTGCACCGTGTCGTAAGAATTTGAGGTGAGAATATCATATCAGTTCACTGATGTCATGATAAATTATATTCTTTTTTGTTATTTTTCCACCAACACTAGAAAAATAATAATTGAAAATAAAAACAAAACCCACCCGGATTTCTTTACTATTGTTACGAAAATAAAAATACAACACATCAGCGCTTTAAAACTGTATTGTGGGGTTTTTGTATATTTTGTGTCACCCTGTCAATTTGGCAGCACTGCCAAATCGACTATCTTTACGTTAGATTTGAATTAACGGATATGAAAATAGAAGTTAGTCGATATTACCAGAACCTTCCAAACTGTAGGCAATTAGGTATATAAGGTTGCTGTACCAACACGTCAGTTTAGTTATCGTTTGGCTGTTAATAAATAAAGACGTTATGTGTTATTTATTGTCTGTTTTGTTATGCTTGACAGCTGGAGATAATAAAAAATAGTTAAAAATTTGAGATATTGTTTTTTCGTAATTAACAGAATAATTTAAACCGAATTACCTCTAATTTGTTTGATACGCTCCTAAAATTTTGTATAGGAGATTATGTGTGGCCAATTTTTTGAGGGTGAAGTATGAATGAGAGGGCTAATTACGAAAAAATTTTGTACGCACAAAACATTAGTGGCTATTGGTAAATTAAAAAGACTCAAAATCACATTCTTTATCTAAAATATAGTGAACTATATTCAGCTTTTAATATTTTCTACCCACAGGATGACAATAATTGGCAACAAGTCGATTATTACCTATACCAGTTATTTCAACCGCAAAATAGACTTTTGCCGAAATCACACTCAATTTGGTCCTTTACCTGGCTTATTATTATTCTGAGTATTAGTCATGTTTTCAAGAATCTGGTCCATATTTTCTTTATTTGTACTCTTAGTTTTAAATTAAATTCAATAGGCAATATGTAATAAGTAGATGTATTCCGAATAATCGCTTTCGCATATTATTCGCTTATTTTTGAAATTTGCTTTTGCTTTTGCATTCGTAAAATATATGCAAATATTTGAAACCAATACTTAAGACTCTGCTACTTAATTTATCAAAATTCATAATAACAAACGTCAAAAAATAATTTAAAACAAGTATCAAAAGCAAAATGTGTACAAATAACAGCTGATAAATTTGCCTGCTATATTACTCCTAAAAATGTAGTACATCGAAAATCTAAACTAAATATAAATTTACAAAAGTGGTTTATATAGGTGGGTTAACTTACGAGTATTATGTGTTAATATTTGCTACTCCGTAGTAAAAATTGTAGTGCGGATATTCTGATTTTTATTGCGGTATCTTCACTGTATACATTGTGATCCAAATGATTATTTTATATAAAAAAACCTTTATTAGAAATTAAAGATTCGAAAGTGTAATATGGTTGGGATGCTATGGAAAAGTGTAACAATTCTAAAACCGTTCGAAGAAATTACACATGAAATTTACAGCTCAAATATTGTGGTGTAAAAAAAGGGGACACTTATATCACAAGAGTTAAAATTTCAACTCTGTTTTAATATTCAAGCATTTATTAAAAAGATCTTATAAATTGTTGCTTGAATTTCGACAACGTAAAGAGCCGTTAGGTAAGGTTAGGTTAGGAGGGAGTGGCAGCCTCGCTGAGACAAGGCATCCTTGAGCACACACAGCGGCCCGTTGTGATACCACAAAAAAAAGCGATATCTCCGTACCGACCACCAAGTCCGGTGGTAACTGGTCTTGACCGCCAGCCAGAGGTTCCACATCGAAGCACATTCCCGGAAATCAAGTCGGAAACCAGCCCGAAAACTTAATGAATCTGGCTATAAGCCCAACATCAATTATCGATAGCTCCGATAAACTATCGAGATATGGCGAACCACGCGTGATCAGTCTATGTCTATGAAATTAAATGGACCACATTTTCCTCTTTCTCAATCGATCTACAACCTCGACAGAAATTATTCGCCGGTAGACGCAGCCTTTGCGCTTGTCTCCCCATAATGCAATGCCCCATGAGGATAGACGCCACAGAGAGATGGTCCCGCGATCCGATTTCAAAAGTTGATTGGTACGCCTACCATCCAATCTGGGCCATGTGAGTCTAGCAACAAGGCAAGAATCACCCTCTGCCAAAGATTTATCAGTGTCCAATGAGTATTTTCGCCTGACAGACAGTCTAACGTAGGACAGCAGTACACCAACCCCAACAAGCAGGTGACTGTCCGGAAGAAGTGTGCCCGCTTTGGCAAGTTCACAAGGGAAACACGACAGTCCCTGATAAGCCTAGAGCTGAAATTTGCACCCAAGAGAGATCTAATAGCCGCTTGGCTATCAGAAAGAATGCACAAATCAGCCGTGTGAGTACCGCCTCTACGTATCAACTCCACAGCATGGTAAATAGCCATCACTTCGGCCTGAAACACGCTACAATAGTCCGGAAGTCGGAGAGACACCCTTAGATCGAGCTTCCCCGAAAAAATTCCGCAGCCCACCCTGTCCCCACATTTAGAGCCATCAGTATAGATCTCCACCGCATCGCCGGGGATGACTGAGCCAGAAGCCCAGTCTTCTCTGCCAGGGATCACGGACCGAAATCGCATATCCGGCACTGGTCCGGATGGTACATAATCGATATTATCCAGAAGTCGGGGTTCCCCGATGCAATAATACGCCACCGTGACAGGGCGTTAAGTCTCCGCCACAAGTGTTGCCTGAAAGAAATGTCAGAGCTTAACGTGAGTCTCGCCACCCCACGGTGCCCGAGGCACGGGTGAATACAATTCGTCAACGAATGTCCACACCTAAATGAAAATCACAGGTGAGTACCAGATTTGAAGCCATGTTATCTGGACATGACCCAACACCTTGGTTAAGTGCCGGAAACTATCTAAGCTCCTACCGTTCTATGGGTCACGGCACTCGGTTAAGAATGTAACACCACACCGAACCGAAGCTCTCCACGCAATTTTGGGTATAAACCACAGCCACCACGGTGCTCCCACAAGAGGGCCTTACCATAGCCGGACAGGGACGGCAGTCCCCGGGGCACCCGATTCCAGTGGTACAAGAATTAAGCCTCCGGTCAGGCCTCGTAGCACAGAGGCTACTACCAGTGTAAGTCCCAAATGACTCCGCACTAGTCGCCAAAATCCAGCAACAAACCCAAGCACCCACCAGGCCACACCAGACCCAAACACACCATCAGCGTAGCACGCAGCAGACTAAAATCAGCAACAAGCACCGCCAAGCAACCCAAACACACCACCGGAGCAGCACACAACAGAATGAAATCAGCAATCCCGGTATTGAGTCCACACACCCATTCACTAACGACCCAGGGTTCTTGAACGAGAATAAGTTCGCAGTCTGCTTTGGCTAGACGTAGTAGCAGGGCCACTGACGCGGTCTTAGAATTTAATTGAAATTTGAAATACTTATCATATTTATGAGTTATATACATATTTGAGGATCTTGTCCAAAAATTAAAAAAAATTGTTAAAATTAATATTAATATTAAACTGGCGAAAGACAAACTTGCGTCCTGTCCCTTCTTCTTACAATATTGTGTTGGACACAATTATGATAGTTACGACACGGCAATCAAATAGATTTTGTGACATATATATTTCTTTAAAATCATCAACAGTCCAGCATGCAACACAAATCCAACCGAATCTAGGAGTACGAGGAAAGGGCTGGTCCTTTGGACAATAGCTCCAAAACTAAATTCATGCGCATAAATCTCGTAATTTGGTGGCTCCGAAAGGGATATAAATAACGGGATGAAAAAGGTAAATGTGGAGCCTTGAATTATCTCTGGAAATCAAAAAATTTGAAAGATACACCAAAATACGTAAAATCTGTGTTACACTATGAATGCGAAAAGTGGAATATATCTGTCAGAGCCATTAGTAAAAATCCAGGCATACGTAAACAGATTTTGTAAGTGAATCCGGCCAACATTTATACGAAATATGTAACATTAAGCCAATGTAGTAGGGATAGGTAATTCATACACGGAGAAAACATCTGACTAACATAGCTAAGAAATCCCTTAGCAATATTGAAATGGAACCTATGTGGTGGCCGATGCAGAGGACACTTGGAGATGAAACAGAACTAAGGCAGGCAAATATAATAAAATGAAATTGTTAGTATTAAGAAGGTTTGATTGGAAAACTTTTGTTACCCTATATTCCTACTCCCAAAATGGATGATAACAAAAATCTTTGCTCAAGTTTCTTATTTGTGAACTTTCCGGTCATAAATTTTTATTTGAAATATTCAATAGTCATGAAATTGAATAAATAAAACCAAAAGTTCCATAAACTAATTAGATTTGGCGATTGTTTTTGCTTTGGTCTTTTTGGTTAAATGTGACTCTATTTCAGCAAACACCATTGTATAAAATTAAATTATTAAGACTTTGCAAATTTATAATTAACATTTCCTTAACGTTGTAATTATATAATAATATTTATTTATTTCAGAATGGACTTGGGCCAGACCCTCTGCCAGCAAAGGAGGTGAGTTTTAATTTCCTAAATAATAAATTATAGCTACAAAATATATTTATGAATCCATAAGAAAGCATCAAAATAGAATTTCTATTAAAAGTTGTTGCACACGAACTGTACCGTAATTATATTTTGCACTTTAAAACCGTGATATTTTTCTAACTAACTTCCAACTTACTTCAACTTCTATTTTTCGATGAATGCTAGAATCAATAACGATTTGAAAAAATCAAACAATTTATTCCATTTTATTATTATAAAATCTTATGCAAAAACATGCTTCCGTACACGAACCTCGGAATTCCGGATGCTTGAAATGTGTGAAATATAACATATGCGTGGAATACAGTATAACATATTATAGGTTTTTACTCTCACATAACCGATTTTTCGATACAAATTAAATTTAAAAAAATTTTTTTTCAACACAAATCGAATTTTATTCGGAACAAATTATACTTTTTTCAACACGAATTAAATTTTTTTCACATCAAATTAAATATTTTTATTTCAAATTAATTTTTTTTTTACAATTTTTTTATACTATAAAATTAAACTAATATTTCCTTAACGTGCTATTTAAAATATTCACTGCAGCCGCTCTCCAGATGCAGCTAATGACAAATTCATAGTCATATCAAGATAATAATTGTTACAATCAGAAGATGTTACTGATTCCACGAACTGTTTAATTATAGTCACTAAATCCATATTACACATTCCACAGTTAATACCAACATATTTACTACTTCGTTTTGCTGCCATTTTGCTAAACATTAGTCTTGACAGTTCATATATGGCAGTCGTGAAGTAGAGACGTGGCAATTTTATTATAAAAACATATTCAGTAAACCAACGGGTTTTAATCGTTAAAACATTTTATCAATATCAATCATCGCTTAATGTGATGATGAGAAAGTTACATGAATTTTCATTTTCATTTGAATGGTTCTGGGCAATGGAAAACTCTCAACTTATTCATCAGTCACCTTTGCATCCATTAAAAGTGACAGTCTGGTGTGCAATTTGGTCAGGAGGAATCATTGGAGCTGAAAACGGTGTAACGGTAACTGTCAATGGATAGCGATATCGTGATATGATTGAAAATTTTTTAACTCCACAACTGCATGTTTTGGGCTTGACTAACATGTGGTTTCAGCAAGACGATGCCACATCGCACACAGCCAGGATTACAATGGAATTACTGCGAGACTTCTTTCCACAATAAATTATTTTGAGGAACGGTGATGTTGATTGGCGTCCACGGTCACATGATTTGACTGCCTCGGACTTCTTTTTGTGGGGATATCTGAAAAGCAAGGTTTATACAAACAAGTCAGAAACGCTGGAGCAACTCAAACAAAATATTCGTGATGAAATTAATGAAATACCGCGTGAAATGTGTGAGAATTTTATGAAAAATGTGATCAAAAGGGCTCGCATTTGTGAGGCTAACAAAGGCGAGCATTTATCTGATATTATATTCCACACATAATTTCCAACATTAAATAAAACATTTATCAAGATCCATTCTCTTTCATATAATCAAAAATTATAAACAAACAAAGTGGTATACCTTCCCGGCGGACACCCTGTATCTTTCCTTAAAGAATTATTTAATAAATTGAACCTAACATCACAGATGCCTGGTTGACTCTTGACAATGCAAAGGTACACAAAACACTAGATGTAAAAGATAAAGTTGCGGAGTCCGGGCATAACTTAGTTTTTCTTCCTTCACACTCCTCACAATCCAATAGAAAAAGTATTTCCAACAAACAAAACTTTGTGCACGAAATTTATTAGCTGATCCAGGGAGTAATATGGACTTAGTAACTATAATTAAGCAATTTTTATCTTGATATGACTATGAATTTGTCATTAACTGCATTCGGGGAGCCGCTACTGTGAATATTTTATATACCAAGTTAAGAAAAAATATATAATTTGAGGTGAAAGTGATTTAATTCAAAGTGAAAAAACTTAATTTGTGTTAAACAAAGTTTAATTTGTGTTGAACAAAGTTTAATTTGTTTCGAATAAAATACGAATTGTATTTAAAAAAACTCCGTTTGACTTATAAAAAATTTAACTTGTATCGAAAAATCGTTAATTTGAGAGTGAAAACCTATAAGAACTTTGCGTTTATAATACGATGCGTCCTATACTTCAATTTAAAGGGCCATTTTATGTATGAAAATGTTTCCGTTGCAAGAACTTTTGATCTTCATCAATTGTCATTATCTTAAAAGTATCAGTGTGCCCTATGCCAAAGGCTTTTTCTAAGGTATACACAAATAAATTTTCTTACACACACATATTAGGGCAATAGGATGGTCTTCTTCAAAACATTAAGAACATACATTCAATAAAGTGTTATAGCATATTTGCAATTATTTAATGTTAAAAAAATTCTTTTGAACATCCATTGATGTCGGAGGAATCTCAACCAGTTTTTGGAGTTAAGCAATATTAGTTTTTCTTAATCTGAAAGTTGATTTCTTCTTATTATAATTCTGTTTATAATGGGTCTGTCAATAAAAGTTTTAATTCTGTTATAAAAAACCAGTACTTTTAAGTAGTCATTGGTTTTTTTCTCCGAATGATTCCGCCAGGCCATGGAGACTCGTCTTCATGGTACACACCACTGTCCGAACTATAGCGGACTCAAGCAAATAAGTCAGGGTAACGAGAACACGAATCAGCTACAGAACTTAATCAGAAGCTGAACATAAAAACAATCGATAAAAATATATACATTAATTAATTATGAAAATATATGTGTATGTACGAGTATTACAAAATCTACAAATAAATGCTAGAAACCAAACTACGTTTAATATTACCGACGTTACAGTTAAAATTAATATGCTCCTAATGTAAATTGTAATCATTGCATAGGTCGTCCAGTAAATGTCCAGTGCGAAAAGACAATAATGGCGAGAAAATCTACCCAGGATGCTTAAAATCCAAATAACAAGCAAAAATTAGGAATCAATAATACCGGCAATAAAGTTGCAAACAAAACAAATACCTAAAACAGCCCTTTTACGCTCTAATGTAGGAAGTTATATCAGGCCCAACACCGATTATAAGGATTCAAAATTACCGTAGCATTCTCCAAAATCGGAATAACAAGAGAAATGTATAGTTTTTTCGTAATATAAGGATCAGTGAATTCCCTGTACCATCTATTCACAAAACCTAAGACCAACTAGCTTTACTAGTCACCACATTAACATGATAAGTAAATGACAGTTTCCTATCCAATAACACACTCAGATCAAGTAAGGTTGCAACGGTCTTCAACGGGCAAGAATCAATTAAAGCACCAACGGAATTATACACCTACAGGAGAAAACCATATGCCTATATTTCCTCAAGTTGAGATCTATCAAATTAATTTTACGTCAATCAACAAAAACATCAATACTTCGTTTAAGAGCATCCCGACCAGAAATATCATTAGAAGTATAAAATAATTTAACACCATCAGTGTACATAAGAACACCACAGTCAACAAATACATTAGGAAGGTCATTAAGAAATAACAAGAGCAAAAGTGGACTCCAATGGCTACCCTGTGGAACTCCGGAAGAAACATACACGGTCCTAGATAACACATTTTGGAACAAAGCTTTCTGCTCCTTAAAGAGAGATAATAGTTCAATCAACGAAAAAATTTATTAGGAATACCAATCAAAGCTAGTTTATGATGCGTAATCTTACGATCAACTCTATCAAAGGCATTACTAAAATCAGTATAGATAACATCAGTTACAGCACCGACAACAAAGCCCCCAAAAACATTTATAGTAAATTCAAGAAGGTTGGCTTCCATTGACCTACCCTGTAAAAACCATGCTGAAACGCCGACATTAAAGTTTTTGTCTGAAAAGTGAGAAAATCAGTTCCCAGCTCCTTAGCTTGCGAATAGCACTGTGCTTAGCATTACACCTATAATTCGATATATTCGATCTACTGCCTGATTTACGCAAGGAGATAATTTAAAAATTTGCTCCAAATAAGAGGAAAATGACCTATTTCCTACAGCACAGCTACTCAAGACACAGACAGGAAACCCACCAGCCCTCTGCAAGTGTGTAGACTTTAGCCTAGACACAAACATAAGAACAGACGCAAAATCAAATTCATGAATATTAGAAATTGGCACATTTTTGACAGACTAGGGAAATGAAAAAATGCTCCCCGAATTCAAGACGGAGTCTAATTGCTTATACGTAGACTGAAAGAAATCAGCAAACATATTCGATATGTCAAGACAATCAGAAGACGATTGTTTCCCGTAGAGTATTGCAGACTATAATTAATACTGGACTCTGATTTCGCAAACTTCCTAATAACATGGATACTCTACTCCGCAATCTCGCCAGTCTAGCAGTATTTCATGGAACCAGAACGCTCTAAACTTAAAAAATGTGGAAAAAATAAGAAGAAGAATGTGTTTGCTTGAGAAATACACCTAGATTCTTCCAGGCTACTTAAACGACATATACATCATTTAAAAGGTCTGTTTATGTTCTTTCGAAATCCAAAAGAAACATAAAATCGAGTAATATTCAGCTAAGTTATTAAGTAATGAGTACATGAAGGTCTGAAAAACCTGTTTTTACCCGTAACTCGAGATTTTGGAGGTGTTTCGTAAGTTTCTAAAACAGATCCTTTTTCTGTTCGGTACCGCCTATCAGAAAAATCGTGTCATTTGCCACGTATTTTTTTTTTTTTTTGTCGTACCGTGTAAAATGTATGCACGGCTATTTTCCTTGCCGTTATTTCTAAACAAAATTGGTGTAGATATGGACTTTATTTCCATTTTGGTTACTTTTTTCTATTCAGAAGTAAGAAATAATGGTTGTTATTTCTGTCAATGTTTTTTACTCAGGTTCTTATTCATCTTCTTGGACTTGACACCAAAAGACTTCTCATTTTTTGAGGCCAAGATCAAGCCACTTCATTTTACTCATTTCTGTAGTTAAGTGTATTCGATCGAAGCAAATGTTTGTTGGTTGGGAAAGGTGAGGACTACAATGCTTTATTTTGAGTTTTTTTTTGGGTTGTAATGGATCGTCTATCATCCGTAATATTTTTTTATGTATTTTCAGCGACAAATAGTCTTTTAACGTCTCTCGACAGTAATTCTAGCGGTACTCAATTTCATTGCTTTTTACTTGCGTGGCTTCGTATAATTTTTAATTTGACAAAAATCTTCATACAGAAACGCATCATCTTTGAACAGTATTAGCTGATCGGAAAGTCTATATATTCGTATCAAAATCATCACTTTTGAATCTTACAAATCTCATGACTAGCTCTGCTGAGCAATTAATGTTCTTTAGCTCCTCTTTTTATTTTGTTGACATATAATTCGACATTTGCAAAGCAAATTTTATGCTTAAGAATGGAAAAATCAAATGTGTATATCTAAGTGTTTGCAATTTTGGCAAAGGTCGTTTGGGTATTTTTCGATTCATTAAAATATCTGCTAATAAGGGCTACTTAGCTAAAGTTTTACACAAATAAGTTAAAAAGTTCATCACACTTATTATACCAAGTTATGTTAGATCGATCTATATTCAGTCAATATTTTTGTAAAATCGATGTATACACTCAATTTGTTGCAGAGCAAGCTCCTGCAGACGATCACTGACCGTTATCCGCCCACGGTAGATCTACCTAGCGGAGACTTATTAGTTCGAAATGTCTTTCTAAAATCTTGTAAAACCGTCCGACAAAAGTAGATATCTGCCTGAGATAGCTGTCCGTTAGTAGAGCTTCATTGTCATAATGTTTTATCTCATAATTTATTATTTTATCTTGATGTCTTTTGTATCAAATTTTTGTTATTTTGGTTACTTTTTTATCGAAATATGGTTTAAAAAAATTTGAAGTTGCAGCAACACTGCCTGTAAATCGTGGTATTGCCAACATGAAAACATGAAATTCAATAAAGCAGTCTTTTGTTAAGCTTAAAGTGTGTGGTAACTGACATGCAATACAAGTCTTCTTCAAGTAAACAAAGACCCATAGAGAAACTTCTAAAAGTTATTGCATTAATGTTGAGAAGACAACCTCTTATAGCGCGTAATGACAGCGATGAGGAAGTAATTAGCGGCAGAGAATAGTCCAACTGTGAGTATAAATCATGAAACTGTAAGTAAGTTTAAAGTTTTATTTTCTAATGTATTGTTCAAAATGTATTTCTTAACACAAGTTTCTCAATTTCTCAGCCGTAAGTTTTTCTTTAGCAATTATTATTTCAGCAAACTTGCTTGTAGTCTGTTATGTTATCTGATGATTTGTATTGACTTCGAAGTTATTTAGACCAAATTCAATAACAATATTTTTTTATAGGGATACCATGCCCACATATCTGATTCCACCTACTTTTTGACTGACGATTTGTATTGTCTATGAGCTATTTGGATTAAAGTTAGGACCCTTACTGTTACCATTTTGAAGATATAGACTAATAAATATTTATTTTGTATGGGTGTGGCACCGCCCAGTTAAAATTTATATAGCCTATAATTTTTTGAAGACATAAAAAAAATGTAAAAATTTCACGAAAATCGGTTCAGCAGTTTAGGTGTCTATAAAGCACAAGCAAATATTCATACCAACTAGGGTTGCCAGATAAAACATTGCAAAATTCTTGACATTTATAGAAAAATATCTTGATTAAAAAAAATCTTTTTAGTCAAAAATATTGGGTGTTCGAAAAACTACGGTTAGGTTCCGATGATTATGGGCGAAGAAAAGTGGTACAACAATAATGTGCGAAAAGGATCAACGATTGAAACGAAGAAAAGTAATGCTGTTGGATTGGAAAGGAAATAAACTAAAACGGCCAGCATTGATCAATATAAACGATGTTTTGTTAATTCAAGATAACGACAGACAAAACACGTCTTTGATGACCCTACAGCAACTGAGAGAGTTTGACTGGGAAATCTTGATGCATCTCTTAATTTTTGGAATTTAGTTTATTAGATCCTTTTTTGATCCTTATTTTTTGGTATCTAATTTATTAGAACCTTATTTATTAGATCCCTATTTTTGGTAACCTATTTACTAGAATCCTTATTTAATAGATCTTTATTTATTAGATACTAATTTATTATTAGAACATCATAATTAATTATTAGGAGATCATAATTTTTTATTAGATCCTCATTTTTCAGTATCTCATTTATTAATTTTACCATGCTCACTGATGGTTTGTACTGACCACAAAGTTATTTTTATAAATTTTATATGAACGTGACATAGCCCAATTAAAAAAAAAAAAACCAACAGTGAAAGTACACCTTTCCAACGCATGTATTTATTTGTAAATCGAGTTATAAAATGACGAACATAGGACAACTTATTTTTATATAAATAGACTAGAGTAGTCCCTCCCGCGTTGACTGATGTGGATAGATAAAGAAAGCTTTAACTCTTACCGTTCTCTACACATGCAAAATTCCACATTTTTTTTTTTCTTAAATGAAGATTTATATTGAATGCCAAGTTATTTAAACCAAATTTAGAAACTTCAACTCTAACCATTCTCAAGATGTACAAAAATCATTATATAATTTTTATGGGAGGTACAATGCCCACTTATCCGATTCCGCCCACGCCATTTAGACCAAATTCAGAATCTTCCATTCTAATCGTTCACTAGATATACAAAAATCAATATTTAGGTTGTATAAGAGATGGCACACCCACTTATTCAATTTCGCCCATACTTCGTCTGATAGTGTGTATTAACTACTAAGTTACTTAGACCAAATTCAAAACCTTCCACTATTACCGTTCCAAAGATATACAAAACTAAAAATTTACTATGTATGGGAGGTGCTCTACTCCCATTTATCCAATTCTACCCAATTTTTGACTGATGAGTTGTATTGGCCACAAAGCTACTTGGGCCAGATCTAGAGACCCTGACTATTACCGTTTTAAAATTATAGACATAATACAAATTTTATGTGGGCGTGACACCGCCTAGTGTATCCATACACCAAATGAATGCTTTCTACATATGCTTATTATATACACAGTTTTAAAAATGTTTTCTAACTCATACAAAGATTAATGCTGTAATAAATATCGTCTTCAAGTAAAACTTATGCAATGGGATCACTCTAATGTCAATAACTCGCGAACCAATGGACCTACACAAACTGCATATATATATATAAACCTTTGTATTGACTTCACCTTTTGTTTAAGGGCCTACGGTTGGTGCATTTCAGAGAACATCAATTGTAACGCATTTTGAAGTCTTCTTATATAAGCCGGGATTCGTTAAGCCGGGATTCAACTGTATTATGAAATAACTATTGGATTAATTCACATATGACACGTTTAAAACACATTAAAATAATCGGAAGAAAATCATTATCAGAATTAAAAAATATGTATCGACAAATTGCATTAAAATCTTGTGAAATATTTATTGTGCCGCAATTGGTCGTCAATTAATCAGAAAATGTGTTGCAATTTTTATTTTTACAGATGTTGCTGTTGATATAGTACATACATATGTAAAAAAAACTATATGTACAAACAAACACGTGCGAAGTTAAGAATTGTAGTTGTTGGAATCTATAATTTCATTTATTCGCGATACTAAATTCTAATATGTTTGTCCGATTGCATCAAACTTGAACGGGTACATCCATCTATCTCTTAAACTATACATAAACTTAAAAAAATTGTGTAGAATATTGTGAAAATCGCAATATATCTTTCTTTTTGGTCCTGTTTGTTGGTATCGTTTCTGTTCTGTAATGTTTTATATACATATGTATGTATGTATATACCTTATTGTATGTATATTCGGATTTATTTATTTTATTTTTTTAATTTGGTGCGTGATCAGTTCGTTGCTGCTACAATTTGAGGTTTTATTACTCTTGTTACTTTTGTGTATCAGTAGTTAGTGTGAATTCATGCCACGCTTAGTGGAAATTGCAATATATTAGCGCAATCAAATTGCTAATATAAATCACTCTGTTGATGCTATTTTTTCTTTTTTTTTGCCTTTTATTCTATTGACCGCTTTTCAAAGATACCTCTCTTACTTAAAATACCAAAGAAACGAAAACTCGAAAGTGAATTCAGGGGATAGATATTCTCGTACATAAATATTAGTGCATCCATTTAACGTCATCTGTATTAAAAAGCAATTGATTATGGATCTTGTAAAACATGTTTTCATTTCGTTCATTTATCTAAACGAATTGATATTGATTGCGATTTAAAACAAAATACGCTTGTACATCCAAGCGTCCACTAACTACCGATCGAATGTATCTGCAATAAAATAATGTTTGTTGTTAGTTTATTTCATTCTTGCCATTTAAGGGGAAAAAATAAAAGAAACTTGTGGCATTGTTTGTCAGCAACGGTGATAACGATGGCACATGTCTAGAAACATAATATGTGTGCGGCTTCTAAATTATTTAAGAAATGTTGCATTATTGATTTTTGCTCGTACGTTATTTTTTTCATAATTTTATTTATTTTCTTAAATTAAACTAATAACAGCAGTTATGCACAAGAGTCATGTTTTAGTTTCGTAGATATGTATGTATTTTAAATAAAAATCATTCTTAGTATTGAAAGAAGTAATTTATTCTTTCGCTTCCATGATTTTTGGTAAAAGTTTTATTGACTTCATAAGCGCCATTTGCAAAGCACTATTGCATTGCATAAATTTCATAAATATCATAACATATTTTAACAAAGTCGTAAATTCACTGGTAACACTTTTGAATGCGTAAAAATTAACAAATTTGGGCAGTGTCTTACATTGTTTACTTTGTGTGCTTCAGCTGCAGATTAAAAAGAAATAGAAGTATAAGATTTTTATATATATTTCTAGAAATCAAGAACATAATTTGTATATAGGGATGCAACATCGTTCATAAAAACATTGTTAACAAAACCGATACATCAATGTTTTCCGATGTTTAATTTGTATTTCACTTAATTACTTAACCCTAGAACACTAACGTACGTTAAATATACGTCAAGATGTTTTTAATATTGTTGACACACAAGCGTGAAACGACCTAACTGTATCAAATTCCGCAAGTGCTTTCAACTAAAGTTTTTTAACCCACATAAACATAAAAAGGCAACAGTTTTAAGGGCCAACTTTAATAGACTTTTACTTACCTAAGCGACTGTCAAAAACTCAACGAGTAGTCTTTCAAATACTTAATCAACTTTTTGGTGGCTGTAATGTATTTGTTGGACTTAAATCAGTTTTATTCAAAAATAAATATATATGTGATTGTGTTAATGAGAACATAAAAGTTGCTATTTGATATTTGAGTTGATGAATTTAATTTTTATAAAATATATAGAAATATAAATATTTTGTGTAAAATATAAATATTAGCGGAATAAATAAATAAATAATACAGTTTTAAATAAAAATTAAAAAAAAATGTGCATACAAACGTTACGCATGTACATTCGCCGCTGTTTCAGTAACGACTAAAAGCAAGAGCTTAAGAATACATGTGTAATGAAAATGAAAAATTGTAAAATGAAATGAAAATCAATGTTGTAATGTCTATTATTTAAAGTCAAAAAGTATTAGTAATATAATAAGTATTAATAATAAAAAAGTATTATTCACAAACGAAATTTAGCTTAAAATTTCTATTTTAAATCAATATTAAATAAACAAATTTTGAAGCTGGTTTGACCGTTCTTTTAAAGCTGTTTTAAGAACATTAGTCTGAAAAGAAAAAAAAAAAAACATAAAATCTAAAGCTTAACCAAATTTTTAAAATAACGGAAATAACTTTATATTTTTTCTAAAGGAAACAATCAAAGCATCATAGAACGGAAGAAAAAGAGCGGTCATTTCTCCATATTAGATAATAATTATCAATTATACCGCAAAATTGTGCTCGCCGTTTCATGATAATGCTGGAGACCTTCAAGTCCTTGCAAACCATGGTAAACAGGGTTTGTTCAAACTTGCTTGCTTCTCCTGGATGCTGTGGAATATATGGTAATGAGGCAGCGAAGGCATAGGTTCCGTGACACCATATATATATATATATATATATATATATATATATATATATATATATATATATATATATGGTGTCACGGAACCTATATATATATATATATATGTATATATATATATATATATATATATATATATATATATATATATATATATTGGCCTAGAACCTGAATGTGCAGCACCACTGACTACCATCCTCAAGCATCTGGATTGGGAAAATTCCTTTGAGCATGCCAGTGTTCCAAGCATCTGGATTTGGAAAATACCAGATGCTTGGAACACTGGCATACTCAAAGGGAACTTCGCCACTCTAGATCAGCGTCTAGTCCATAATTTTGGCGTCTTTCTAAGTTTCCCAAGTTTGGTAGGATAGTCTCAAAACTCTTAATGAAGTTTCTTACTAAGAACGCATCTGAAGAGAATGGCGGTCATAAATGTGGATGTTTGTAGACTATGATTACAGGCATCAGAGACAGCATAACACATATTGTGTTGATAGACTTAGATAGAAATATTTGAGTAGACATAGATAGGGTTTCACTGGGTGACATATTCACCATTATGGTTTCATATCTGCTTCTGCATTGGGAAGGTAGCAGATCTGCTGAACAAGCTATAGACGGATAGGCACAATAAATCCCATGGGTCGTAGTGTCCTGCAATAGTGCTCGGTATAATGATAATAACGCTCTCGTTTTGACTTCCATTTGTATTTTTATTTGTTGAGTTATGCAGTTGTTTTACAACGGCTATAATTAGGTATAGTGGCGAGATAGATACTACATACTACTTATGCATTTAATTTTTAAAAGAAAATAACGAATTTAGAGAGCGATTGCAGGCGACGCAGGCTAGAAACTAACGCCATATTATTTTCTCTGTTATAAAGATATCAAGACATGCATAATTACATACATTTTGTTGCTTTATAAATATAATATTTTTTTTAATTATGACAAAAGTCCAAGTCAACATTCGTACATTTTTTTAGAAGGCATCTTCTTTTTGAAAGCCCCGTTTTTTGGAGAAAATATATAATGAAAATAATCTTTCTTATACGATTTTAGATCCAAAAAGTTTTCTTTCTTAAAAGAAATATACAAAAGTATTTTAATCATAAATTTTTAGAAAAATAACGAAATTCAATAAATAAAATTTTCAGGTTGTATGAATTTGTATTTTTCATATTGTAAATGAGAAATAAAAAAATTTTGTATTTCCAGTTTCGAATGCAAAAAACCTTAAAATGTATTTTAGTTAAAATACTGATTTTAAATAAGAATTTAAAAAAAGTTTTTTATCCTTAAAGTGTATATTAAGTAAACTGTATTTGAAACTCAAAATTAAAATTTTTTGTGAATATAGCCAAATATATTTTAGTATAAATTTAAATATTTCATATATACCCATTATCACACTTTGTATAATTGATACCTGGATTTTTGATACCTAATTCATTTAAAACACTATTAATTTTTTGGTTCCAGCACCTGGAACTTTGTTCATCCAATACAAGGATTTTGATAACTCTGAGGCCATTCCTGATTCTTATTTCCTTCCTTCTGGAATTTCCATGTAAATTTCTTCTTCAGCTCGTCATTTAAGAAGACCGTTTTCGCGGCTAATTGATAAAATGTGGAGCCCCTTTTTACACCAACAGGCAAAACTGTTCGCAATGTGCCTAATATTGTCACTATAAAATAGGTTTTATTGCAATCCACACCAAATTTTTGTGGAAATTCTTTTGCAACTAGCCTTGCCTTGAAACGAATAAGTTTTAATTGTAAAGACCCAATTTGGTTTTAAAAGTATTAACCGGCCTCTTGTAACTCTATACTTTTACTTACATACTTGCTCTATAACTACCCTAAAGTTCTCCATCCACCTGCACAATCCCCAGACCTCAATCCGATTGAGAATTTATGGGATGAGTTGGACCGGCGAATCCGCAACTACAAAATAACATCCATTGAAGACTTGAAATTTACGGCTTCAAGAAGAATGGGATCGTATTCCTGCAGATTATACAGCTAAAATAGTAAAAAACATGCCAAACCGTCTAAGTGAAGTTATAAAACAATAGGGTTATCCAACAAAATACTGAATTTTATATAAAACCATTTTTCTAATGTATTATTTGTTACTTTTCAAAGAAAACCGAATATTATTGACGGGCAATATTTTATGCCACTTGAATTAATTTAGATTTTTTTTTTGTTATATTGTTATTATTTTTTTCTAAATACAAATGTGAACTTTCAAGTGTCTAAATAAACTATTAATGAAAAGAAAAAAATGTTGAAAAAGATATACATTTAGCTTAAGACGAATCAGTTAAACATATCTCTTTAATAAAACCGAATATTAATGGCACTAACTGTACATACCACGTCAGAGCTTATTATGAGCTTTTAGCTAAAAAAATGTATTGGCTTGTGTCAATGCTTAAAAACTTCTAAAATTACCTGCTCTAATTAAGAGTTCTGCTAAGCGCATGAATCGCTTACTTTTTGTGTTATTTTAGAACATGTGAATTAATGGCGAAAAATCTAAGATTCGTGTCCGTACAAGAACATTCTAAACTAAGACGAAACACTATAAAAGGCGGCGTATTGCGGCTGGTGAGTGAGTTAGTTAGTGATCAATTGGCTGTCAAGAACTAAAGTCTGTTTAAGGCGCAAATAAAAAGTGCTGTAAAAGCGAATTTGGTGTATTAAGACATAGTGTATTAAAATAAAGTTAAATTAATAAAGAGACAGATGTAAAACAACCAAAATAAAAATTGTGTTTATTTTATTTTAACGCAATTTAAACGAACTTAAACGTTTTAAAAAGGTTAAGACGTAACAATATGAATTGGGAACATTACTTTCAAAAATTGCATCTTATATGTATGTTTTATAATCTCCTCGGGAGATTTCTTTTTCGCCTACTTCATCTAAGAATGTTTTCAGTTTCAGTTTTTCCTGAGCTGACGTTTGTATTTGGCTCTTGCCCTACTTTAACAGAGTAACTGTTTTGTTTTGTATCTAAGCTATTCGAATCATCAATATTATCACGTTCTTCTAATTGTAATTTCTTTAAAAGCAAATTCGGAATCATCAAACTTACAGTCTCGCGCAAGTACAATAGATCTTTTTTTATTCCATGATTTAAAGCCATTAATACAATAACCCACCATAACATAGTTTAAATATTTGGGGTCTAGATTTTTCGTTTTTGCTTCGGAAGCAAACACTAAGCAATCAAAAATTTCAAGTTTTGTTTAATCAAATTTAATGTGTTAGTATATGCAGCTTCTTCCCACAATGACTGTGGTACATTAGCTTCAACCGTTGAACTTTTTCCATTTGAGTTCGATTTGAATACATTTCAAATTTCATTTCATTTGAATTGTACTCCCTTTCCTGAATAACGTTTAACATAGAAATCTTATTACCAAGCTTAGCATGGACAAGAGCGTTATATACGTGAGCAAAGTAACTATAGTCGTCTAAAAAGGATATAAAATAATTGAGAAACATCATCAAACATCAGAATAAATATATGAATACGATGTACTGCCCTTAAACGAGCATCATCGAAGAGATGATGCATTGCTTACCTTGCGTACAAATTTTTTAAAAATCAATTACCATTTTATCTGGTATATTGGCCATAATGTGTTTAATCAAATTTTGATAAGCTTGCTTACTTATGTAACCCATTCGTACCAAAGCAATCCAGAATGAACGTTTGATAAATTGGATACTGTCTTTGTAATCTTTATTTCCTACATTAATAAATTATCAACTCTTTTCGTTGTAGCTATGACGATTCAATTATTTTCGAGTATAGCCTTGTCGTACTCAAAATTAACTTTGATACCAGCTTCTACAATATGGCTTACAGAAAAAAATTTTCCAGAATATTGGAACTGTATTAAATATCCTTAAGGTTTACCTCCATCAACTTCTTCAATTTTATGAGCAACTACAAATTCATTATCTTTTGCAACACTAATATAACGTGTTTCGTCAAGCTTTTTTAAAACTGAAAAAACTTTAATATTATTTACAACCATTAGATTTCTTAAATCTTTCTGAGTTTTCCATAAAACTAACACTTCAACCATGAGCAGCTTTTACTTTTTTGACACGGTAGTCTTTTTCCATGTGCCCATACCGTCTTCATTTACGACAATTTCCACTGAACCTTTTTTTTCTAATGTTAAAATCTGTCATCTTTTCTTCCACTACTTCTGATTTCCTTTGCTCTTTCTTTGGTGTTCTAACAAACGTTGTTTTACCATTCACATGCTTAGATCTTGATCAGGAAGATTACCTGAGGCAGTAAGCACGGCATTGTATGACTCTAGAAGATTAAAAAAGTTAAGAAAAAAGATCTGCTACTTCTGACTTCGCTCCAGCAGCTTTCAGTTGGCGAAATGAGGAATCTAACCTTAATAGATGGTTCGCCATTTCTTCCCACTCATTTAGTTTTAACTTTGCAAGCTCCTATTTTACCAAAGTTTGATTTTGTGCTTACTTCTTTTCAAAGGTTGCACATAGCGAATCCCACATCACTTCTACGCTATTCTTATCTCTTACAAATTTGAAAAAATCATAGTGAATAAAGAACACAATAAGACCTTTGGTATTTGCATTCAGTCTCTCTAAATTCTTGTTGACTTGCACCATGTGTAGGTCCTGCACAATTATAGCTTTTAAACAACCTACAGATGAAAGATGTCTTTCCACTCGAAACTTTTAATTGTCGAAATTTGAACCAGCAAACAACAAAATACCAGTTGATTTTACTGGTAATTTAATAAAAAAAAAACAACTTTTGTAGAAGTAATTTATAATTTTGTTGATTAAAATTAAACGTTTGAATGTTTCAATATTTTTTCTTCGACACTCTTACGTAATTTTCAAATTACAAATGACAAAATATTAAATTCATAATACAAATATTTCAAACAACACAAAGTAGAAAATGAACAAGTATACTACAACACCTTAAAAACCTTTTTTTAATTTGTTAAAGTAATTAGTATTCGGTACTTGTTCTGTTACTGTAATAATTTTCAAAAGGTTAACATTATTTTAATACTTGATTGTAATAACGAAAAGAAGTTAAAGTTACGGTTCTAATTATTAAAATAATTAGCAATATAGACCTACTTATAGTAAAAACATAACGTACAAGATTAGGTTTATTAAGAAAATAATATTATTGTTTATCAATATGAGATTATATTAATGCAGTTTTCCAGAAAAACATTCATCCAAATGTTATTTTTTTACACAAATAATACTCTAACATCTCTTTGATTATTTTAATGAAACGAAAGATGCAATCAAGATCGATTACCAGCATTAGACTGGGTAATTGCTAAGTTGCATGTAAAGTGTTAGCAGATAATGCACAGATTTAAAAAATTAGAAAAAATTTAAGTAGTCCAGCCAACAGACATTTTGATGTACACACATTTGTATGTACATACATACATACATACGTGTGTATGAAATTGAAGCATTAATCAAAAGCAATCAAGTAAAACTAACTCCCATTTACTGACTATTTCCATTCATATCTTTATTCCTTTTTACGTCAAGTTTACTTCACTCTTCAGTCAAACAAATACGCCTTTTGAAACAAATTGTTTTGCACAATGTAATATATATTGTTGCCTCTTTAGTTTCACATTCAAATGTTGAAGAATTTAACGCATAAACAAAAATGTTTTTATGCAATTTGCACATTGGAATATATAGGGTGGGCCAAACGACACCATGGGGTTTTAAAATTCAATAACTTTTTCGTATAGATATACTTTTTTTATTCTACTTTTTCATATTATAAAATATACAAAATGGAAATTTTTTTACACTAATAATGGATAATAATTCTACCCAAATGACCACCGCAATGACAGGCTCCTCTTCGAGCATTTTCAAAAAGAAGGCCCAATGATATTTTCAAATGTAATGCCACACCATACCTAATGGGGTGCAATTGGCTTTGATGAATTTGCTCTTGGATTACCTGAACACCAGAACCTACAGTTCTGCTTAATAACAAAGCCATTCAAATGAAAATGAGCTTTATCACTAATAATCAGAGAAAAAATTAATTGATGGCTGATTTAAATTATAAGATTCTATTATTCTGCTTTTTTGTTCAGTTGTGAATCTCTTTATTATTTATTTTCCAGATATTATTTATATAATCTGGAAAAAATAATACAAAAAATATTATAAACAAAAAAGTTATTAAATTTTTAAAGACCATGGTGACTTTTGGCCTGCCCTGTACAATTACACTTTGTATAAAGTGGTTTTTTACAAAATTGACTTTTTGATACAAATGTATTCTAAAGCCATACACTCACTACATAGTAAAAAATTATACCGATATTTAGTGCAATTAGGAAGATATTACTGAATTTATTTTATTGCATGTGACAGTTGTTTTTTTTTTGTGAATGAAATCATAGTACTTATGTGCTATATACATATTTAGTGTAAATAAAATATCGTACAAAATTTAAGGTTTTATCGTAATAATGCAGAATACGATGGGTGGGTAAACAATTCGAAGCCCAATTAATTCAATTTTGCCATCGTTTTCATCGATTTGTGAGCTCACGCGGCACACACTTTGAACAACGCTTTCGCTTACACAAATGTTCGTGTAAAATGAAAAAAAAAACACTCCCATCTGATATCTTTACAATGTCAGCTAGCTTTTGCACCTTCAGTTTGCGATCGTTCATAACCAATTTGTGGATTTTTTGATGTTTTCTGGAGTAACAGCCTAATTTGGGCGTCCACTGCGCTCTGCATTATTTGCGTTGATACAACCACGTTTAAATTCAGCAAAATAGTTCTCTACCATTTGTCTCGATGGAGCAGAGTTCGGATAATGTTCATCAAGCCATTGTTTGGTCTCCACTGTACTTTGTTTTCATCAAAAAGCAATGCTTTATCAAAACTCGAAATTCACATTTTTCCATTTTTTTTTCTTTCAATAACAAAAGTTGCTTCACATAAATTGCCATAAATCACGAATCAATAGTCAGATTGCTGTCAAATTAATACACGTATCGTTTGAAGGTTAGCACTAAATAAAAATCATATGGAAAAAATTCTAGTAACGCCATCTATGTGTCATTATACGGAGTTTTTGATTGACCCGTTACTAAAGCAATGCAGAAGTAAACCTCTTTGCTACCCCCCACAACGGGTAATCCACTGCATTGCACTCAACCCCTTATTACTTTGTATAATGTTAACAATGAGTGCGTATTTGTATTTTAAATGAATCGAGTTTCAATTCAAATTCCAATAAATGCGTAAACAATTTATTTACATATATTAAAATTTACGAAATCAAATCTTTGAATCGAGTGACTTGAGTAATTTGTGTAATTTCGATTGCGAGTCGGAAAAAAAACATAAATTTTTTCAAATTAAAAGCAGTAATAATATATAAGAATTTTAAATAAAATAAGACATTTATTTATGTACATATCAAGGTATTTAAAAATTAATCTATAATATACACATATAAATAGATATAAATCTTCAATTGAGAAAAATATTAATCCTACATTTTCTGAAGTATTTGAAAATATTATGCAATTCCGATAGGTATGTATAGCTATTACATCAACCTGAAATAAGCAAAAGTGGTTCGGCTACAGACGGCTTTCCTTTAAAAATTTTGGGCCATTTTAAAGAAGTATGAAATTATGCCCACCCAGATAAAGGGCTCTCTGAATTCTACGCAGGCGAAGCATCTTTCATTTATATGTATATCGGTAGGTGGAAACGTGTAGGTTGAAAATTGTGTTTAGTTTTCTCTTCATATCCGCACTTGATGTTGCATGTAGACTAAGCTTACTTGTCAAAAAATCTTCAACGGCCTTATCGCTTTTCGTATTTTTTGGAAAGTGGTGTGGGGTACACCAAATGATTTTGCTACCCATTTGCAATAGCTGCATTTATACTTAATGTTGATTTTTACATATTTAAACAAAGATACTATATATCGTCATATAAAATACAAAAAATCAAATACAAAATAAATACAAGATACAAAAATTCGAAATAGCATTTTGTGTGATTATGATAAACCATTTCGAAATACTTGATCCGCCAACCAAAAAAATACCGACCACACCAACGCAAATTTTTCAAACAGATCCTTAAAATCATTACTGAGAGCCTCAACCTATTTAGCTTGATTTTTGTAATCTTATATGGTAAAAAGAAAATTACTACGCCACATTTCCCATTTTCGTTCAATTATTTTCCAGTTTAACTTGTAACTGCTGTTCGCTCCTATATTGTTTTTGGTCTGTTAATTCTTCTCGTACCTTTTAGTATGTCGTAAAACTGTTTTTGTATTGATTTGATAGACGTACATTAGGGCGTATTGAACTATTATATGACATGACTAATATAGTTTATTTGTAATTTATACATTTTGTGTGATTTGGACCAGTGCTCTAACGATGACATTGATAGCCAAGCATCAGTTAACAGTGTAACTAGCTTGTTAAGCCATGATGTAATCAAAGCAAAAATTATAAACAAGGAATGCAATTTAAGCAATAAACAGGATGTAGTAATGTGTGGAAAACATTTGGAACAATTATAAATAACGCTGGTGAAGAACTGCTAAATGTAGTTACGTGCCGATTTTGCTGTGTAGTGTATAAGCGTAAGCACTGTAGTAGATCCACTACAAACTGGGTATGGCACAAGTGTCACGTCGCTGCAAGAGATCAGACACAAAAAGAAAAGCAGTAGAAATGGTTATCAAGCTGCAGATCTCTCAAATTGGTTGCAGCCTCTGGCCTTCATAACTTTGTTGGCGTCGCCGTTTCAGTTGGTGTAAAATACGGAAGATACGTATATATAAACACATTGCTTTCACACCCGACAACAGTAGGAAGAAACGTCAGTAAGCTTTACGATGTAGCATTTTCGCATATTATAAGGTGTGAAAAATGATAAGGTTACCTTAATATTTGCTCAATTCATCCAAACTATAAAATGTTACATATGCTCACCTCATTAAAAACAATTCTATGTTCAAATAAGTGAATAATAAGCCGGTTTTTTTTAGAAATATACCATTATATTATGTTTATTTAAATTTATGTAAATAAGTGCGAATTTCAATGCGTCAAAATGATAAGGAATTTTTTAAAAAGTGACCATACGTAACATTTTATAGTTTGGATGAATTGAGCAAATATTAAGATGACCTTATCATTTTGAAGCACACTTTATCTAACATTTGTAAGGTGAAAGGCCTTAGATTTTTATTTGAACAAAGCTGTAGCAATGCATTACATAAAAGGTGGACAATTAAATAACGTTGTAAATGCTGTTCGCATGAACGGCGCAAAATGCACTAGTAAGTAGTATACATACTTACGTATATACATATCGCACTTGTACCGCTAACATGATTCAACACAAAATTTGCAAATTTTCGCCTTTTACAAAAAAGACGATATTAGTGGTCATATCTACCCACCGTCATGTTACCTCATTTTCTCTACTCTCCACAAAAAAAAAACTACCCCTTTTTGTGATCTAGTTTCATATTAAGCAGAATGTTTTTTGCTTCTACTGAAAATTATTAGTTGCCTCACTTTTGCGATACATGCGCGATATGTATGTATGTAAAAGATTTTTAAGCTCTAATGACTACTTGTTTTTTATTGATTTAATCGTGTTATGAAATTCTGGCGAGCATATATACAGAAAAGTTTGTATCGTGTTAAGCGAGTTTGATTGCGAATTAACGGACAAAGTTACCATCGTGATAGACAAAGGATCAAATATGGTCGCCGTTTTCCGTAATTCTGCCTATATATGTTACATTAATCATCTGCTCAATAACGTTATATAGAAATCCGCAGACGCAGTGTCTGAAGTAAATAGCCTATGCGATCTCCTACTAAGGCAGTAATATATTTCGAAACATCTGGAATAAATTCAACTTTGACGAAGTCTTTAAAAAGCTATTGTCCACCAAGATGGAACACCTTGTTTTATTTCCTAATTTCGCTAAAAAAAACCAGTTGGGAGGAAGTTGTTTTTAACTCACAAGAAAGGAATGAGATCCAGAGAATATAGAATTCAGATTTAAGAAATATCACCACAGTTTTGGACAGCATAAAAAAGAAGAAACCTAAAGAAAACTTGGAGAGAAGTATGCGACAATTCATTCGACATACATTTATGCCAACAATCAACAATCAATTCAATCCAAGCGTTGAACAGGTATTGAAAGGCAAATTAAGGCACTGTACTGAAACTGTGGCTTTGTCTAATATATCCATTTGGCATCGAGTAGCACCTTTTTATTCCCGCCTGCAAACAAGTTGCAAAGCTTTACTGAAGAAGACCGATATCATATAAAAGTAAAGCATATCCAAATGGTGATGAGTCAGCTGTCTTTTGTTTACTTATTTTACAAACATAAAATAATTATGCCAAAAAATTATAATCAATACAAAATTTAATTTGTATTTGAGTTTTTATTATAAATATTTTTTAATAATTTATGTTGAAAAATGTAATTTTATTTATAGGACTTTGAAATTGTTTTTTAAATATGAAAGTATGTAGGCATTTGTGAAACAAATATATGTAACTGAAAAACGATGAAAAAAATTGAAAGCGACGCTGGGTAAATGTAACTCATAGTTGGTCTGATAAAGAGACCCTTTATTTAGTGCACGACGTATGTAGCTGAAAAAATAAAAGATAAGCCGGAATCTCTTGAAGTAAGCATTTCTATAGATTGTTTATGTAAACAATTAAATTTTTATTTAAACTATTTTCAGAAACTTATCACACAAATTTGTTATAAAAAAATTGTGGTAAATCTGCTGAATTGAAAACTATTGACAGATTATCGATGAGAAATAAAGTTCAGCATCTAAAATTAACATGCATGTCTGCTCTTACGGAAAAATCAAACCAAAGCTGGTATTTTAGCCAGTGGCGATGAAAAAGTGTAGAGGAATGCATTACTAAGACTTGTGTCAAATGGAATCATCTAGATCAATTATTCGGGCAAAGAATAGGTGTGAATCCCTCATTTACAGTCGAAGCTTCAAAGGAATCAGTAGATATTGATAATGGTATCGAAGTAAAAAGTTTTTGGGTTTCAACAGAGAAGACATTAATTTTGAAATTTTAGAAGACGCAACAATTAGTTCTCCAGAACCTTCACCTCTCAATCTTCACTTGATTCGACATCGAAACTAATAAAAAGTTTCAGCAATCAACTCCAAAAATCAAAACTGCAAATCCGTTTTATTTGCTACTTTCACTGCAAGAAAAAAAGTTGGATATTGGAATAAAGATATTTGAACTAGAGAAGGACGTGGCAGGAAGCGAAATGGAATTAAAAAACTAAATTGGATAAGGATTTTTAAATACGAAAACGTTAAGTGGATTATGAAGAAATAATTAAAAAATATAAATTAAATATGAATCTGCTATTGAATAAAAAACGTTATTGATTACTTTTTTTTAAGTTGAATACATACATACGTATGTATGTAAGTATATATATGAGACTGAATTAAAAAATTTGTTTCTATTACTTTATTTTTAAAAATAGAATACATGTGTACCTAGTTTTTTAATAAATTAATTTTTTGAATTTCGTTCATTAGTTAATTCTAAGAGCGCTAGTCTTTTTATTTCTCCTTCGACTGTGGAGCAATTTTATGGTTCTTGGCTATCATTTGCGTTTTCAAAGTCCTCATTTTCACTTGCTGATGTGAAATCCTCTGATTTTTTTTTGATCAAATCAATTATTGTGTAATATAGCGTAAACTGAAACCCAGTGACGAGCTAACTTTAAAAATTTTTTATTTTTAATTTGAATTGTTAATTCCTTTAAGCTATTAAATCGTTCTTTTAATGAACCAAAACAATGTTCAGTTCTAATGCGACAACGACTTAAAGTTTTGTTGAAATCAGTACATTTTTTTAAATTGAGTTGCGACAAATTTGATCTTAAAGAACTGATAGCAATAATGGTTAATTTATATACACTGTCCCGATCTAACCATTGTGCTCAAGTTAAGAATTTATTAATATTTAAAGACAAGTCACAATTGTTGTAAATCCTTGCACCGTACATTTTAAAGCCCTATCTCGCCTTAAATTATGCAATAAAGAATACGCAAATCTTTTTTTATATTGTGATACAATATTATAACTTTACTTTGAACTTATTATTGCATTACATGCTACAAAACAACAAAAACATCAAGATAAATGTTTTTTTTTTTTTTTGTTTGTAGAGAAAGAATTAAAAAAAGAATTTAATAAATGTTGTTGGAATTGATTTTTGTAATTCACTCCATCAGAAGAACAGTTTACTTTTAATGGTGCAGAACAGTATATTTTGCTTTATATGTTCAGTTATGGTCACTTTTAAATTAATAAGAAAATAAAATATAAAAAGCAAATAAAAATGGAAAATGTAGATGAAAATTGTCAATCTGACGAGGAATATTCAACCATTAGTGATTTCGTGTGCTATCAAACCAGAATCAAAAGAAAAATATAAATCAGAAAAAACGAATGAGAGGAGAAGCATATGCAAACACTTCAAAGGAGTCTTCCTCGCAAATTTCCCCAAGACGTTTAGGGTCGCGTTTCAGTCAAAGTACTGCGAAAAAAGTACGTTGAAATATTGCTCATTATTTAACGAATTTATAAAAAAAGAAATTTTTACTGCGTTTTGGCAGATGGCGTGGGAACAAAAGCGCATATATATTGTTAACCTTGTCAGCTTAGCAGAGCGCAAACGCATTTCTTCTGAAAGTTCTAGACGGACGCAGTCAATTGCATATTTTTTAAACAAAAATACGAACAGACTACAAGTATGTCGTCCTATGTTCCTTTCGACATTAGGATTAAAGAATAAGATGGTGCGAAATTGGATTAGAAAAAGTGAGAGACATAGTCCACAGCTGAGTCCACAGAAAAAGAAAAGTTCGCAAATACAAAAGAAGCGATGCTCCATAAGGGGCCAATGCAATCACATAAAACGTGATTTTTTAGAAAATTGTTTAACAAGGTTACCAAAGGTAGAATCTCATTATTGCAGACGCGATTCAACAAAACTGTACTTTGAAACTGTTTTTTCTTCATACAAACAAATATATGAGTTTTACCTAAGTGAGTGTGAAACAAACGTGGAAAACAAAGATATGAAATTGTCTTATGCTGTTGTAGTCGAAACAATAAAAAAGTTAAACTACTCCATTTTCAAACCTAAAAAAGATGAGTGTGATGTTTGTGTTTCATTCAGAAATAAAAATGTGCCAAAAATTTTGTACGAACAACATAGGGAAGAACTAGAAAAGATGCGGGAAGAAAAACGTTTAGATATAGAAAATGCTAAAATGGGGTTGTGTGCGGTGTTTTGTATTACAATTTACAATCTTCTAACACACCAATCGGACAATTTTGTATGGGATGAAACGGCAGGAAACTTTACTGCTTCACAACATGCATTATAAAGCACTTAAGAGTTTTTTTCGATAGATCTCCAGATATTCACCATATTATTATTTATTCAGACGGTTGCTTTTATCAAAATCGCAACTTTATGTTATCTAATGCTATAGTCAACTTTTGTGAAGAACGAAATGTAACTATTGAGCAAAAGTACTTAGTTGTTGAGCATACATAGATGGAGTGCGATGTAACCCATTCTCTTATCGAAAGAAAAACAAAAAACAATAAATTTGACGTCGCAGTTTGTGCAAATTATTACGTCTAGAAGCATACCATTTGGATTACACGTTTTTCTTAGATTTTGAAAAACATCCGAAGCGTTATTTGTCAATTCGACCAGGTAATAAGAGAAATTATTGAGCATTTTTTATCATTTTTTATTTGAATTTTAATTGCAAATTAAATTTTAGGAAAAAAGGTAGGTGATAATACTGTAAATATGTTGCGTGCCCTTGCATACGATCCTTCCGGTCTCATATATTTTAAAATAAATATTACGGACGAATATGAGCTTCTTCCACATAGAACAAAAGCTTGCATAGAACGCATCATTCCAGCACGGCTGTATAAAGAAAAAATAGCAAGTTCGAAAAAGAAATGGGAGCATTTGCAAGATCTAAAGGAGCTAATTCCTATAGACTGCCAAAATTTTTATGATACGTTGCCATACAAATTACAAACACTATTTTTATTTTCGAACTTAATATTTTTAAGCAATGACAATATTTTCTGGTAATTTTAATCATGAATTTTCCTTAATATAATTTGTTTTGATCGCTACAGAAAAAAGCCCTAAGTTACATTTATGCTCTGGTATGAGACTACAAGAGCCCTATCTCAATTTAGTTTCTTATATATTTACAAATAAAAAAAAGTTTTGAAAACCGAATTCGTCCTTCGTTTTAATAATAACCTACTTTTAAAAAACGTATTTGTTGTCAACTACAATTTTAAATGTGTTTTTACCTTCTCCTGTAAAGTTTCAAATAGCGAGTTAGGGCCTTTTTACATAAGACCAACGATATGCTTCCTTGTAAAATACGATTCAGGGTCATGCAGTGGTTTTTCTGCCAACTTTATTTCAGTGCCATCTACGTAGCCAATAGAATGGGGCAATTCGTAAAAAGTATTTGAAACAATGTTCTTGCGCGCTAAATTGTCCTACCAGTACAGAAATTGCTCTTTTAGTTTCAATATATCACCTTAAAAATTCTTCCAGTGATTACCTAAAATGAAGTATTGTCCAATTATTTACAATATTTAAATTAATACGTATCATTTTTACTTATTGCTTGAATGGTTCCGCCGTCACCAATTCCAAATAAACTAGCAATTTTGTATAGCGATGTGGCTTCTCCTTATTAGCGCAACCGGTATAAAACAGTTGGAAATTTAATCATTTTTAATTAGATTCACAATTATTTGAAAACTGTGCCAACTGATCCTCACGATTTACCTAAATCTGTTCTCATCCAAATTAGGCAAATCGTCGGATATAAATTTACGCAATTTTGGAACAGAATGATGTATAAATGGCATTGCGTATCGAAAATATTCTCCAGCTGTAAGAACCTAAGTAACGTCTTTCAAAATTTCATCTTCTTTCTTAAGTTATATATCTGCAAAATTTCACCAATGTGTTAATAAAATAAAAAAATTGAAATAAACTATGCGTACCGTCATCTGGTACAAAACCTTTTATAGTTAATAAATTACCAACAATAATTTCTTCAAATAACTTAAGCAATTTAGTTTTTTCGCTTTCTTTAGGCATTTTGGTTTTTAAATACAATTTTTATGTTTTACTCAATTTATTTTTGTTTTAACATTTCTATCAAGTTGACACTTACTTACTACATGATTCAAGTCTCGCAAATATGCCTAAATGCACAATTGATAGTTTTAAATGTTATCATGAGTACCCTCAATACATTTGTTTTCTCCGTCACTCCTCTAGTGAGCATATTGGCTTTCCACAAAACATCTATTGCTTTGTTTCAGTTTCCTTAATCAATTTGATATTCAAGCTAAGTAGATGATTAATCCGCTGTAGCTTCCTCCATATGATTATTTTTTTTGTGTGTAGTGGTGAAGATCCTTGCTAATTGGTGGTGATCTTTACTTTAGCATTGTAATTTTTTCCCAGTAGGTGGGGCGTGTTTTTTCCTGATCATTCGTCTGATGTTCGTCATCATCGCCAAAAGAATGCGATAAGGGTCAGGGGCTTTTTACTTTTTTTTAGATGAAGTTGTCTGGAGGGAAGCTGAAGCCTTTTTTTATTTTTATATACATTCAAAACCACAATAAAATTTTTTCTTCGTCATGTCCTCTACTGGGGCTCGAATCTGGATCTTTTGTGGTGTTATGCGTGTGCTCTAACCACTACACTACGCCACCCTCAATACATATAGTTTTAAAATATTTTTTATATAACTGGAAATACGATTTAATTTTATGATTTTTTGATGAAAAAATGTAATTGAACATTTATAGCCATTTTTATTAAAAGGGCATTGAGTATTAAGAGATTAATTAATCCCAAAGAGTGGAAAATTAAACATAATTTCCTTAAAATTTTTAGACATATTTTGTTCCATATTATGTTGCATCAATTTATGTCAAAATTAGCAGTGTCAAAAAAAATAATTGTTTAATTTTAGGTCGAAAATAGTCGTTAAAGTGTTGCCTACTTTTATCGATCTAATTTTCAACAAAAGTGGCTTAGAGTATAGCAATTACATATTTACACTATTGAAGATATTTAATAAGTCTATTACGTACGACCACTCAGCTTGAGTTCTGTTGTCAGTTGGCTACTCAAGTGAAATAGAAATGTATATTATGTAAAGCAAATATTGGTGATTATTGCCAGATTTGAAATAACCGCTGGTTCAAATTTAAGCCGATAGATGGCCCACGTGAGATATATATACAGTAGTGAAAAAAATAATAGGGACACATCAAAACTTTCTTAAAGTAAAGTTTCTTAAAATTTTCTAAAATAAAGAATGCATTGTTATTGAAAGAATTTAATTTCTTCAGATCATTTCACGTTGTTCTAGTTATTTGTCTTAAATGAAAGTGTCCATATTATTTCTTCCACCACTGTATATGTCATTTTTTTTTTTTTTTTGACAACTTCAGTTTTATTTATATAAATATAAAATAGAAATATGGGAATTAATAATGGAATATGATGTAGGGCAAATGTCCACCTGTAGCACGTTTGCAGACGTCCGCTCTTTTCACAAAGTTTTGAACCACATTTTGCAACAAAGCTTCGCTTACCTCGTCAATGCAACGCCGAATTTAATCTTTCAGAGTGTCAGTTGTTTGTGGTTTGGTCATGTAAGCCCGGTCTTTCAAATCGCCCCAGAGAAAATAATCCAGCGGTGTTAAATCACAAAGAACGAGGCGGCCAATTGACATCACTAAATCGAGAAATTACGCGACCAGGAAATTTCTCATGCAATAATTGAATTGTTTGGCTGGCTGTGTGGCTTGTGGCGCCGACTTGCTGAAATCAATGGCCACTGATGTCAAAATTAGCCAATTGTGGCCACAAAAAATTGGTTATCATAGTTTGATAGCGAAGAGAATTCTAGGTGAAGGCGTTTCCTTGCTCATTTTCGAAAAAATACGGGCCGATGATGCCGCCTAACTACAAACCGCACCATACGGTCACTCTCTTAAGTGTAATGGGTTTCAAGGACTGTTTGTGGATTTTGTGAGCCCCATATGCGACAATTTTGTTTGTTTACATAACTGCAATTATAAATCAGCCTCATCACTATACTTAGATGATTTTCTTGAAAAATGTGTTGTTTTCGTTCAGTTTTTCAAAAAGTAAATTTTCACAATTAAGATTCTTTGTTCAAGAGTGTAGCGTTCCATAGTTAAAATTACCAAATTTTTTATTAAATAGGTGTCAAAGGTTGACAGCTCAATTCTTGACATTTCATCAGCCAATTTATTTTCTATCTTCAAATTTGCCCACCCTGTATATAAATTTACTGCATATGATGCACTTACTACGCTTAGATTTGCAGTAACTACATATCTCTCGTTTCTTAACATATGGTATTTTTGATACACCGCTGCACAATGAAATTTCTTACAAGCATGTGTGTGCTTGATGTGCACTGATGTGTATGCAGAAACGTTTTTGAAAATAACGACATTAAAAAAATAAATGTATTACTATTTCAAACTTGACTTTTTTAGGTTGTTAATTTTTTTATCTTCTAAGGTATGGCTGGACTTTCAACACATATCGTAATTTCTCAAAATTTTAGGGCATAATTCGCATGTTTTGAGGGATTTTATTGTCTAAAAAACCAACAACGATTGAACTTATTACTGTTTTATCTCTGCCTTGGGGTCATATTCTTGTCATGTCTTTGCTCATTATTTCTCGGGAAATAGGGTAACTAAAGCATGCATCGAACAAACCATTATACCCGATAAAAACATGTAAAAATTAGTGTGGAAATATATGAGCGCAAAGTTTAAGTTTCTACATCTCTACACATTTTGTCGAGCTTATCTCTCTTACACTAGCTTGTATTATAATTATTATTTTTCTAGTGTTGGGAGAAAAAGTAGCAATGATATTCTCGACTGAAGTTCTTACGACACAGAGTAAACAAGAAAAACTCGATTGTATTAAATGTTTTACTCCATACATAACCGATTGATGCATCATCTTTTTCATTTTCTATAAAAATTTGTCGCATTGATTTCATATTCACTATTTTCATCCAAAACTCTACAAATTGAAATATTGGAGTTACAGAGACCAAGTGATAAACTAGAAATTACAGAATTGGAACTCAATATAAGATATAATAAAAAGTAACAAAAAAGCATTATAGTTCATTTATTTCTTTAAAAACAATATGGACCGAAATAGTTCTTTACCAAAGATTAAAATTTTTTTTTCTAACAGCAGGGTTAAATGATAAATTATGCTCAAAAATCAAACTCAAGCTCATTTTATTGGCACTGTTTTTCATCCTTCGATTCATGCACACAATTTTTAGTTAATTTTTTGGTTCAACAGGATAAAACCGGTTTCAGTATTGATTAAGATCGTTCTCTACGAAATTAAAGTTAAAGTAAACAACTACAGCTTGCTAATTTAAAACGGGTAGAAAAAAGACTTAAATCTAATCGGAAATGGTAAAAAATAATTTTATTCATTCTGAAGGATAATATTGTAGGAAAATCGCTAAAAAATAAATAAATAAAATAAAGCAATTATATGGTAATGAAATGAAAAATCATGGAAACTACAAAAAAAAAATTCAAATTGTCCATATGACAAGCAAAATATTTGGTAAATGCTTCAAATTCAACTCAATAATTCACTAAAAGGAAGCATTTAGCTGGAGTAAATGCAATAAAGTCAACAGTTCGCCACGCTATTTTAATCAGTGAACATTTGCAATTACGAAAACTAAAGATAAAGCCTCAACTGAGTACAGCTCTCTTAGAACAACGCCTTCAATTTATCAATCATATGACATGAAAGTATTTTTTTAGCATAGAATGGCGGCTCTTATTTACGTATGTCCTGAAAATAAAATTAATAGCCATCGTGGTCATCCGTGTTAAATTATTTTTCATTCGAATAAACGACTTTACGCCATCTTTATCACTCAACTGTTCTTGATATTTCAAATCATATGATCTTTTGTAAATTGTTTGGAGGCGCTGCTGCTTGCTTTTAAAAAAATAACTCATTTATGCCGTAAAGGTTCTAAGCGGAATGAATTTTTTTTTAATTTTTTCATCCTAATACAGTATATCATTAAGTTTAATGTATATTAATATAAACAAACATAATTGAATTCAAATAATCAAATTGAAGTCAAGTCATTTAAGTCAAGAATATTTTGAATTACGTCACTATCTGGAGAAATCGTTGTCAAAGATGTCTAAAAAATGATGTGAACTGGGTTACAGCACCATATACATACTATAGTAATTGTAATTGAGAAATTCGTACAAAAACTATCATAAATATACAACATTAAAGACGAAGAGCTCTGATGAGCCATTAATAGGTGTATTAAATATATTTGGCCATAAGCAAAAAAATGTAACAAAGCTTGTTAAACCCTTGTTAAGCAAAAAATTCCTTAATGTTGTATGCAAAAACGATTATTAGCTTAAAATCCATTTGTTAAAACTACGTTAACTTTAAAAATTTTAAGGTAGGTTTTTAAATAAAACCCACCCCATAGAGTTTTATTAGGTTTTTTGATGTGTTGTTTTGGGTTTTATAACTGCTACCGAATTTCGTTCAAGACAACAATATTTTTTTGTTTTTAGTACGATTACATCTTTTTTTAGTATTTATCATGCAATCATCATCATTGTGTACTATGAGCTACTAAAACTCGGTGATCAGAGCAGACTGTAAATACTTTGTTTAAACCGTGCATTATGAGAAAACGGCCGTAATACAATATAAAAAGAGACAGACAGATAAAGCTTTCCTTTTGCATGACGACGCTCGGTCACACCCAAAGTTGCCAAGCAAATGTTAGAAACGATCGAATGCCACACCCGCCATTATCTCCAAATATTGATCCTTCTAAATATTGTCTGTTTCGATGGATACAATATCTTTTAGCATGTCATGAAGCACTTATTTCAAAGAAATATAAAATTATCTTCAAAGCGTATCGAATTGAAAGACGAAAAGTTTTCGGATATTGGGCTTAAAACTTTAACCAATTACCATCATCTTTTAGTGACATCATGGTGTTCCAAGCCAGACCGCTAAAATTGTCATAGAATGGCTGTTGAAACAGAAATTTTAAGTAAATTAGTGATCACCGTAAAGCCCTAATTCCAATCCAATGTTTAATTTTTGGACAATAGTAAAAAAAAAAACGCCTCGAAAAATATAATTGGACTTCATTTAAAATGTTGAAGCTATGGCAACGAATATAATAAGAATGGGACCAGATTTCTTTTACGTTTTTGGGTAATGTGGTAGAGGGTATGTCTTAATTCTCTAAAAACGCCACAAAAAGGGAGCTCTAAGAGTGGTGTTAAAAAATATAAGTTCCTCTCTATTTAAGAGAAAAGTGCAAAACTAAGTGCCTGCAGATTCTTTTATATCATTACCTTTCCCCTATTCCAGTGTTTGAGTATCATACCTTTTCATACCTTTTCTTAATGTTTTTTGACTTAATAACGAATAAATGTGTGAAGTTTTGTTTTATTGAGTATTTAAGTTTTTATAGGAACTTTTCTGTTCAACTTTAAAACATGCACTTTGTTTTGCACCCCTTTGTATGTACATATATAAATTTTTACACCCACTTTAGCATCCTCGACATAATTTTTGAACCTTATTCTTTTGAAACTAACTTTTTTTTAATAAATTTTGTCATTTAAACACAATAAAAACATTTTTTCTTTAGTGATGTACATAAAATCAAAACGAATACACAAAGCATGTCATTCGGGTATTTACTATTCCACTAATAAAATTAATCGTCTTAATTTTTGCAATAAACTGAAACAGCTTTTTAAAAAAATTATGATTTTCTATTAAATTAATAAAAACAAATCTTCTTGTTCGACTACTCGTATTGTGGCATTCGTTTTTTTTTATTGCTGACATAAAAATAAAATCATAGTATTGCCAGCATGAAAACTTAAAATTTTATAAAACAATCATTAGCTAATGTAGGGTTTTTGCATGTGATTTGTTTTTTAAATGTTTTTTAAGCTTAAAGTGTGTGGTAACTAACGTGCACTTCAAGTCTACTTTAAGATTTTTTTTTTTTTGCATATGGCCGATTTTCTGTACTGCTGGCGTACATACTCTCAGTGGCTACTACTTCTCTCACAATAAAATGAATAAATAATTACAAGTTTACAGAACGTCTCTAATAGAATTGGGCTCTGTTTTACATACATAAGAGCTAAAGAACCAGTCACTAAGGATTTCGACTCACTGATTGAAAAAGTAATTATGAAAATTTATGTAATAGGTCATTGTAAATGCAATAAATTGAAAATGTAAATGATACCACTGGAATTGGTACAAGCTGACAACAACCAAATATATATACGCAAGCACACACACACACACACACACACCAATTTTTATACTTACTGATTCTAAATTGAAAAACCTTTTTTTATTTCCAATTATGAGAATAGTTGGATAGTTTAATTATATGTATGTATGTTCTGTATAATATATTTCAGTACATATTCTCAGTCGCAAAGTTTGTTTTTTACGAGCTTTTACACATTCAAGAGATGATATAAACCGTTTAATTTACTTTACGACTTATTTTTATTAAAAAGAAAAAAAACATATCATATAGAAGATATATGCACTTTTCTTTTATCCGCTGTGTTAAAAATCGCTTAAACTTAAACATGAAAAAAATGTGTTTGTATGTTGTTGGCACAATCTTTCAATCTGAATAACAAAATTTATGACTCTAATTGGCGATTCATTTGATAGCGACATAAGGCCATTCAGGCTAAGTAGCCACTGACAAATGCACCGCTTACTACACTGCGCACTAAACGCAGTGACATAAAGTCGATTGAAATAATGTTAAAAGAATAAAAATAAAAACCAAATCTTTATAACCAAATTTAATTCGTTTTCATGAATTTCGGGAAAATTGAAATAAATATTAAAAAAAAAAAATAATACAATTACAAGTAAAAATAAAATTTAAATTGTTAAAGTAACAAGGTGGTCCACAACAAATAAAATGTTGGAGTGTGAATCGTTAAAAGTTTATCAAATGTACATACATACATACACATATGTATGTACACGTTAGTATGTATCTAATTTTTTACTGAGAAAACACATGGGCTGAAAACTCTCTGGTTTAACAAAGAAAACATCTTTTTTTTCAAAATTAACTTTATTCATCAACGCTATCATCATCAAGAGCAACGCAATCATTTCAGCGCCGACATTTCAATACCACTTTTGTAGAACGATTTATCTTTTGCCTTAAAATAGGCCTCAGTTTTACCGATATACTTTCTTAACTGCATGCATTTTGTGAAGTGTGCGAAAAGCCAGTACTCACTGTGAGCCAAATCTGGTGAATACGGTAGATGTGGGAGCAATTCGAAGTTCAATTCATATAGTTTTGCGATTGTTTCAGAATCATCAACACGTTCTTGTTTTTGGTCAACAGTGAACAAAGGCGGCACTCACTTTGAACAGACCTTTCTCATGAGTTTCCAATGAGTTTCTAAGTTGTGACCACGGTAGACTTAATTTCTTTTAGTATACTGTTTGTTAATCATAGTTTAGAGGACATTACGGTCTGCCATTTTAAGACAAGAGTCAGTAACTCAATAAAAATCGGTAGCTATCAGGAAGATCGGACGGTTATTATTCTACCGGTTTTAGCCGATTTTTTCGTTTGTCGAATACGGTTTTTACAAAATCTTAATTTTTCGAATACCAAATAAACCGGTTGATTTAACACTAATAACCGGGTTATTTAAATAAGTATCATTTTTATACGTTTGTATATTTTTTTATTGCAAATATGCTCATCGTTTAACTATTCGTAGAAATTTAGTTATTATTTTTGTAGATATGACAGCATCGAACGTCTCACAAAGACCGTAAAAACCACGGTAGATCGAAAAAGATATGCACATTTGATCAACAATAACTTTTTCTCATCTTCTGTAAATAAATATTGATTTTTTATATATGGAGAATGATTAACTATTAGACTAATTGAAAGCCGGCTCCGAACGGCAGATATATTAAATAGTTAAGTTTTTCACAGCGTATATATACATTACCAGTCGTTAGTAATGTTGTAAGGTGATATCGCTGTTGAAAATTGTCAGGTAATATGGCCGGGGATTGAAACGATTGAAGATGAGTGTCTTATATAACTTACCACAGTGACACACACACTATTAAACACTTGGTGCATGAATTTACATACAGTGCTGTTCGAAACCTAAGCAACATTTCTTGTCGAGGCAATTTAGGACTCGTATATTACTAATAGATTTATTCAAAGTAAAACATATAGTTCTTGTTGTCTTAGGCACCTAAGTTATAACTATAATAACAAACCTTTAGTTTCATTCTCTACCAAGTAACGCAACAACAAAAAAGAAATTAGCTTTTTGAGTAGCTGCTTTTCGAAACTTAAGTAGATTTCAGTACTTTGGGTAATAAACTTTTTTTATGGCCTTCGCACACCGTTTTTTCATAGTTTTTATGAGATTTATTAGAATTATTGTTAGTATTGGTTGCCACTTTAATTTTCAGTTCTTCGTCAGCTTCTACTTATTTTTAAAACGACGTGATCTAGCTCTGCGCTTCAAGAGTTAAGAACAATTTTATTAAAATAAAAGAACCTGTTAACCGGTTACTTGAATAATTATTAACCGAAAACCGGTTTTTTTTAAATTGCTACTGTTCGAATTATTCGAAAAACGGTTTTTGAAAAAAGTTGAATAATCGATCTCTCTAGTGGCTATATCGCAGCAAATGTGTATAGCAAAATGCTAAAGAAAAATTTTAAGAAATCTGCCGAAATAATGAAATCAGTATCGATTCTGTTCTAACAAGACAACACTCCTGAATACACATTACGCATCATAAGGTAATATTTTGAAAATAATAAAACCCAAATATGGTAAAGTATATAGGGATAACCTAATTGGAACTCTATTAATAAAATATCATCAGTTCGAGACATTAAAATATTGTTACAAAAATAAAGTTTGAGAACCACTGTCGTTTGTAACATTGCTAAAAAATAAATAAAAGATACACATTCAACTACGTACTTGCTTATAAATAAAAATAAACAGCAACAACAAAAAAACAGGCAAAAGAGAAAATAAGTAACAGGCAACAATAAAATAACAAGCAACATAATAACAAGCAACAACACAAAAACAAGAACTAGAAGAAATAGATGTTTACATTCGCACGTTCTTTTGAAGCAACTAAATTGAAAATAAAGGAAAGAAATGGAATCTATCAGAAATATTGAGAGGTTTGAGAGCTTTCGAGATGTTGTTACTCAGCCATATAAAAGCAGATCGCTGCGAACAACAATCAGCTTATGTGTCGTAAACTCAGAGAACGAGTTATTGGTTTGAACTCAGTATTAAGAGAGTTTAGTGTGGTTAAACTCTGGTTGAACTCTTAATAAAGAATTATTAATTAAAACCAAACATAAGATTTATTTCATTTTTACTGCGACCTACGAACTCATAAGTAAACGTTTTTAAAAGGTTAAAACGTATCGGTATCTTTAAATAGTAAAACTAAAGCCATAAGCTTGTCAATAAGGATACAGATTATATATACAAGGATACCTTCAGAAACATTAGGCTGGTTGGTCAAAAGTATACCGAAACCACTTTGTGGTGTCATTTAAAATAAAAAAGGTACACGAAGCAAGTAATAAGCTGCTATAATTTTACGTAGGCATTGATTGAATCTAATTTGTTTGATTTTTATACTTCAAATTGTCGCGTGCGAAATGTTCTTTAATTTATAAAAAATCGATAAAAATTATTTTTTTCTATGTTGTTTACTATTACTATGCGATACTATTTTATATTTAAAATGAATTTTGGAAACATCTTAAGTGGTTTTTAACTCTTAGCAAAATGGTTACACTCATTAATAATTGATACTCTATTTTGCCGCATAGTGTATGTATAGTATACCAAATTTCAATAGGTTATCTATCTAACATTTAGAGGTTGCACACTTTGACAAGATTTGAAAAATAATTTTAAAATGCGATTTTTAGGCGTCGGGGACAAGCATTGGCATAGCTTTTTCTGAGAATCTGAAAAAGAGAATATGATTAAAAATGTAAAAAGAGTACCAGGAAATAAAAATTTAATGAAACGCTCAGTGGGTCAAAACTTGGTTTTTTAAGGAAAAACCAACTACGCTCTTCAACATTCTTGGAATCCACGTTGTCAAAAAATACTTCACTGATACTCTTAGAAGACACTTAAAGTTGATTATGCCAAATATATTACTATAGTATACTGATCTCATATTTTAATCTTGACAATATCTTAAAGTTTAATTACAAATATTAGAGCTTACTTATACCATAAGCTTTGTTGTGTCCTCATTTACTGTCATACACACTTTCGCCGAATCTCTTTCAATGCCACAAAATAACGCAGTTATCTCTTGTGCAGTACTCTTAATGATATGACTGTCATCGGTATATACAAATATATGGGTTTACTGGTGTAGATTGTGACTATTCTATCGAATGTTTTGTAGAGGTCCTTCCCAATTTTAAATCATGATCTTGTATATCTTGCAGGTATACCAAAGTCAGAGATGGTCTTGAAGACCTTAGCACTTAACGGGCTATCAACGCCAACTTTGAAGTCGACAAATAAGTGATAGATGTCGATTGGTTTCTGTTGAGTCATCTTCAGGAACAGGCGCAATGTGAATATTCACACATCACACTCGATAGATTCTTGTAAGTAATGGAAAGAAGACGCATACGGCTTTGGGTCCTTTCTTATGTACAGGACATAGCACACTAAAATTTCAATCAGCTTTATTTTTCTTCAACCGGAATATTGCCCTCTCAATTTCTTTTTGGCTGGGCGGCGTACATTCAACACCAGCATTGTCAAATGGATCTAAGGTATCCTCATCATCGTTATCGTCTGATACCAGCAACTTGGATAAATGTTCTCGCTATATGTTCGGTACGTTTTTGGCATCTGTCACCAGGTTTCCATCTTTATCTTTACAGAAGGAAGCGCCAGTACTAAGGCGCTATGTTAGGTGTTTGACTTTTCGGGTTTCTTTCGTTTCTAGTCCTATACAATTCAATCTCTTCACACTCACGCCTCTTGATTTCTTTTTTCTTCCGTCAGATAGACAGGTCGACTGAAACTGTGCCATTATTGCCCATGTTCACATGGAGACTGAATTTGCCGATTGTTGGGATAAATATTTCTTCCCTTCCGATTTTGACATAAAAATCACCTGGAACAATTCCAACGTCGTGGTTGGTTACACCGTTTAAAGCGTTTGCTATTTTAAGGCCTTCAATGCTTTACGAACGGCAAATTACACAACACGCTTAGATACAATACTTGATTCAGCTAATTTCTTAAATTCCGATTGTTTAATTTCGTTTTTAAAACTATTTAACACATCACAAAAACGCAAATCAGCTACTCCACTGTCAACGCTTTTAAAGGTTGAGAGTTTCATAACTTTTTCGTGTAAGTAGCGTTGCACACTTATAACTTGCTTATAACTTGCTTTATGAAATTGAAACTTTTTTTTGATAAAAGCGTGCAACGCCTGGCGTTCGTAAAGATAGTTGTGTACTTTCGGTTTTAAAAGTTTTAATAGAGAATATATTTTCATATTACACCACTCATTTGTAAGAGATTTGAGTGACGCTAACAAATTTATTGATAAATTCTTTATAGCTTTTCAATAATAATTTCAGCAATAAATAAATTGTAAGAGTCTCCACTGCACTTTTAATTGGATGAAGTACGCTGTGCAAATCATTCGAAATATTTGATCATAGTTTCGTTTAAAAAATTGTTATGCAATTTTTTACTTTAACTTCCCGAAAATTCGCATTGAAAATTTCCTGGCATTTGTAAAAAAGTATTGTCAAGAACTCCAGGTATTTTTTTTAATTCACAGAGTTGTTTAAAGTAGCGTACTCATATTATGGTTAACCTATAAGGACTGAATAGTTTACCTTAAAAGTGCCGGCTTTGATAAGAAGTAGCAGCTTATTTGCTGGTTGAAAACACTTTACCCGGTGTGGTTTGGTTATCACCTTGCCATATTTTAAATACTTTTCTACTCTAAAATGGGCAGTTGAGTGATGGTTTATTTTTTAAAGGAAGATTAAATGAAAATTTTACACGTTTAGGTAATAGTAATATAATTTTGTAGTTGCTATTTGGTGTGTTTACACACAAGATTTTAAGTCTTTTAATTATTTAGCAATATTTGATTTACAATATTTTTTAAATATTGAAATAATCATAATGAATATTCTAATTGTAGATGAATCCCCACATACGGCTTCATTTACCCAGAAATGTTTTCCTAATGATCACTCTGCTGATCTTAACCAAATTATGGTCTTCACTATATTTTAAAGGCATAAATTTTAAATTAAGCTTTGCAATTAATAATCGACTTATAATGAAATATTTTTTTTTTTTTTACATTAAACAGTATATTTTTGTTTTAATATTTAATGGCTCTAAGCAACCAACCTCTCATATTTTCTATCACCATCTATTTATTTATTTGTTTTCCATATATTGTAGATTTTCTTTGTATTTTCAATTATAGGTGAAAAATTCACTCCACTTATATATTGGCCCATTATTATTTATCAATTTAACACTAATGTTGATCCCAAATGCAGATAACGTTACAGAGCGCACTATGTGGTCGATCATAGGCGCACATTCAGGATTTCCCCAATGTAAAATTATTTAAATGGAGTGGGGTATATAACATATTTAATGTCTCACTGTAAATTTTCATACGAACAAATTTAGTCAATTGTATTTGCACTCATATTTCTAAGTCTGCAATTAATAAAAAGGAGTTTAATAAAATGTGAGCACTTTGAAGCAACGAAAAGTTAATGTGCAAAATAATTTACTCATATTGGCTGCCGTTGCAATGAGTGTAATATATGTGTATATAAATTTCAGTGAGCTCACAAAGGGTGTTCTAATATTAATGTAAAATAAACATTTGCAGTCCCAAGAAGAATCTAATTTGTCGGCATTTGTGCAGCAAAGTCATGGCAACTCAAAAACAAATTTACACTTGGGTGTTGATAAAAGCGTTTGTTCCTGTTTTTTTTCCGATTTGAAAATATGAATGGCGGCAAATGAAAATAACGCGTCAATTTTTGGATACCCTTTATATGCATACTTATACTTAGACAGAGATTTAAGCATTCACAGCGGTATGAAAAAAAAAACAAAAACATTTTATATACAACAGCTATAATAGGTCCGTTTTCTAACTTTTCATATAAAATTCACTTACTACGTAAGTGTATTTAATAGGTCATGCATTAAATTTAACCGATTAGCTCTAGAACACTACCCATACTTTGCACTGACTTTTCCTTCCCATGGTGATCGAGCACTCTATACTTACATGGGTAATATAGTATTTACAAAAAATATTAATAAAAACTAATTTTTTTAAATTCCTTTTTTAATTGCTTAGTTATATAAGAGCTTAAGAAAAGTAATAATATATGCTTTAATGTCCAAAAGCACACAACTGTGTTTTCAGAACTAAATGTATAATAATAATATAATAATTTCCATAACATTTCATGGAGGAACACGTGGACTCCATTCAATTAGGTGCACCTGATGCTATTTTTAAACTCATTGAAAGGGACCTGCCGCTTAACGTCGGCTCCGAATGAACTGAGAACCTCTAGGTTGATAAGTTGTCTTATATACCATACCACAGCCGTAGGGGTCTGAGGTTAAGTAACAACTACACAGAAAACATAATAATAATACAATACAGTATCTTCATAATTCAAAAAATGTAACTCGTGAGCTGAGAATACTAAATTTTAAAAGCATACCATATACAGTCTGACAGTTATAAGTGAAGTCAAAAATCGCAATATTTTAGGAAGGAATAAATCATCGATACGATTTTGTGTGTCGCTGTGATATGGTAGGTAAAACCCTAGCCTACCAATTAAGAGTTCTTTGGTTCAATCCAGGGTCAGACAATCTGACAATTTTCAACAGTGGTATCACCTCATAATATTGCTAGCGACTGGTTATCAGGGTTGTCAGATTTATATCAAGCTTTTTCGCCAAATTCAATGTCAAAAATCGCCAAATCACCTTTTTTACGTTTTGAAAATAAAAATTTATCTTTTTCAAAATAATAAAAATATTTCATGAAAAAAAATAGAATCTGCTCCAAATTGTTAAATTTCGCTGAAAGTGGACAAAAAGTAGCCATAATATATATTTTGGTTAATATTATTTCAATCAATGTACAGTGTTTACCATAGAATAGTTTATACTTTAATGAAAGCTACAAATACTAATTTTTATGATTAACATAAAATACATTTTGGATATATGTATGTATTGTAGATATGTAGTCTCGGTTTTGTTATCTTCTAAAACGCTATACAGTTCTTATTTTATTATTTTTCTTCCTTTTTTTTCGAATAAATTTTATGACAATTTAATTTACTTAAAATTTTTTGAGAAGATACGAAAGAAAATAAGTGGCTTTTAACATTACAAAAAAATGAAACGTTGCCAGATTACACTACATAAGTACATAAGAAAAGTTGATAAACTATAATGGTCTTAAAATACACCGTGTTTACGAATTTCATACATATAATAAAAAATACCAAAATAATAATTTTAATTTTTTGTACTTTTCTTCAAAAATAGCCAACAAGGTCGCCAAATAATTTAAAATCGCTACGCTTGGCGAGAAATCGCCATTTCTAACAACCCTGCTGGTGATGATTATTTTCGTAGCTCATTGATTGAATGAAAACCATCTTGTTACATTACCACGTATAAGTGGAGCAACTAAAATAAAATCTCTAATAACTACTCACTTAAATGAGTTCAGTTTAGTATTTGAGAAATATAGTCATCACAACTACATACAGTGGCTCGCAGTCAAAGCGGTCTGTATTTTTTAACAAAATTATTAAAATCGAATAAGGAGTAAATCTGATTCGCAAAAGTATTAGGTATTTTAATTAATTAACTTCAAAGCTTAAAAAATAACAAAAACTCAAAAAAGTATGAAAATGCACCTGACAGCGCAAGTGAGCCATTAACAGTAAATATATTTTATATTCAGTATTAATATTGTATTTGGCCACCTCTTGCTGACCAGCTTACAAACGAATAGGTTAGGGTGGAGCGATTTTTTTTCGAATTTTGTTCCTCCTGTACAATGAATTGATATTCCATACCCTTAAACATGATTGAAAATTATTTCAGCTTCCCAGGTCAAGTCCTTGAGGTAGCTCAAAGGACTTTAATTTTTGGAATTATGCTATTTGTTGAAATAAAAGTAATTCTGTATAAAAATTTCATTCAAATTATTTATTTATCTTTTATTTATTCACATAAAATATGACATTTAATATTAATAAAAATAATTCATTTTGTTATACATTTATCAGTCTCCTTGTTGAAAAAATTGAGATTTGGTATCAAACAATGGTATAATCCTGTCTAGTAGGATGGAGTGAAAATGGCCAAACATTTTTTTTAAAAATTTTTAAATCTCCTGTATTGTTAATCGATGACTCAAAAAAAACCTTAATCCATGCAAAATAAAGCCTTACGACTTTATTTTGAGAAAGCATACGAAAGGTGCAGTTTTGAATGAAATACAATACTTTAGGAAGTGATACTATTTTCCTGATAGAGGTTATCAAGTACAAGAATAACAATAACAGATTCTTTTACTTGATAGCGTATATCAGGAAAATAGTATCAATTCATAAAAAATTGTTTCGTTTTTACCCTTTAAAAAAGTTCCTATTAATTTTTTTTGATATTAAAACTTTTTTACGTATTTGAAATTCTGAATAGGGAATTAGATTTTTGTCTTACTAGCGTTTGGTTTACTTGGAACTTGTAGTCAAACAGAATCAAACTATGATTTTTCTTTTTTTATAATGTTTCCAAATTACTAGACTTTGTGTAAATTTCAGTTTTAAGAATGCGAACGAACCTAATAATTGAATAAACACCCACTTTATTTGTATACTGCGAAAAAATACTTGTCATTACTCGTAAGATTGAGTAGTGATTTTAAGCAGCTTGTTGAAAAGCGGCTGATCATGTACTACGTACATATATTACAGTGGTCAATATTGGGTTAGCAAAATTTTACAAATTTTGATGTTCTTCAGTAATTTATTGTTTATAATCTCAAAATAGTAAATTTTGTAAAAACCATAAAACAATAAAAAGAAATGGGTCAAGGTAAATGGTACAAAGGCATAGCGTAAAGATAATCACCAAATAAACTTGAGAGGAATCATTGCTTATGACAATGCTTCCCTATTAAGGGACTATTAAGGACTACTTTATTTATAGAGCCTCAGTTGCAGGCTTCATTAAATTATCAACTGAAATTCAAAAGGAATTTTTAACAAAATTTGGTATTAACATCTTCTGGCGAACAATTAGAAGAAAGAAGGCATACATATCAAAGTAGAATTTCAAGTCCCAAATTTTATTTTGCTCTGAGTATTCAGAAAAGTTACTGTTTTAGATAAATGTCCTCTGTAGTGACGAATTCAAAATTTTTCGATTAAGATCTGACTGAAAATGTTCTTCAGCATGCAACACAACCCCTGGTATACATTAATGACAGTAGGGCATGACGAAGGAAATGTGATGGTTCGGGACAGTTGTTCTGGGCACGGTACTGGTCATATAATCAAAATATGTACACAAATGGATCAGTACTCTTATAAGGAAATACTTTACACAGAAAAACATGCCACTTATATGGCATTTAATGTATGGTAATTATCCAAAACACATTACGCGGACAGTGAAGTGTTACTTAGATTAAAATAGAATCGACTTTTTTAGTTGGTCTGCTCAATTACTGGATCTTAGTGCTGTAATGAACCTGCGGAATGATGTAGAGTACCACATTGGTGTTGGTAAATCTAAAAAATCAAAAACGAATGGTAAGTAAACCAAAGGAACGTTGCGTGGAACTTATAGACATTATGCAGAGGAGATGTGCAGCTGTTATTAAAAAATGTGTTATCCTATAAATAAATAAGTAGTTTTTTTTTGTTCTTGTTGAGTAATTTTTTTTTAATTTGTGCTAAACTTTACTGCTCTATTGGACCGCGAGTGACACATTAGGACAGAGAAATTATTAAAATAATAAACATGAAAAAAAATATTGGTATGGTACATAAGTAATGTGGTAAAATCATGTTCACCACTGTACATACTCGTATGCATATTGTTTTATTTCGTTAAATTTTACATTTACTATTTTAGAGAAAAGATCTGAAAAAAAGTAAATAAAATGGCTTAAATGTTTTTAGATATTTATTTCACTAACACGAGACTAATCTTGTTAATGCTTAAGGGTTAATAGAAATGCAAAATCCCCATTCAAGTAAAAAGTTGAAACGTAAAAAATTTATTTTTCTATGTGTAGGTCCAATCAAATGCCTTAATGGCGTGGTATTCAAAATAAACTCGTTATTGTCAATAGAGTTTGTTGGCAAACCAGAGAAATTCGACGGACAAAGGGAAGTAAGTAAGTTTTTATTTGATGGTAAAAAGAAGAAATAAAAAAAATAAAATAATAAATGAATAAAAATAACAGTGGCACGTTAAGCCCTCATGTGTTGTACTGTTGCAATTTATTGTATCGATCGGAGCACATGCTGTGCGCTACAATGATGTTGAGCATTTTGAATGTGAAGACAATGTTTGAGATAATTTTATTATTTATTATTATGATTATTTTTATATTTTTACCCTATGTAATGGCATACAACACAAACACTATAAATTTGAATAACACAGATATACACATACATACCATATATACGTATTTATAAAGTCTTTTGACGAAAACTATGTTCTAAATCTATTAAAACTGATAAAACATTTATTTAGAACAACTTCTAGAAACAATCTAAGGATGGCTTTTTATTGTTATTTTATTAGGATTTGATATTATTTATCAAATTTCAGTTTTAGAAAGTTTGAAAAATGTTCAACAAATTTTATTATGACGTCATACAATAGTGTCTGTAATGATAAGATCCTTGGAAATTATAAATAAAAGTTTGTTTTCTTAGGAGTTTTGTAATTTATTTCTTAAAACTAAAGTGTTAACCTTTCAGTTCAATTATTTTTATTTTAGGTATAGTTCGGATGACGTTAAAGTGAAAAGCAAAAAGTCTAATATGCTTGTAGTCTTCTTATACCACCTTGATCAAAAACGGATTGAATGGTGCGCAAACATTGGTAATGTTGCAAAAGTGTTTCGGCAACGATTCTCTAAAGAAAACGGTCGTTTACTACTGGCAAGAGCGGTTCAAAAGTCGACGAAAACATTGATAAAGTAAAAGAAATGTTGGCCAATAACCGCCAATTAACCATCAGAGAGATAGCGGAGGACTTGAACATTGCCTATGGATCCGTCCAAGACATTTTGGTTAATGATTTGGGTTTTAGTCGTGTAGCAGCAAAGTTTTCCTAAAAGACCTGAATTTCATGCAAAAAAGAGATCGTGTTAAGGTCGCAAAAGGCATGATTTGCGAGGCTGAATCCGATCCCACATTCATAAAAATGATCATTACTGGAGACGAGATGTGGGTTTATGAGTACGACACGCAATCCAGACATCAGGTAAGTAAATTGCGTTCACCAAATGAGCTGAGACCAATAAACCACGTAGTTTACAGTCAAAAAAGTAGGCAATGCCCACGGTTTTCATGGATTACTACGGTGTAATGCATCATGATTTATTGCCAGTAGGCCAGACAGTAAACAAAGAGTATTATTTCGGCATTATAAGAAGGCATTACACGAAGAAATTCGCCGAAAGAGACCAGAATTGTGGGTAGAAAACTCGTGGATTTTGTACCATAGTAATGCACCGTCGCACAGTGCCATCTTTATTCAAAATTTTTTAACGAAAATTGCAACAAATACTATCCAACAGCCACCAAATTCACCTGATTTGACTCCCTGTGACTTATTTCTGTTCAATCGATTTAAAAAACCATTACGGGGAACGCGTTTCACCAGCCGAGAGGAAATAATGTAAAAATCGTAGGAAGCATTGATGACATACCGAAAACCGAATATAAAAAATGTTTCGAGGATAGGATCAAGCGCTGACATAAGTGTGTTGCAGTAGATGGGGATTATTTTAAAGGGAACAATATAGACTTAGATAAATAAGGTGGTATGTATATAAAAATAAAAGTGTGTTTGTATGTTTGTTTGTTTGAAGCCTATAGACAGCTAAACGGCTGAACCAATTTTCTTGAAATTTTTACAGTGTCTCTCTGTATGTCTGGAAGGAACTATGGGATATATAAATTTCAATAATTCCAAATGGGCGGTGCCACAAAAAATGGTAACAGAAAAAGTCTGTAAATTTGGCCCAAATAGATTCACAGTCAATACAAATAAGCAGTCAAAAAGTTGGTGGATTTGGACAAGTGGGCATGGTACCGCCCATATAAAAAAACTGTTGATTTTAATATATCTTGAGAACGGTTACAGCTAAAATTTCAGGTTTTGTTCTAATTAAATTCATAGTTAATACAAATCATCAGTCAAAAGCTAGTAAAAGTAAAGTAAATATTGATTCATTTCAATACAATACAAATTATCAGTCAAAATGTAAAAGCAAATATGATTTTTTTATATCCTGAGAACGGTAATAATAAAAGTTTCTAAATTAAATTCAAAAAAAGTCTTGAACAATACATATCATCAGTCAGTAATTGGGTGAATTAGTTAAGTGCCTTCCACTCAATCTAAGTATTGAATTTTTGCATATGGGGAAAACGGCAATAATTAAAGCAGCGTTATCTAAGCACAGTATTTCAGAAAACACACTGGATAAAAGATATCTATATATGTATCTTATATACAAAAATGAATGTGTGCTTGTTTGAAGATTGTATATAGCTAAACGGCAGATTATACAGTTTCTTTCTGGAAGGAACTGTAGGCTATTTCAAATCTTTGGATTTGGATTCGAAGGGGACAAAAGGTGAAAAAAAGTTAAAAAAGTAACTAAAATAACATCTAGGATAATAATAAGCATGGTGGTATCGAAGCACGCCAGGTAAAAATAGTAAATTGTAAATTTTTACACAGTGAAACTGTGCAAAAGTAAAATATTGGTAAATATTTTGGATAAAAATTTAGTGTCAGGCTAACAAAATGTCCATATGTATGTGCAAATGTTCCTATTAAATGTTAAAAGTTCTGGATAAGATTTTCGCTAAAAACCTTTTTAATGAACGCTAAGTTTCTTAGCATAAAAAATACAAATGTAATACCTAGTACATAATTTATTAGCAATAATCTGCAATAACTTAAAGCCTAAGTTAAAAAAGTTTCTTTTGTACATATTCATTTTTTTATACATATATTTAAATTACTTATATTATAATTGCTAAACTGTAAACTAAAGCAATAAAGTCTTTTTTTATTTTACAGGCAGAGGGCCCTCCCGTTCAGTTAGAACCTGTAGACTTAAGCTTACGCTCACCACAAGGTAAGTTTAGACATTTCCCATTCATCTCTAAAAGACTGAAGAGTCAATTTTTTTATAGTAGGCATTATTATTGACTATCTTAACACATTTCGCACAAAAAAGTAAAATCTTGCGATTTAGTGTTCGATTCTGGGATATTGGAATCGTTAAAAACTGCGAAATTCAGGGATCCCTAACCTTAGTAACATATGCATATTTTTTAATTCAAAATTTTTTAAATATTTATTAAAAATTGACTGTTGACTTTGGTCAATCGCTATGTGTATAATATTAGCTTTTAATTTTGATATTGAACTGTATTTACTGATATTACTTTTATAATTCGGGGAATTTGTTCAACTTTTGTTTTATTTTAATTTCAAAAGCTTAAGAAGTTGTAACGAATTAAGAGAGTTACAAAATCTTTCAGTAAAAAAATTTTACGCTTTGCTTTTATCGTTCAAAATTGCAAACATAGTTACTACAAAAAACATGTGTGTGGAACAAAAGTTTCATGCAGTAGCTTGTTAGCTTTTGAAAGAGGAGGAACATAGCGGAGTTTTCTTAAAAGATTTTAAAGGGACCTAAAAATTATTGTTGCTACACTGAGAAATGTGTGAAATGCTACAAAAATGGATGCATTTTTTATATGTTGTATAAATAAAGGGTGTTCAAAATTGAGGTATCAGTTTAATTTTATTAAAAAAATACTTTTTTTCAGATATTAAAAATATGCTTATTTCAGTTTATTACAAATAGATTCCGGTTAAAAAAGAAAATTATGTCGCTCAAGTGACCCCCCTACTGGCTCGGCAGGCTCACAATCTTTTACCAACATTATCAATCAAAATTTCAGTGATAATTTCTGTGTCGATATAAAAGCATAGCTAGAGTTGAAAAATGATGTTTTGAGATATTCCAAATTTTGTGTAGTATTTGTTCTAATTCGTTTTTGTAAGAAATGTAACTTAATATGTTGGTAACAAACCCTGACTTAACTTAAGCTCTTTTGTTGAAATAATAACTATGAATTGAAAAGTTTTATGTAAACTCCAGATATTTTTTAAGCTGATTTTGATTTACCTGTCTTAGATTTACGCGCACATTGTGTTTACTTGCTTAACATTATAGTTTTGTGTCCTTATATCTCTAAATTATTTTTAAGCTCACTTTTTGTACCTCATGTGCCTTATGTTTTTAGAACTTTTAAACTTTTTTCGCAGAAAAAAACCACGGTTGGCTGCGTCTAACAAAAAAGTGAAAAAGTGAATTTTATGAAAACGAATCAATTACTTTGTTTTTAAAATTTATTCTTAAAAATGATCACTTGATCGCAAGAACCAATTTGTCGTCATTTAATTTTAAATGATTTGCTGGTCTCGGAAGCAGTAATACAGTAAAATTTAAGTTATATAGTTATATGATGCCTGAAAAAGCGGAACATATAAAAATTCCTAAATGCAAGTGAGATATTTTGATCAATTCAATATCGTTTCAAATGACTTAAGCTAAAAAGTAAGTGAATACAATACATATAAAATAAACAAACAGAAAAAAATAGATGGATTACATTTAAGCGGCTTTACTTCTATGTACATAGATGCTAAAGCAATAACTTTATTTGAGCTTATGTCGACTTAAGTTATTCTTCCATATGAGCACAGATTTACAGTACCGTGCGAAACTGAGCACATATTTCAAAGTTTCATAAAAAAGTCGATGTAAAAATAAAACTACTGAAACAAATGAAACAAAGCTTTTTAATATAATAATTAAAACAAAAGTTTTAAAATAAAATAATTTATAAAAGCAAATATCCAAAAACTATAATATTTCCTATGTACTCAGTTTTGCTTTTTATAGTTTTTAATATTTATTTTATTCGTAAGAGGGGACTCGTACGCCACCATGTGAAACACCTGCATATCATTATACTGCGTCCACCATGATAAACAGTAGGCTTTACGTGATGCTTCTGTTAAAGCAGTAGGCTTTACGTGGTGCCGTCTAATTGAAAACAATTAATTTTTATCTCATCCGACCAAATCACACGTTTTCAATCTTCAATGCTTAATATTTTTGGGGGATAACGCCGGTTTTTTCTTTTTCATGGCAGTTTTATACCCTACTTTGTATAAAGCACTGCGCACGGTCCATTCATTAAGGTCATCATTTAGCAGCTCTGCTGTTTTTTTTTTGTGCAAAGGAACTTTTTATGTTCATTTCCTGTATCATAAGACGAACATCTGAGTTCGATAGCAGTTGGGGGCGACCTCCAACAATCAGCACACGGACTACATTTCGACGCTTTCGACTTTTACTGACGACGTGTTGGCTAATATTCAAATTCTTACCAATTTCCCTTGACGATTTTCCATTTTCGGTCAGTACTATAACACCATTCTCTAAATCTGCACTAATTTATCTCATATTTTCAAATAATAGAAGTTTCAGTTTTAAACTCTTTATTGCGGCTAACATCACGTGATAAGAAACGGAGAAAGTAAAGGCTGTTTCTAGGTTTCAAAATATTGCATTTTGTATATATAAACGAGCAAGACTGAGCACATAGGAAGTATTATAAAGGGTCCGCCAAATATTTTTTTTTTTTTTTTGAAAATGCTATAAAAAAAACCACTGAATATAATTCTCAAATTTCCTTTTTTTTTGAATCCTTCCGGTTAATAATGGAAAATAATTTCACTCAAATGGCTGCCTCGGCTGGCCATGCAGTAGCCTACACGATCGGTCCAATTTTTAAGCACTTTATCGATTGTGTGCAGCTGCATTTCACCAATGGCTTCACGAATATTGTCTTTTAAAGCGTCAATTGTATTTGGCTTGCTGGCGTAACACTTATCTTTGGCGGCACCCCACAAATAATAGTCCAACGGTGTCAAATCGCAACTCCGTGGTGGCCAAACGACATCAGCTCTGCAGCTGATAATGCGATCTTCGGGGCGCAAAACATCGAGTGTAGCTTCGGCTGTGTGGCACGTAGCGCCGTCCTGTTGAAACCAATTGTTGCTAATATCCTCCTCTTCAATTTTTGTGAACAATAATTCGTTCAACATGGCTAGATAGCGATCGCCATTGACTGTAACGGCCACTCCTTAATCTCTTTTCGAAGAAAAATGGCCCAATTATGCCTCTGGACCAAAATCCGGACCAAACAGTGACTCGTGTTGGGTGTATCAATGTAATACATGATGACGGACCCTTTAATTTTAGGACATTTGCTTTTTTATATGATAAACTTTTTATTAAGAACATATCAGTGAATAAATAAAAAAAACTTTTGTTTCATTTGCTTCAATAGTTTTATTTTTGCAACCACTTTTTCATGAAACTTTGAAACATGTGCTCAGTTTTGCACGGTACAATATATAGAGCTTATCGAAAAATTGCTGAATTTTGTCTATAATATGAAAATGTATAAAAATTTAGCAATTTTTTAATTGCACAAAATGTAATATTGTTAAGAAAATAAGGTTGCACACCACAGCGTTTATTACATCGCTAAAATAAATAAACAAAAGCTGCAAGAACAACTTATACGTGCTCATCACAAATAACCAAATCTGCAACAACAACCATTAGCAGAGATAAAGTAACTAAAAATAACATGGCAACAACAATAATTAAGCAGCAAAGAAAGCAAGTAACAGACAATTAGCAAGCAACATCAAATACTAAGAGCTGAAAGAGGTAGATGATCACATACGCATGACTTCAAAAGAACTAAAAATAAATTAAAAGAAAGAAATGTAATCTACCTGAAAGATCGAGAAGTTCGAGAGCTTTCGATGTGTTGTTTACTCAGCCATATAAAAAGCACATCGATGCGAACAGCAATCAGTTTATGTGTCGTAAACTCAGCGAGTGGAGTTTAAGTAAAGTAAACTCAGCGAGTGCAGTTTGTGTGAAGAGAATTTATAAGGAGTAAACTCGTGAAGTGAATCGTGAAGTAAAAAACCAGTTTAGTTGGAGCTAACTCAGTAAAGAGAGTTAAGTGTGGATTACCTCTGGTTGAAAAGGCTGTGATCGAACCTAAGTTATAGTTACGATCGGGTTGGAAGATTTTTAGGAAGGAAGATTTGTCGAGTAATCGTTGTTGTTTACAAAGTTGTAAACAGACAGAGTAATTATGAATAAAAATTGTTATTGCTTGTAAAAAGATTAGAAGCAGTGGTACACAAAACTGTGTTGAATAAAAGATTTTTTTAATTAAAACCAAACACAACGTATATTTTATTTTAACTACAATCTACGAACTCATAAAAACACTTTTTCAAAGAGGTAAAAACAAACAAAATCGTTTTAGCGATATTTTTTGGGAAAAAGTTTACAACAGTAAATATATTACAGAAAACTATGAACATTTAAGCTCTAAAATATATTTTTTTTTAGAAAAACTGTAATTTGAAGACTTCTACCTTTCTTTTCGTTTTTGGTGTAGAAAAAGGTTTAAAAAAATGAAGTATCAATCAATAATTTTAATGCAGTTATAAGGAAGATATGTGTAACCGACAAAATACACCTTTTAAAAACAACATATACGAGTGATATAAGAATGAATGCTTTTACTTTAGTTCAGCACAATATTCAGTAAATTCATTAAAGTCAAAATTTACAAAACTTTTGCTAAATTTGACTTCTTTTTTTGTCAAAAATGTAGTTTATTTTTAATTTTGATCTGCAGTTACACGTATGTGCTTCAGGTGACATCAAAAATATATCCATAAATTCAAATTTAATGATATCGAACATGGTCGTAGAATAACACTCGTTCCTTTCCTATTTTATTTTACTTGGTTTCTTTTTACTGCTGGGTTTACTGCTTTCAGCCGTTTTGTATGTACTTATGTCTACAAATGCCAACATGTATTTTTGGTGGCCAATAGAAACTGTCATCTATATAATGACCAGTGGTGGTGTTTTTCTATTTATTTGACTTGTACGTGGTTATGATAAACAAAAACAAAAAATCGAATAACAAAGTTTTAATTACTGAACCAACCGATCTGTATAGAGCATAACACAAGATATTAGAAAAAGTTGATTTTTATTATTTGTAAACTATTTGACCAGTTTATTATAAAATAGAATCTTTAAAGGTAGATTGATACAAGTAAAATATATTTAATTTTTTAATATTTTATTCTATTGTTTCTGTTCCTTGATTTGTCAATATTTTTTTTTTTATAGTTAAAAAGAATATAATACATATATGTAATATGGAGTAGCGAAACATTAGGCTTCAAGCGAAGATTTAATTTTTTTAACATTTTTTTTATGACACAAAATAATAATTTTGTTTCTAAAGACCGCTTAAAACATTATTCGAATTTTAGCAAGACAGAGAGAAGGTCTACACATTATCCACACAAAAGCGCAAAGTTCGTACCGCAAAATTTATGAATTTAGACATCTGTTTGCTAATACGTGTCTGTGAGACAATGTTTCTCCTTGACATCCAGGATTCTATATAATTTGGATGGCCTAAAACTTCATATATCGGTCTGTCAGGCAATTATCGTCAATAGTATTGAGACTACAACAGATTCGGGCAAGGAGCTGCTCTTCTCTTTTATTTTCATACTTACATAGTCACACGCATAGGCGAAAAACAAGCAATAAATAAACAGAGAGAAGTAAAGAGAAAACAAGTGGAAAAATACAGTGCAAAGTAGCCTGAGTGAGAGACTCTCAAATTACTACCGCATTCTGAAATGTATTAGTATTAGTTTGCCAAACGTTGGACTACAGCTAAGGGTGATGGAGTTGCAAAGACTTAGAAGTTCTTTTTATTTGCTTATTATAACGTTGCAAGGTATAGACATACAAACAAAGGCCCACGTGGGTCAATTTCCCATTTTTCTTATCGGTTTTTTCCAATCAAATTTTAAGAAATTTAGTAGCCTTTTATTCCGATGGAGAATATTGACTACTAGGAAACCGAGATTTGGTAGATCTGAACGTAGGAAGAAATTAATTTAACATAGATATAGAAGAGCATTTTCTGAACGCAAATTTTTCATTTATAGCACTTGTGTTTGGAACCAAATCAGATTGTGATCATAGACAACGCAAACCGGCTTAGAAATAAGCTTCTAAAGTATTTTAGTTAAATTTTTATGGTTAACATATCGTCGTTCGTAAATTATTGTGTTCTATATGCAAAAAATTTGTTTTCAGAAAATCGATGTTAAAGTTTAGATGTCAATTACAAAAAACTGAACCGAAAAAAATACCATCATATTTTTACAGGGAAAAGCTACGAACTTTGTCTTTCATTTTACAATGTACTTGTTTGATTTTGAAAGCGTGGCTAGAAGCAACTAGCGTTTAAAAAAAGTGCTTTGTTCTATATGCACACTTTATTCTTATTTCTTAGCATATAGAACAAAATGTTAAAAAATATTACAAGTAATAAAAATCCATGAACATATAGATGTATAAGCAAGGTTACATTTTAATATAACAAAATTAATTTTATAACTATGCTTTAAATTTATTAAAACAAGATAACTTTAAACTCAAAAAAGGAACTTCTAGTTTAATTATTTCAATGTGCATGTATTAAAAATTAATTTATTTGAAACAAATCATCATAATACGCCACTGCATCTAGTGATAGAAAGTTATATAAACTTTGATATCATCAATTTTCTCCGATGATATTTTTTTGGGAGGTGAATTTTGTAATGTTGTCTGAAATAAAGTAAATCTACTGGTGTCGAAAGAACATTTTTTCGACCTTTATGATATATTGCAAATAGATTACTCTTTTGATACTGCAACGAGCACGTGTGCAAAAGGCACGTTTTTGAAGTCAAGTAGTTTTGATTTTGTTGAATACATGTAAAAATCCTTACGCGTCATTTCCAGCACTATAAGAATCACTTTTGGTGGTTTATAGGTTTTAAGAAATTTATCTAGATCTAAACGCCCATTAATTTCCCGTAATTTCTAATGTCGATCGATGGCACTATGCACGGCATCCACTTCTTGAATTTGAGAATGACCTGGTTCCGAAAATTTTTGTGTGATTGATATAATTTGTTTTTGGTTATTCATAAACTGTAGAAGAGCTGTCGAAAATTTTTGTTTTGGAGAACACAAGAATCGCTCCATAATATGAAATGTTTAATATTTTTAAAATCTTTAGCTATTTGGTGTAATATTTTTGCAATGGCACTGGCTATGTCATTACGACCACTATGTATCTCGTTCCCAATAGCACAGTAAGTAATATTAGGCTTTTTATTTTGGGAACACTCCGTTGCCATCATATTGAAGACAGAAAGTTTTCTCTTATAGTAATAAATAGAGGAAAGTCCTTTTGGTAGTGTGAAAACACTTTGCAAATCAAAACAGATTACTAAAGTATCATTAGATTTAATGGTTCTATCTTTTTCACGCTCGACTTTGCAATGAAGGTTTTCTTGGCAGTGTTTTTCATATTCTTGTTTGGGCTTTATTTATTACATTGTTTTTGCTTTTGAAATAGTACACAACGATCACATTGATCTTTTTTGGGACAAAAAACCCGAGATTGAATTCCTCTTTAAAAATACCTGTAAACGTCGATAACGACACGGATTGTTCAGGAAACTTCTGTTGAAAAACCGAAACAATCTTCTTCCAGATACTGGTGTGATGTACTGGCTCTGCAATAATATGAATCAACTACAGGAAATCTTTTTATATGTTCTCTTATTTTTTTCTTTGTCTCGTTCGATATGGAATTCTTAATGTGCTTTCCTTTTCGCAATTCTTTGACAATACCTGTGGTCGGATCGCAAAGGTGATTGAAATGATAATATATTCTCTTTTTGGAAATATTCAAAGTATTTAAAACAAAATTTTGACCAACCCGTTGCAATTATTTTGTTATATTGTTTTTTAGATAGTAAATAAAGCTTTTTTGTTTTCTTGCAGAATGCTTTATTAATCTTCTTTTGACGTTTTTAACTGAAATAAACTTACTATAAAAAATATTCGTGTGGCTATCCGTGAGAGACCAGTATTGTTTAAAAATTTTTTGTCGGTCATTTTCTGAAAATATTTCACTGCATGAAAAGTGACAGTTACGCGTGCAAGCAGGTTAAATATCTCTCTTTTTTTGCAATAATCCTTTTGTTGAAACATACTCTTCGCCATGTTGCCTACGCAAATACTGTTTGGATGGGTTAGCAATACCTTTTCTCTTACGGGAGTCCACACGAGTTCGTATGAGGTTTATCCGATGATTTATTCGATGTACAGGGTAATTGATATAAGTCACTATTGGACTCATCCGATGAGATGGAGCTAGATGTTTGCGTCATGCTAACTTTTCCACCTGCCTTACTAGGAATTATAAAATCCAGGTTATTTAGTCGATCGTCAGAATCAAGATTCGCTAAAATGCATTAAATTAAAATATTATTACATATATAAGCACTGAAATTTCTTAATACACAGCGTCACTTACCACAGTTTTAAGTCCCAACAAACTGATTTCGACTTTAAATTCTTTCAGATTAGTAGCTATACTACAAAACTTCACTTATTTCTATTAACGGTAAATTAAAATAAATACAAGGGCTATTAGTTGAAAAACAAAAAGATCAAAAGCAATAAATTCTAAAACCTCTAATAACAAATGATCAGTTGTTTTTCTCCTTTTCATTTCTTTACATTTTTTTAAATGTAATGTGAAATGTGAAAAACAAAACAAAAAATATGACAATTAAACAAAATGAAATTCATTGCATATAGAACAATATAAGCAAATTGTTTTATTCCTGAGTATTTTTCCTATGTTTTTGTTTTATATGCACAAGTTTTTGAGTATGGAACATAATAACTTACGAACTATATCAGTAAAATGCTGTACAGGCTAAAGTCGATGTCTCGTATCTCGCAAACTATAAGTGATATCAGACAATCGATTACACAGATCGGTAGATCTCCAAAAGTTTATAGCGAATCCGCCCTTGTCTCATTTTTTTTTTGCAATTTTGCGGTAGAGAACACAATAATTTACGAACGACGATATGTTAAATATATGTAACTGTAACTGTATGTAATTTTCTTTTAAACTTAATTGGTTTTTATGGCTTACTTTGTTCTTAACTCTGTACTCTTTTAGCTCATATCCGTTTTTAGTTATTTAGAATACGTATGATTTTAATTAAAATATTAATCTGATCTCCTGTATAAATATTCATATTAGCGCTTAAATTTATACGATTTTAATCTTGTTGCGCTAAGATCATTATATAAATAAATAAATGCACTAACTTGCAGTTGAATATCAATCAATTCTATAAATAATTACACTTGGCTGCAATATATAAATTAGTGACTAATACGATCTAGTTCACACTATTGAAATGTTTTTAAAAATCATATTATATCATAAAAAAGTCCGTTAATCGCAATTATTGAATAATCGAAATTTATTTAAAATACAAATAAAAATTTGTAATTCCTTAATTAACAAAACAAAATTAATATTTAATAATTTTATAAAAACTAGTCAGAATATATACTTATCGACCTTTTACTGCTAAAGTGAGTCTAAGCAAAATTTGGCAAATTTCACTTTCTGCAATACAAGATATGCAGTGGTTATACTGTAAAAACCTTACTGTAAAAACCTTACATCTTTTTCTTGAATCTTTTGCCAAAAAATAAAATTCTTATCCCTTTTGTGATATACTATATTTTTACGTTTTTACTTTTTTAAAAACGTGTATTTATGAGTTCGTAGATTGTAGTTAAAATAAAAGCTATAAAGAAAATACTGAATATTTTCTCGAATTTCTTTTTTATTTGAAAGTACTATCCTTCCGGTTAATAATGGAAAATAATTTCACTCAAATGGCTTCCTCGGCTGGCCATGCAGTAGCCTACACGATCGGTCCACTTTTTAAGCACATTATCAATTGTGTGCAGCTGTATTTCACCAATGGCTTCACGAATATTGTCCTTTAAAGCGTCAATTGTCTCTGGCTTGCTGGCGTAACACTTATCTTTGACGACACCCCACAAATAATAGTCCAACGGTGTCAAATCGCAGCTCCGAGGTGGCCAAACGACATCAGCTCTGCGGCTGATAATGCCATCTTAAAAAACAGGGCGCAAAACATCGAGTGTAGCTTCGGATGCGTGCCACGTAGCGCCATCCTGTTGAAACTAAATGTTGCTAATATCCTCCTCTTCAATTTTTGTGAACAAAAATTCGTTCAACATGGCCCGATAACGATCTCCATTGACTGTAACGGCCACTCTTTGCTCATTTTCGAAAAAAAAATGGCTCAATTATGCCTCTGGACCAAAATCCGCACCAAACAGTGACTCGTCTTGGGTGTATCGGCTTTTCAATGTATGCGTGCAGGTTTTCTGTGCGACAATTTTGCTTGTTTACATACCCGCCAAGATCAAAATGAGCTTCATCTGAAAAGGTGATTTTTGATTCTGCAGCATTACCATGATTTTCAGAGTAATGTTGCAATATTTCCCAGCGTTATTCAAGCGTATACACAACCATATTCGTTCAGCGGAAGGATAAAACTAATTATCTGTCAAATCAGATATGACCTATGTGTTACCATTCACGAAATAAGCACTAGTTGAAAAAAAACGTTAGATGGCGGACGCTTTAGAATTCTAAAGTGTTTTGACATTCAAAGGAAGTATTATTTCTTTGTTATGAGCCTTTACGCTGGCCTGTTATAGAATTTCGTTTTTTACTGAAGACCTTTTAAAAAACTTTACCGCTTTACTTACAGTTTGTAAATCTTCTTATTGTCTAATTTTTAATCCACGTTTAGTTTGCTGCTTTTTTTTACAAAAACAGGATGAGTGAAATGTTTTAAATTTAATCGCACGATTAAGAATGCGATTACCAGTAAATAGTGCGATTTTGATTATAATCATATTGCAATCTCTGCCTATTATGGAGATCGAACGGTTATTATTCCAACCGGTTATTATTTTAACCAGTTTTTTGGTTCTGTCGAATACGGTTTTCTTAAAATGCTCATTTTTCGAATAGCGAATAAACAGGTTATTTTAACACGAATAACCGATTAACTTAAATATGCATAATTTTTATACGTTTTAATATTTTTAATTGCAAACATGCTCATCGTTTATACACTTGAGCAACAATAATGTTTTTCTCAGTTTCTGTAAATAAATATTAATATTTTATATGTGGAGAATGGTGATCAAGTAGACTCATTGAAAAGGATCTACAAATACCGGCTCCGAATGGCAGATGCATCAGTTAGTGAAGTTTTTCACAGCGTAAATACTCATAACCAGTCGTTACTTATGTTGTGAGATGATACCGCTGTTGCAAATGTTAGATGGTGTGGCCTGGAATTGAACCGAGGACTTCCTGGTTGGTAGGCGGGGGTCTTACCTATTAAATACGTGGGGCATGCATTTATGTTTCTATAGATGTCCTCTGAAGTGTGAAAATATTTGGAAAACGTTGGAAAAAAAGGCTAGGTTAGGTTAAATGAGTCACTCGAATTTCGCAAGTTCACTATGGCCCATTCACAAGAACAGACCAATTAAAGAGGACAAAAAGCTGGACATGGGAGAGTCCCAGAAGAAAGATCCCAACATAAAGAACAAAAAATATCAGTTACCTCGTTTGAGCCAACCGGTACCTTTGACGAAGTTAATCAACATCGAAGGTGACACTTCCCTAAGACAGTTCAGATGATGGAAGCGACATGAACCCAAATGCCTAAGTCTAAGCTCCCATAGAGCAGGACAGTCGCAGAGAAGGGGTTGTACCGATTTCTCCTCCTCTTTATCCTGAAAGCTCCTACAGTAGCTATGACCAGGGCATCCCATGCGCTCCGACATGCGACCAATTATACAATGCCCGGTAATTATGCCCGATCAACCCTCTTCCATACCTAAGAAACAAAACGGACGACGCACATAGAGGGGCATGCACGTCCCCTTGTACGAGAGGCAGACACTTCTTTTTGAAAAACAAGCCCAAGCCATAAACGCTTAGTTAGTGAAAACGTATCGTATACGTGAAATTCTGTAACGTATACAAAGCACGTTGTTGCTTACTGAAAACGTAACGTTTCACGTAGAAAATCTAGAGAATTTAGATTCTGGCGTTGCAAATGTCAACTTTGGCATTATTTAAACAATAAATGGCTGACTGAACTGGTTGCTGCGATACGTTTTCACTGACTGACATCTAAAGTTTGGCAATAGTGTAAAGCCTTTCGCTATACGATACGTTTTCAATAACTCGGACTTAATACATAGTCTCTTTACAATGATTCATAATATACTGAACGAAGTTAAGTCTGCCGTAGTTTCAACTTAAAAACTCGAAAGAAAAGGCGAGTTGCATTTGGTATTTTAACAAATAATTTTTTTTTATTTGGGAAACATTTTAATTAGTTAAATACAAATTCGAGTGACAGTACTACAGTTTGCTTATTAATATATGTTTTAAATTGTTGAGAGATTAATAAAAATATTTTAATTAAAACTAATATCCTTAATTAGCTCTCTTTTTTTAAACTCTGATAATAATTTTTGACAATAATAAATTATTAAATTAAATAGTTTCAAAGTTTACAATTTCGGTATGGATATTTTTCTACTCCGCCTAACTGCAATGAGATACCCACTTTAAAAAATGCTGTCGTTTGCTTAAATGCTATTTTGTATTCTTTACATTACTTTACCCCCAGAAAAAAGTGAACAAAAAATGCAAATAAAAAGTTGTTAAGTGGTATGCAAATTTAAATTGATGATAAATAAATTTAAAATTGAAATGTCGTGGACATAAGTAGTGAACTGTTAGTTATTGAACTATTCCACTATTTGTGATATTTACTCAGTGCATGGTAGTTGAAGTAAATGTAGAGACAGACAGACAGATTGAGATGCCTGTGGGTTTAAAAATATAAATATTGTTGTTGCAGTTGTTAAAGCTTTATGAGTTTTTAGATTGAGTGTAACATTTATTGGATGTTGTTCGTTCAAAGCAATATTTGTGGCAGTTGCTTTTTAATAGATTTTTTCTCTGTCGCTGCTATGGACTTTGTTAGTGGCAATTTTTCTAATGTTATTAGCCATATTGCATGGTCGGACAAGTAAACAAACAATTTAAGCAGAATTTAAAGCGTAGTGATTGCAACTTTTGTATTTTGTTGTAACGGTTCCTGTGAAATAAGAATTTGAGTTGAGAATAAGGATGATTTAGAAATGTTTTTATATTAAAACAAAATAAAATGGTTTTCTTTTTTAATTTACTGTTAGTATTTGCAACATTAATACACATGTGTGTTGTAGCTTTTTTATCGGTAAAAGCTATTTCATATCACACTAACAAATTGAATCGTTTCATAATCTTGTCGTTCATGTCATTAAAGCTACTCACAGCTCATGCCCGATAAAAAGTTCCTTTATCTTAATCTAAATGGCATAACTAATCATAATTTACCTATAGTTTGATAACATATAACAAGCAAACCTGAGCACATGCTTAGTAGTTGTGCTACACATATTTTAACTGCTTAAAAATTCATCTGTTTGACGAGATGTGTGAGAACTTGCATTGTGATGTTAGAGAACGATTCGTCTTCGATGATTTGTTTTACGAACTTCTCCGAAGACTTCCGGCAAAAAAATGGTCGTGCACGACTCAGAATTGACTATCCTAAATTGATAAAGAGGAACAGTGGCCACATGACCGAAGAAGACCGACCATTTGCTTCGCTGTGCTTTTTCCACGAACAACTTTTGTTGGATTTAGTTCGTATTGTAATACCCACACGGTCGATTGCTGTTTTGTTTCCGGCTCATACGCATATATCCATGATTCGTCAGTTGTCAAGATTTTATACACGTCTTTTGAAGCATCAAACTTTTTAATCATTTCCTTACACCAGTCGACGTAACGTGAGTCTTTGATAAATCATAGAGTATCCAACGAGAACAAATTTTTTTTACAACTTAGTGTTCATGCAAAATCGTATGTATTGAAGTGAAACTAATGTGAAAGTCTGCCATTATCTCACAATATGTCACATGATGATCTTGCATTCTCAGTTCACGCACTGCATCCATGTTTTGTGGTACAACGACCGATTTTGGACGACATTCGGGGAATTCGTCGGCAACCGAACTATGACCACTATTGTTTTCACTCTACCAGCTATAAACTATGGTTTTGATGGTGCTTTATCGCCATACAAAGAACTGAGTTCATCGACACATTCTTGTTGAAATACTCCATGTCGAAAGTTGTGAAAAATAGTCCAACGAAAACATTCTCTTGAAATTTCCAGTTTTTGACCTATTTTATTTATTTAACTCAGTGTAAACAAAACTAATAGCACTTGTACATCAAAAAGTTGTCAGTACGTTTATGCTAAAAATGTCAAACTTTATTATGGTGTTGCCAGATTTTAGCTATTGACATTAGTGTTGTCAGTTTCCGCAATTTAAATAGTACCCCTCGTATTCACATTGGTAAAAGCACCCTCAGTATATAAGAAAAATGATAAAACATATTTCTTTCTTCAAGCGTTTCATCGAAGTCCAAACAACATCATGTAGGTCCGTTCCCAACAAAAATTCTCCTGAGGTATTTGTACTGTATCCCGCAGAGGTTGTCACGAGTGAGAATGTGCTTGATATATGCAACAGCGAGTCTTTCCAATGTTTACAGTAATAACGCCGCCCATGTCACTCTCTCCTCGAGTACAATGAAGTCAACTAGATCGCTTATCCAGCTCCGAGATGCCTCGAGAAACACAAATTTCTAGTCCTCGCTTTCATCCTCCCTGCAATGAAAATGCCTAAAAAGATACACCAACATTTGTATGTTTGGAACTATAAACTTTATTATGGAAGTTATTAAATTGGTTTGTTTCAAGGCTACGATCACCCTGGTAAGGCTGTATTCATTTTAACAGTGCTACCAATTCAATTTTGGATATTAAAACTTTACATTTGAATTAACTTAGCTGGATAGAAGGTTGTGGTATATACTAGAACATTCGAAACTGATATTAATTTACTATAGAAGAACGCCACAGTCTGCTTAGTCGGTCAGGCGTAATTAACCCGTTATAAAGTAAAGTCGTGCTAAGACGTTTGTAAAAGTGTTGAATAGTTTGTGTATTAAGGGCAAGTTAAATAAATTACTGTATTTATTCTATACAATTCGAAAGAACTCAAACGTTGAAGCGTAACAATATACTTCAACCACGGGCTATATAACTTATGGGTCAATAATGTAGATTTTACTTGGAAAAAACGCGCTTTTTTATTGTCAAGCTATTATTATAGAGCTGCAAGTAATGTTATTAAAACCGTTGCATTTGTATGCAACAAATTAATTTGTATAGTGTTATATTTAAATTTAAACTTGCAAAAATATTGTGTTGTTACTTTTCTGTAAAAGTTTTAATTACCATTTGAAATAATTGCCACCAAACAAGGAAAAAATGCACTAAAATATACAAAAAAAAAGCGCTAAGCACTAACTCGAAAATGTTTTGCGTCTAAAATTTTAAAAAGCACTATAAACAGTTCTAACAGCTCTAAGTTGACAACGTTGCATGTTAGGCTATCCAAAAACGTTGGAGAAATTTGGTTCCATTCGTGTAAGTATATCTGAACATGGTACTCGTATAAGATAAAGTCGCAAATTTAAATTTTTGTATTTTATAAACAAAATTTTTTTTGGATTGCAAAAACAAATTTGGCTGATTAAGGTTCTATTCGATATGAGTAAAATATAAAATTCTCCTTGATATTAAAAAACACTTTCATACGTAAGTTTTTCTTTTTCAAATTTTTCTTCTCACCTATTTTTTAATTGTGTAATGAACATCATAATTATTAATATAATAACTGAACAACTGAACAGTATTTTTTTAAATTTGAAACATGTGGATCCAGTTAACTAAAACCCAATAGAAAAAGCCTTTTTAACTCTTTAATAGATTAAAATTGTGGGAAAACGGGCAAAATTAGTGATGATATCTTTTGAAACGGCACGTATTTTTTCTTTTCAACTTTTCAAGTTCTCTGGTTTCTAGCATGCATCATCCCTTAAAATATGTTGCACAAGAGTACATAATCCATTTCTACGAAACAAATAGTTTTTATGGCATATATATCATTGGAACTAGAAAACTAACTTTTCATATGCTATTTTAATAAGATATTGTTGAAAAATTAATTCCACGGGAAGTATAGGCGTGGTAACTCCCATAAAAAATAATACTTATTTTCGTATATCTCAATAAAAATACCATTTGGATACTTCTAACGTCTACTTAGCCTTTATTTTATAAAGATAAATAGATAGCAAAAAAGTTTAAGGATCAATAAAAAGAGAAAATTTATCCCCCACATATTTTGAACAATATATAAGGTTGCCAGAAAAAGAAATCAGTACATTTCATAAAAAAATTAGTACATACAACGATAAACAAAAACAAAATATATATTTAAAGCTACGTGTTAATTAAATAAGTTAAATATATTTGTAGCTATTTTGTACTTTTTGACTTCGTAAAAAACGAATTTTTAATTACAAGCATAGGGCTTGCTCTAAGCCCGAGTGGACTTTAAATTGTTGAAAATAACAAAACAAATTAAATTTTAATCCAAAAAAGTTTTTTTTTTTTCAAAAAACCAATACATAGCATTAATATTTCAAAATGGAATCGGGTCTTTGGCCACCGCGGCTGTTCTCGACGAAACGCATTCTAGACGTCCATTTTTAACCCCTTTTTTCGATCTTTATGCTTTTTAATGACCCTATGTCACGACTAACACGGACAACGTCGGCCTCCAAGGTGGCAATTGTTGCTGGTTTATCAGTATAATCTAAATGTTTCAATTCACATAGCCTTAGAGAACAAGTGATAGGTCCGGCAATAAACGAAATTCATTTACTTTTTATAGGTCCACAAAAACTTTTTTTTAATTTAAAATCGACACTAAACCTTGATACATTTTCCAATGTAATAGCATTTTCACAGAATGCTTAGCCAATATACAGTAGTGGACACTGGGTTAGCACATTTCATGCGAAAAGCCTATATTTTATCATAGGAATCAAAATTGAGTAAAGTATTGACCTACATTTGCTGTCTATGGTGTGCTCAGTATGTACCGTAACTTATTTTTATTTTCTTTGGCGGTTTTAATTTTTATGCTAAATTTATTTCAAACAATATGGACAGCAATTTAGCACATTTTACAAATTTTGATATTCTTCACCAATTTTTTATTTAAAATTTTGAATCGGTAATTTTTGTGAATGTTTAATTTAAAATTGTTTAATAAAACCCATAAAACAATAAATAGAAACGGGTCGAGGTAAATGGTGTTGATAGTCATAGCATGATGAATTTATTCATCAAATAAGCTCGAGCTTTATTACTGTTTGTGAAATCGCAATGTTTTAGTTCATATTCAAGCCCATGGGACACACAAAAGTATTACAAAGTGCGCTAGGTCCAGAAAAACAACTCGTAAAAAGGATTTTTTATTTATAGAGCCTCAGCAGAAGGCCGCTTTAAGTCCTCAACTCAAATTCAAAAGAAGTTTTCAACAAAATTTGGTATTGTTCGAGATCAATTAGGAGAAGGAAAAATTAAAAAAAAAAAAATTCTTGGATGCATTATGCAACATAAGGTACAAATATCAGACAAGAACTTGAAGTCACGAATTTTATTTTTTCATACAGTAAAGCAACAAAAGAGCTTTGGAAAAATGTCCTCTAGAGTGACAAATCCAATTTTTTTCGATATGGATAATGGAAAATGTTATATATTTGCAGAGGAAAACATGCCACTTAGATGGTATTTTATGCATGATATTTATTCAAAACAAATTTCACATACAATGGAATGTCGCTTTGAGAAAAATGGAAACTACATTTTTAATTGGCCAGCTGAATGACTAGATATTAGTCCTATAGTGAACCCGGAATGATGTAGAGCAACACATTATTGTTGTTAAATCTAAAAATGTTAGTGATTTATGCACATAAATCTGAAAGAAATTGGAATGTTGCGTAAGACTTATAAGCAGTATGCCAAGGAGATGTGAAGATCTTATTAAGGAAAAGGGTTATCCTACCAAGTACTTAGTTTTCTTCTTGCTGAAAATATTTTTTTTTTTTTTTTAATTTGTGCTAAAATTCTATCCAGTAATTTTTTTTTTTTTTTGTTTTGCTCTATTTTAACACAAAATAAACGAACTGAAAGGAATCGAAATAAAATAATGCTACGTTTTCCTTAAAAATGAATGAAACATTAGGATATAGAAATGATTTAAATAATAAACGCGTAGAAAAAAATTTTTGATTCCAAAAAGTCCACATAGGTAATGTGATAAACCACCACTGGATTTCTGACAAAACCTGATTCAATTTTAAAATCAGTAAATATCATATTAACAGCTTGTCGAAACATAACTTTGGCTCAAATTCTCGCAAATCTCTTCTCAAAATATATTCCTCTATATCACATTGTGGTAGGCAAAAATAGTCTGCTGCAGCTCTACTTTGACTAGTTCTTTTTGCTCAGTTCAGTTCGCTGTCTCTTTGGCAAAAGAGCTTGGATGTCAAAGAAAATAAAATCGTAAAGTTTTATGTACCAAAAAAAAAAAAAAAAAAAAATTCGAGATAAAAATCAGTACAAAAATTACAAACTTGAAAATATCAGTACATTTGCGTAATGATTTAGATGTTAGTACTTGTACTGATTAAAACAGTACGTCTGGCAACCCTAAATATATACAGATATTCCTGGGCAATGCCAGATGTGTAAACCTAGTAGATAGTAAAATGTCATTAACTAATATTTTATGTCTGTATATTCTCTTAAACAACATTAAAGTACAGTAGACTTTCACAAATTTGAATTGTCCAGAAATTAGAACTTGTAATTTTAATGTATTGAGCGTTCTGAAATTAGAACTATAGCTCAAATTTCTGTAAGTTTTTTTCTTTAAGCATTTTAAAATGCGTTATTTTTGTTTGTTCATTGAAGTAAATTATAAAATGAGGAATCCCTATGATAAATGTATTCAGAATGTTTATAATAGTCAAAAATTAAGATTTGTCACATTTTAGCGAATAAGTCAAGAAGGAAAATTTAAAGTTAAACGTACAAAAACACATTATCTTTGGATGCGAAGGTCAAGAAGCAAAAACGAAGTTTTTGCATAATGCTGAATATCCAGAAGAGGAAACACGTTTGTACGAGTGGTTTTTAAGTCAAAGGAAAATGAAGAATAAGAGCAAAAGCTAAAGAAATATTTAGTAAAGTCTGTCCTGATAAATTTGTCAATGCGTTTAGCGCAAGTGACGGATGGTTTTCTAAATTTAAAACTAGACATAACCTACGGTTTTTAAAAATTGGTTGCAAAATTCTCTCTAGTAAGTTTAATGAGATCACACCATTCTTAAACAGATTCCGGGCAAAAGTGGCTGAAAGGGGATTAATGCCGTCATAAATTTATAACGCTAGCGAAAATGTTTTACTTTACGTTGCCGTTCTAACAAGACATTTGTGGCTGCTTCTGAAAAAAAGACCCAGGGACTTAAAATCTGTAAGGCAAAACAATCAGTTGCTTCAAAGGGTTTAATAATCCTTTACATTATGACTTCGGATGACTTCTAAAATATTTTCAAAATGGTTTCATCAAATATTTATCAAAGAATTATGTTTAGCATATTTTCTAATTTTCATGAGTATACGAGTTTTTAAAGTTTTTTATTTTGCAAATCATTCAATTCTCTGAAGAAAATAACTTGCCACCTTACTACTTGTGGATAATTGTGTTGCTCATGCACCAACTCAGAATCTTAGAAGTGAAGACGGTAATATAATTGCATATATCTTGCCATCAAATGTTACTGTAGCTGTGCACCCAATGGATTAAAACTATTATATTGTCTAAGCTTATTTACAGAAATATGTTACTTATTAAATTAATAGGCAATGGCGGTGAGGTGTATACGCTTTTAAAATGTCACTCGATATGGAATGCAATACTTTTGTTAAAGCTTGGGATGAAGTAACACAAACAGTGCTTAAAAATTCATGGTGGCAATTATTAGACTAGGAATTTGACCGATTGACAGCGATGACAATTTGCCACTAGCACAATTGGCTCATTCATTTCGTACCAAAACTCTTCAACATAAACGCATATCTCTTGTCAGAAATTATACCAAACCATTCCATTAGTGTCAATGAAGTTGAACAATGGAATGAAGATACTTTCTCTGATGTATCTAATACTGAAGAGATCGATCAGACAGTAGTAGCATTGTCATTTCTCATTTAAAAGTCCTTGAAAGCATAATAATGTTATAAAATGGTGTAGAAACAGCGATATAAGTATACTATATTTCAGTAAACACATGCCTTACCTTTTGTGAGAGTCTATTGTAATACAAATGCAATTTACATAATCGTTTGCTAAAGTTCAAAGTGAAATCTTGCTATAAATTCTTATACAAATATTTTTACGTTTATCATGCACATAAAGTAGAAATTAAGTACCCGTATTATAATACGTTCTTACGATTGTTAGCACATAGATAAGTTCAAATTTAAAATAATATTTTAATTTAGTTTTTCTTTGCAACTAACCGTTCACAACAATTAATAACAGTTTTAAGATTAGTGTTAAAAACTAATTGAATTTATGGAAAAATCAGTAAATTATTTTACAGTTTACAGTAGTATGAGACTAATCAAAAAAGATAAAACTATGAAACAATCAATTTTAATATCGTCAAGTTTGACAAGATCACAATTTGTTTTAACAAAAGCGCAAATCGTCAATTTAAGGTTTTTTGGTGAGTGTTATACAGAGTGTGTATTGAATTCACGTTGACCTTTATCTAGACAAGAAAAAAAAGAAGACTGAAAAACTAAAACGCCCAAATATAGATACTCGTATGAATGATTGAGTTAATTTGATTATTTTTAAAAATGCATACTTGTGCTAACAAAATTTCCCAGCAAACATGAATACATAAGTAATTTTTAATTGGAGATTTTATTTTGTTTTTTAATGTCATTTTCAAAATACGCTTAATTTTTATAATTACATCCATATTTTTATGCAAAATAAAAATTATTTTAATTTGTTATACATATTTTATTACTCCATTGAATAGTACCGTTAATAATAACACAAGTATACACGCTTTTTGATCAGAGCCACTAAAAGACATTTCTAAAGCTACGGTCACATTTGTCAAATATTTGACGTAAAACGTGACCATTATTTTATAGAAATAATTTGTGCTTTTATTACTTATTTTTTAATTAAATAATTTAAAAATAATTCTTTCACAAAAGGGAATGTTTACATAAAATTTTTCTTTCAAAGTGTAGTTATTTTTTTTTTTCGTCAAATATTTGAAAATTTTGACCGTAGCTTAAGGCTATTTGGCGCTCTGCATATAAATGTATATTTTATTCAATAAAAACTGAAAATATGAAACTAAAAGGAAGTCTGGCTATATCGTTATTATTGTTCGGAACCTGTTTTACACATTAGAGTCCAACAGTAGTCTCTCATCATGTCCTCGTCCCAAGATTCTTAATATCGTCTTTCGCTGCTCTTCTTGCTAGTCGCTCGTATCACCTAAGTTTTCAGGAAAAAAATCGAGATGGGGATTAAAAAAGTGTATTTTGAGAAGCATTGGTGCTCCACTCTTTCTATAAATTTGTAACAAAAAACAAACTTTATTTCTGGTTCTGCAAAAAATTACACTCGTTTGAATTTCAAGACATTTCCACTCCTGCAACCGTGATGCGAGCAATTATAATTTTTATTTCTATAAATCCTAACCACGAACTAAGTCATTCAATTGACTTTGCGATATTGAATGTTTTTTTCCATCTTAGAAGCTTTTGGTCGATGATGAACTCTTCATCGGTGATGCTGAAAATTACTATTGGCAAAGTGGAAAAGTATTATTGCTCTTACGGGGAACTCGCGTGGACACTGATGACTTATCAGAATATTTATACTTTTTAGCATTAAAAATTAAAAGTATATATATGTACTTCTTGACCAAATGAGTACTTCTACCCATGTGTGTTTGCTACAGAAAAATAGTGAATTACGTTTGTAATATATTTTTTCACTTTTTTATTATATAACATCCGCAAACATAAAAGAGACTTGGAATTGTCTCTACATATTCCCTTTGTATTTTCGCAGCTTTTTTTTTAACAAACAAAAACTTTAAGAATAAAATAGAGATGATTTTTTGGCGATGCCAACATCTGATTGTAGTTTTGACAGTGCAGTGATGCATCCGAGAATTAGTAAACTAAAACCAATCTTAAAAAACGAAAAAAAACTTGCTTGAATTGGGTATTGAAACCAGTTCCAATGATTGAGAAAGTTGAACTATTAAAAAACTTAATCAAGAGCTTTATTGATTTAGGAGTGAGTTAGCTGTGAATTGAATCCAATGTAAATGATTTGTAGTTAAAACCATACATCGCCATAATATTGATATTTCAAAAGCTGGTGTAGTAGTGAATACTTTATGTCAACAAATTTCGTCATACATAAGTAGGCTTCAGTGAAACCTCTTTATGACGAAATTTGTGATATGGGAAAAAGTTCATTATAACCAAGATTATTTTATCTAAGCTTCATATATACTTCATCAAAATACTAATATAAAATTCTCTATACAAGAGAAGCAAATAAGAAATGAAACCCTTTTGTGCTTTTTTATTTTGCTAGATTTTAAAAAAATATATATTTTTTTATTAACGCAAGTTTCGAATCCTATTATCATTACTCATTAGGACTTTTCTTTTTTGATTAAAATTTATTTTTTCTTAATTAATTCGCTAAATAGAAGTTTTGCATATGCACTTCCAAACAACTTCAGATATCTGTGTTTTAAAACCGAGCCTTTCTCATTTTACTTCATTCTGACTTCGTTGTACAGAAGGTTTTGAATTAATTCTTCGGTACATAGCTCAGAATTGCTACGTTATAGCTATAATGCATTTGTACATGATAACTTCGAAATAATGAGGTTTATTCAAGTGACTCAGAAAAAAATCGCTGTTTTGAGATTTTTTTATAACGAAGTTCGTTTTATCGAAGTTTCACTGTATATAATTAGAGTACAAATTTTTTTAAATCACTATAAAATATTCTGTCTATCTACATATATGCATAATGAACCTCCATTTCCTTGAAGAAAAATATTTGTAGGTCTTTTTTTATTTATTTCATCATATTTTTGGAACACTATGTTTCTCAATTTAGGATTCAATTACACTATGCAACAAGCAAAAATACTTTTGATATTCAAGCTTGCCTTACTAATATTAACGAATAGTCGCTACTCACGACATAATTTTTGGCTGAGCTCCTCCACATAAGTCGTAACAAAAGCACTTATTGTCATTTTATGGTGATTCCGTTAGTCTGTTGTCTTAACACCATTTTATAAAAAATTACGGTCTCTTAAGCGAGACGTCAGGCGCTCTGATTTTACTTTTGTTAGTTCGAGGTCTCTGTTTTAGAACATCTGATGTGCTACAGAACCGTAGTTCGGCAATTACATAAATAAAAATATATATTTTTTTTTCAAAACTAGGTACTTTCACTTTATTGGGAATAAAATATGTATTTATGAGTAAAAAGAGAAACTGGTAAATATATAAGCTGCTTTCCACATTTTTGTGATTTCTTAGAAACCAAAAATTTCATATATTATTATAAAAAAGAAATTTTTTTATAATTTGTTTTTCAATATCTCCAAAAATATTAGTTATATTAAAAAATGATATCAGAATGACTTAAAGCTGGTATAATTTGAAATTTTTTAACATACGACTTAACGAAATCGAATAAGTCATTTGATAAGATGATGATAAGATGTACGAAGCAGCCTCTTCAAAAATCTCACATTTAAAAAAAAAATTTTAAAAAAACTTATTCATACAATCTGAAATGCTGATGATTTTTGAAGCATAGTGCATCGAAATAATATAGTGGTTATCCAAGGTCAGAAAATTTTTTTCATTTGTTGCATAGTGTTATTTATCGTTAAAGTATTCAATTGATTTGAAAACGCTTTCAGTTTGAAATCCAGCTCACTTGTTCGCTGGGTTATAATGCGGATACTAATTAGGATGGTGCTGGATTATTAATAGAAAAAACACTTAAACGATTCTAATCTGATGAGAGTAATGGACTATTGGATAAATCCCATTAAATTTGCATGTTAAAATAATGGCATAAGAGCGCTATAAAATGATTGTGGCATGTATAATCATTAATTATTGTCATATAAAAACAGTTGCAAAGTGGCTATGCAAATTAGATTAACCTTATCAATATCAGTTGATTTATTAGAATTAGTCACTGGTATTTGAGTACTAAATTAGTATAAATAACAGTAATAAAATATTTGGGGGAAATCAATCTTTATTGCCAACTGGCATTGCAAGTATCAAACCTAGCATATCTGCTACACTTTGTCACAACAACAAACTAAATCATTGAAAGTTTAATATACTTAAACAGCTTAGTTTCTTGTCTTGATTATATATTGGAAACACCTAAACGATACCCTGTAAACAATCATTTAAATCAGGAAAATAATAAAAACTTGAAAAGTATATTTTTTGTATTAATATTTTCAATTTGCTGAAAGTTATATGAAAGAAACTCACTCTTTGTTACATAAATTAAGAGCACATGTTTGCTACCAATATGCAACGAAGAGTGGTTTACCCTATTATTTGTTATAACATTTACTCACAATTGCTTGAAATCAGTAAAAATTTTTAAATTAACAAGAGTATGTTAACCTTTTAAATGTGACAGCATCATCATTGTATCTTTTAACTATAAACCGATACAACAATTCCTTTATACATTACAACAACAACAAAAAATACTTATCTACATATATCCTTATGTACTTCATATGAAACAATTTGCTCCACACTAACTGATCTTTAATTTATTTAAAAATTATTTTATAGAATCTGCATTTGTTTCCTAATCCATATATTATGTACATATTTGTCAAATATGTGTTTTAAATTAAATTAAAATATTATTTTCATTTGAGAATTTCAACAACAAAGTCTTAACATATTTAATTTATTTTTTTGCACATATTGCGTTACTGGACTTCTTAAGACTATTTAAGTAAAGTACTAAAAACAATGAACGATGTGCCGCAATGTAGGACAAGACTCTTAGTTTGTCATGTGGAAATTGATTATGGTAAATCGTATCACAGGAAACCATACGATATTGTATACAAAAACACAAATATTCTTACCCAGTTATTACGAAATGTTTGATTGAAAAGTTGAGTTAATATTACTGTTCATGACACAATTTTAACGTGTTTATTTAGGATGTCACTTCAGCGTCAACGATCTTGTTTAGGTTGGTCAGAAAGTTTTTTATATGAACATTTTTAAAAGTTGCACTTTAAGGTACAATAAGAGTAGTTATTACAGTATATCTTTGGCATTATAAAATATGGCGTTATATTTTTATGGTGTACATTAAATTAAAAAATTAATTCCACAGAAAGAGTGCGCTTGACATAAAAAATAATATTTATTATCATACATCTCAATAAATATATCAGCGGGAGATTCTTATACACCCGAACTTCGCAAAATTACAATAAATATGCACAAACAAAGTAAAAATATTTCTGAAATTACAAGAAATATTGGCAGATTTAAAAACATTCTGCAAAATGCATTATTATATTAAAAAAAGCGTAAAACTGATGAAGCCGTTAGAAGAAATGCACGGTCAAAGCAGACCTCTAGAAGGGAAAATCGTATTATAATTGCTTAGGCGAAAAATAATGCCTAAATAACACCATCGGAGGAACACGAAAGATCAATTTCTACAAAAAAAATTTGCCGCGGACTACAGGAAAACAACTTAATTGCGTATGTCGCACAACACAATCCTTTTGTTTTAAAAAAGAAACTAGCGGCTCGCCTATCTTTCGATAGAATATATAGAAATCAGAGTTGTCAACCCACTGGGTAACCCAATTAAACCCACCCAGGTTTTATTAGGTATTATATTTAAAGGAACCCGGGTTGGTTTTTTTTTATTTATAGGTTTTTGTATTTTAGTTCTAATTAATTCGATCCGTTTTTTAGCTTAAAACAGATAATAAATTACATCTTTCTTTTTGCTTGCATCCTAAGCCGTCAAAAACCCAATAAAACCAGGTGGGTTCAGTTTTTTTTTTTAAATTGGGTTTTTGCCAACACTGATAGAAATAAGCCAATGTCATTGTGGAAAAACATTTCTTGGAGTGATGAATCTAAGTTCAATCGATTTGGCTCCGACGGAAAGAAGCATATTTGGCGCCCTCCGAAGCAAGACTTTAATCCACGATATATGTTGAAGACAATTAATAATAGTATGCGCAGCATGGTATGGTGTGGTTCAAATAGTAAGGATTGATTCTAAAATGGGTCAATATACAAGCACATTTTGAAAAATCATATGATTCCAATCGCTGATGAAAACTTGTGTATGAAATGGATTTTTATGCATAACAATGATCCTAAGCACACCGCATGATTAGTAAAAAACATTTAGAAGAACAATCAGTTGACGTTTTACCATGGCCAGCACAAAGCTCAGACGGCAATCCACTTGAAATTTTAGAAGATGATATTGAAAACCAAGTTAAGCTAAAATAACTAAAAAACCTTCAAGAACTCTGGGAAGTGGTTCGAGCGGCGTGGAATGGAAAAATGTCAACGATTGGTGAAAATATTCCAGGAAGATTAGATTTGGTGATTAAACAGACAAATCATTTCAAAACAATTAAACACAAATGATAATTTTGTCCACCTTTTATGGGGTGACCAAAATTTTTTAAATTTGTAACTTAGTGTCATTGTTTGTTGAATTGTTTTATTTAAGTTCCTTAGGTTTTATACTTTATTTGAAGTGTATCACAATTAATATCTTACAGTCATTAAATAAATTTAAAAATGAATTCAAAGCGATTAAGTAGATGTGCTTATTATAAGAATAACACTTTAGGTGGCACAAAAACAAATAAGATCAGTAAAAGGGAATTTATCTCCCAATTATAATATGCATAGTAGAACCCACTCTACTTTACGGTGCTCATATTTGGTGGACGGTATGTAGGTATCAATGTCACTGTAAGGTAATAGACAGGGTGCGCAGTCAAGCTGCCGTCCTGATCACCACTTCAATTCACTCCAAACAAAGCTTTATTTGCTTTACTTAACTGGCTCCCCACCGACCTTCTCCTAGGGCAGAGGGCTAAGCTGGCGGAGGTAAGGCTAAATGCAGTTAACTCCTGGCTTAATCTGGATTTTGGACAACCTGCGATTATTAGGGATTTTCGGATGGATTACATGGTTCCTCATAATTTTCTCGATAGGAGATTTGACTGTGATATACCCACGAGGGAGTTCTGGTCTGTCGGACAGGAATTTCCTTATAACGTTCTTGAGGTCTATATCGATGGCTCTAAGATGCAGGGCGGAGCGGAATGTGGTATATATACACTAGACTGTCTTATAGGTTGCCTGTCCATTGCAGTGTAATTCAGGCTGAAGTCATGGCAATACTAAGGAGGGTTGAAAAAAACCCTGGTTTAAAAAAACCTAACCCACCGGGTTTTATTGGGTTATATCCTGCTTCCAAATTTCGTTCATTTCGACAATATATTTTGTTTGTTATGAGATAAACGGTCGGTATATAAAGTCGTACAGACAGATAAAATTTTCTTTTGCACATCGCAAATGTTGTTAAACAACTGTTAGAAATGATCAAATGCCGCACCCGTCGTATTCTCCAAACATTGCTTCTTTTGCCTTTGGCTGTTTCGACGGATACAATTCTTTTGGTATGTCAACAAATTACTTCTTTTGAAGAAATATAAAATCAGATTCGAAGTGGATCGTCTCAAAGTTCGAGAATTTTTCTGAGACTGAGTTTGGATACTGGCTCAGAGGTGGGGAAAAGATGTAAGCAGTGATTTGATTCGATGAATTTTTTAATTCATTATTTCTTTCGAGCTAAAAGAACGGACCGAATTAATTTGTGCTCCAAATACGTAAATTTTAATTACTTTTATTGTAAATAAACTACGGAATAAACTACGTAAATAAACTACCTTTAATAAAAAACTCACCCGGGTTTTTTTAAATATAAAGCTAATAAAACCCGTTTAGGTTAATTGGGTTACCCAGTGGGTTGCCAACCCTGATACTAAGGGCCGTGCAATGCTTGTTGCATGACGGTATTTTCCATAAGAATCTTATGATCATTTCGGACTGTCGAGCTGCGATTAGTTCTCTCGCGAACATTACCTCGACGTCTATCCTAGTTCACGAATTTCGTAGATTTTTCATGGAAATCTCGGTTCACTCGAAGGTAACTCTGATATGGGTTCCGGAACAAAGGAATATCGTCGAGAATTGCTTTGCTGACGAATTAGTCAGGATGGATACTGAGTTCGATACTATCGAGCGAGGGCCTATTATTGGTGTCCCGAATGCCTCGGTTAACCTGGATATTTTCCGTTTGGCGTATGTCGATGCTCGATATCTGCTGCGAAGAAATGTCTACGCTCCCTAAGCCGCGTGGCCATCCATCAGTCTAAATGGTCACTGCCTGATTAGGAGGCATGCCGATAGACTTGGCATTTCATCGAATGATTTTTGCAAGAGTTTTGGTTTCGAGAAGGAGGAGAAGACTGTCATTCAAATTGGAGTCAAATTGGTTTCCTGTGGAGACTGTTCGATCTCCGTGTTAGTATTTATACTTACGGCATCACAATGGACCAAATCCCTGGCCTAACTGAAACTCTTTCCCTTTAGGGGGTCCACCGCCTTACCTAACCTATGTACATATGTATATAGATTACCGGGCAACGACGGATAAAAATATTGAATTATTTATATTACTTACACACACACACACACATATATATATATATATATATATATATATATATATATATATATATATATATATATATATATATATATATATATAATTTATTTTTTTGTTTTGTTTTTTAATTTTTATAAAATTAAATTACGCTTTAAGCAATATAGCGCCTCTTCTGTACTCTGATAGTAATACAGATACAAAAAATTATTTAAGTTTATTTGAAATCTGATAATTACATGTTTATACTTTTATTTGATTTTTATTTTTTAATGACTAACAAAAACAAAATTTAAATTTGTTTAACCATTAAAGAATCAATAACGGTTCAGTTCCATTATCTATTAATCATGTTAATGACTTTTACTTAGCCAAGATGAAAAGTTAAAGAATAATAATCTTCGAAATGCTTTTCCAATAATTAAAAAAAATATTTTTTAAAAACTCTTAGAATAAAAAATAATATTAATTAATTCCCATAAGCAAAATGTCTGGCGTTTCTTCGAAACTCAAACCTTTATCTTCAATTATATGTCGAGTGTGTTTTAAAATAGCAGTGAATTATATGATCACAGCACATTTTTGTTTACATTTAGAATGTGAAACGTACCTGATATTGTCGTCGCTCAAAATTTACTTCTTAAAATCAATACAGTATTGATTACCTGGTAGTAGAAAGTAATATGCTATATTAACTTTACACATATGTGTATATAATACATACATATGTATACATTTGTACTAAAGTATGTGCATATGTATGTAAGTATATGCGTACATAATCATATACTGTGGGTTCTAATAAAACGTAAAAGCACTTTATTTTCTTGTAACCACACGTAATTGTTGTCGCCAAATGTTGTCCAAATGTCACTAAGTGACAGCCTGATGATCGCCGTCTTGGCGCTCACTAACTCTTTGCTATTCCCCATTCTTACGTTGTTTTCTGTTTTCTTTTATTCACTGCTTTTGAACAAAGTGCAGTCTGTGTACTGTTATTATACTCATCAAAATTGTCTAAAGCGTTGTAGACTTTGTCAATCCTTTAACATAATTATGTGTCGACAGCGTGTTCAGACTTACTAGTAGATATCACTGGTAACTACACTATAAACGAGTTTAATCAAATGCGACAACAATAACGAAATAAACATTGTAAAACTCTAAACATTTCAAAAACTATTCTATGATGATGTGCTGCTTGCTACTCGTATGTATGTCACCACCACCTAAGTTAGGAGCGGTTTTTTGACAGTATTAAATCGAAAAAAAACCCTATAAATTTTAAACTTCACTTTGGCCATAAATACTCATCATTGTTACTTGACACCTCAGTTGGGAGATTGTTAACACACCGTTTGGATTTTGAAACCTTTATAGTATTTTTTATACTTGTTCTTGTTGTTGCTGTTTTTGTTGGTTTTATTATTATACAGCTATTGCTATTATATTTATATTTCTTTATATGTGATTGACAAGAACCTTATGTGTTTTCCAAAGTAAGAACTATTGCACAGTGTTTTAATTTCAAATAAACTTTGGCCAAAAATTGAAGGTGTTGTCGTTGACGAATGAAACTTTGCATGAATTGTTTTTGTAGGTTAAAAAGAAAAAATACAAAGTCATGTAAAAATAGGCCAATAAAGCAACTCCACGCACTTTCAGTACATCCTTTTTTATTTTATTTTCAACTTTTATTTATCCATTGTATCTTCATTAGCATAAATGAACTTTTGAAATCTTAAATCCAAATAATATGTTATACATATATAGGGTGGGCTATTTAAAAGTTTAAATTTAAAAATATGGCAGCCGTGGCTGGCCTTACAGTACCCCATTCGATGGGACCAATTTTCGATAACTTTTTCGAGTGTATGGGGTTTTATCTCGGCAAGGGCAGCATGAATGTGTGCCTTCAATTGTTCAATTGTTTCTGGTTTGTCAGTATAACACTTGTCTTTAACGGCACTCCACAGAAAAAAGTCCAACGGAGTCAAATCGCAGCTTCTTGTCGGCCAACTGACATCACCATTTCGGTTCATTAAACGGCCATCAAAGGTATGGCATGAGATGTGTTGCAAGTTGCACCTTCCTGTTGAAACCAAACATTATTCACATAAATACCATGAGAAGCGGGCACAAAAAAATCGGTTATCATGGTGCGATAAGTGTCTCCATTGACTATAATGATTGCGAAATATGAAATATGGGCCAATGATGCCTCCGTTCCACAAGCCACAGCAAACAGTCACTCGTAATGGGTACATTGGCTTCTGTAACACCACGGTTGGGTTTTCTGAGCCTCAAATACGGTAATTTTGCTTATTAACGTACCCACTAAAATGAAAATGAGCTTCATCTGAAAAGATGATTTTAAATAATGATAAATTTCCAATAAATGATAACGTTGTTCAAGCGTATATCGATTCATTTAGTTCAGTGCAGGTAATATACTGAATTTTGTGACAGAATAGAATGACATAAGAATTTTCAAATTCGAAATAACTGCTGGTTCGAATTTAAACTTTTAAATTTCCCACCATACATACATATTTCACCAATGATTAATAAATTAAAATTATTTACTGCACAAAATTTGCTATCATATAGACCTTACTTTTCTCTTTTTCGACGGAATACAAACGTATCACTTTTTCTTATGGCATGACTACTATAATTTGGAAAACTTCGCTATTTCTCAATAGAATTCTAATTCTTTTAATAAAACCATTTGATACTATTGTTAAAATTTGATCATTTTAAAAATTTGATTACATACCATACATATACATACATTAAATATGTATTAATCATATATATATTTATAATATAACTGAAATTACTAATAACTAGTCGTGCTAAAACTTAAGAACGACTTGACTTATTTGAATGCTTTTTTTACCAACTAACAGTTCATATTTATATTTATTGAGATCGATAACATTGGCTATCTCTAATATGATTGGAATTTCCTCCGGTTTTTAAATGTAACTTGTTTCCAAATCAGTTTTAATATAAAAATAATATAATTTGTTAATGCTAATATAAAAATAATGAATTTCCTAAGCGCGAAAGCGCGACATATGCTAGGTAATTTCTGACGTTAATACCTCAAATTTAAAACGACTTGTGATTTATTTTCTGTTATCGCAAAACCAAGACGCACAGGAAAGTTTAGTCGTTTGATAGCGAATGAACGTTAACCGGGAAAGAGTTCCAATTGGATATTCAACACGGTGGTCAAGCCTCTACTTATGTATGGTGCGGTTGTATGGTGGAGGTCTCTGGAGAAATCCACATATTGCAGGATCTTTGATAGGGTTCTGCGGAGGCAGCACTGATGATTACAGGTGCGCTCAGATCCACTCAATCGAAGGTCTTGTACTGCTGAGCTGGTTTACAGCGGACCTGATGGCTAGGCAGATGGCGGGCATGTCTGCGATAAGGCTGAGGATGGCAGGGGCATGGTCGGACAGGGTCTACGGGCATGCGGCCACCTTTAGGTATTTGGATACGATCCCTGAGCGGATAGATTAATGCACACCCAAACCCTTCTTGGATAGAATGTCCTCCGTGTGCATCTCACCAGAACCGGTAATTGGACCCGGTACTGTTGAGATTTACACGGATGGATCAAAATCTCCGGAAGAGGTTGGGGGCGGCATCTTTATTCCTGTATACGTGGTGAGGGAATCCTTTAATCCACTGCAGTGTCCTACAGAGGGAGGTTTTGGCGATAAAGAGAGCAGTGGACTAGTTGATGTACTACGGGTTATATGACAGTGATATCCGAATCTATACGGACAGTTAGGCTGCGATCAGGGCGCTCTCCGGTGTCTACTCGACATCACGACTGGTGTGTTAATGCCGGGCATCTCTGAACGAAATGGTGAGACATTCACACCTGGAGATTATCTGGGTAAGGGGTCACTCGGACACCCGGGGGAACTTTGTGGTAGACGGACTTGCGAGGGCTGGCTCTCTCCTCAGAAATGAGGAAATTGACCACTCAATTGGGATGCCACTCTCCTCTTGCAGACTTATGGTCATGCGGTACATGTTGGGCAGGGCACAGCTACAGTGGGATGATGAACCCACGTGCTCTGTATCGAGGCAAATCTGTCCCCTATACGATCGGCCTCGCTCGGAGTCTATTATATGGATGCCGCGACTTAGGCTGCGAACTCTTGTGACTGTGATTACTAGTACTGGTGCGCATGCGTGCTCGACGTGTCTGGCTACCCGTCGTAAATAACTAACTAACTAAGATAGCGAATGACAAATCTGATTTTTTACCGTTACTTCCTTGGGAGCATACGGCTTCCACAAGGCATCACCATTTTACACGGTTCATCGCTTAGTTCTTTTAGATTGTTGTGTTATTTCTAGGATAATTGTGTGTCGCCAGGTGATTCTTCATCGACCGAGTGACATTTTGGGAATACTATCGGGACGTTTTCGAATAGTGTGAATAATCCACTCCATTTACTTTTCCTTTTATAATATGTTACGGGTTCCTCAAGTTTGTGTTTCTTGTAGTGTTTGGCCATAATATTCGGCATATGATTCTGAGGCAGCTGCTGATGATTACCTGGACCTTTGGCGTAATGTTATTCTCCATACTGAGTGCATTCGAATGAATGCTGCTCCTTTTTTATTTTTTGTTTCTACGCACACGTTTATAATCATTGCACTTACTAGATAACAGAAGCTGTCTACATACTCGTCTGGTTGACCTTGTAGCATGATGTTTTCCGTGCTAGTATTGTTTATTCTTTTTGCCTTGCTTATCTTGATATATATCACAAGTCCAACACTGCAAGACAATCTGTCTGCAGCTTCGACTGTGTATTGGATAGCTAATGCGAGTGTAGACAAATGCCATCAGCATAGTCTAAATCTTAAAGTTGGCGTGATAGACTCCATGTTATTTCCCTTCACTTTTAACAGACTTTGCTCATTATGTCATCGAGTGAGATGGTAAATAGCTGAGGTGATAGTGTATATCCTTGTTTAACTACAGCATTGGTGTGGAAAGGATGACTGATGTACCTTTTGTAAAGAACTGAAAGTTCTGCATCCTCGTACATCGCTCTAATTATCGAATTATTTTTTGGGGTACACCTTTTGCTCTTAGTGCTTTCCATGTTGTAATTCGTCTGATGGTATGATATCTTGCTTGTTGTATAATTATGCGAGAGTGTTGGCCTGATCTACGCAGCTTCTATTCGGTCAACAAGCAAGCTTTAGCTTGTTCGTCTTGCAATATATTTTCCATTTTGCTTTGAAGCCTTCCCTGTATTATGACTGCAAGTATCTTATATATGGTGTTAAGTAGAGTAATTCATCTCCAATGGTTACAGTCTTTCAATTCGCCACTTTTTGGTAACTTTACAATAACAGCCCTTCTCCACGTTAGAGGCAGCCTCTCTTCCTCGCATTCTAATGCGATGTCAACGCGTAGAATTTTCATCTTCGCTTGCCGCCTTACTAATTTTCAATTTACCAATCGCCTCTTTAATCACTTTCCGAAGGAGGGGGTCGCAATAGTGAAATCAGGATAGTGTAATCGTAATACAGTTATAGTAATAGTGTAACCGTAATAAAGTAATCGTAATAGTGTAATCGTAGTAGTGTAGTTTGTAATAGTGTTGTCGCGGTTGTGTAATCGTAATAGAGTAATCGTAATAGTGTAATCGTAAAGTGTAACCGTAATATTGTTATTGTAATAGTGTGGTCGTAGTTGTGTAATCGTAGTAGAGAAATCGTAATAATGCAATCATAAGTGTAACTCCGATATTGTTATCGAATTAGTAAAATCGTAATAATGGAATCGTCTGATATCCAAGCTTTTCTATGTTGTTGCATTACAGCCAAAAAATTCATAAATTGCCAAGGTAAATGCGTGTCTGGTTGCTGTAGATAGAGTCGTCTTCGTCTTGTGTGCTTGATGGTTCTTCTTTGACATTTCATTTTGATCTTGATTGCGTCTATGATGAGTTCGTAGCTACTGCCAATGTCAGCATCTCTTCTGCTTCTGATATCCAATAAACAGCTTTTGGATCTTCTGCTTACGCATATGTGGTCTATCTGATTGCGTGCTTTGCCGCTCGGAGATGTTTATGTAAATTTGTGTATACTCTTACACGGGAAGATGGAACCACCCATAAACTAGTTAAAATGTCTTGCACAATTATATTAATCGCTCTCCGTGGATGTTAGTTGTGCGTATAATATATTCATCTTAGTTCTTCAGCGTCTTCCATTGGGACAAATACGTTTAAATCATCGGTACAGGAGAAATGAAGACATCCCTTCTTTTGTATTTTAATGATAGTAACTTAGTGACACAATTCGTAACATTTTTAACAGTAATAGCATATTCACACTACACTTTGAATAACGTTGCTTGCTGCTAAATATAATTGCACAAATCACCCTTGCTCACACAACATTTTTTGCGTGATTGACACAAATTGTATAAATAATATTATTGCTCAAAGTTATTTGCATACTTTAGAGAGATCAATTTATTAAATTTGCAATGTTAAGTGTGTAATAAGAACATTTTAATTAAGACCTAAAGAGTATGCTTAAATTATATGACCTAATATTTATGCTTTACAGCTGACGATGAAAAAATCAAAATTAGAGACCACATTCATTTTTTTTTTAGTAATAAACAGGGCAATTCAAATTGAATGATATACATTTTGTATCATACGCTCTCAAAATTCTGTATGGGGGATTATGTAATTTGGCTTATAATTGGGGGTAAAATTATGAAAGAGAGAGAGTATGACGAAAAAATCCCGTCGATTGCATATGCTATAAGTCTCAATTCGTATAGCCGAGGTTGGAACAAATTGCGGTATTTTACTGTAATAAGACGTTTTTTTATATAAAATTACCTTAATTCTTTATAGTTATTTCAGCTTTCCTTACCAATTAAAAATTATTATTTTCTTTATTAAATCACACGCCTGCATTAAATCAAGCACAAAAAAATAATTTTGATCGGTGAAGACATTTTTGAGTTTAAGGGAATCTTTTCCGCCGAAACAGTTTACTTATAAACATGGTTACAAAGCTAAGCAAGACCCTCTTTCGAACACAGTTAAATTCCATTTTTTAGCGGCAGCTTTGAACACATCAAGAAGTTTTAAAGCAAAGATTTATAAAGGCAAACAAGTAGTATTGCAGACTAGTGAGCAATAAGTAATTGGCCATCACATATTAATGTTAGTAGCAATTAGCAATTATCAATTACAAATTGTAAAATTAATCGTTACCTTGAGTTCATAAATTACTTTAAATTTAAATTATATGTCAATCGTTATTATCAACTCTGTTACCAATGTTACAAATTTATAACGTAGACATTACATCGTTTTCATCAGTTGAAGCGCGGTGTAAAACTACTAAGTTTTGCAATATAATAAAACAAAACTTCACACATCTATTTATTGGTAAGTGCTCTCCAAAAAACATTAACAAAAAGTAACAAGCTCAAATTCTAGAACGAAAGTAGGGTAAATATATACAAGAAACCGCATATTTTCAGTTTCGCACTTTTCGCCTAAATAGAGAAGAATTTACATTCTTAATATTCTTCTTTGATCTACTTATTTTCTATGGCGCTTTTAAAGCATTTAGACGTACTCTCTACGATATTTGTTACCATAACGCCAATATGTTCCTCGAAGACCAATCATGTTTTTCCTGGCGGTTTTTTACTATTATCTAAAAATTCTGGACTGCATTGTGTACTTTATGGTGGCTAATAATTGACATAAAATATTCATTGGAACAGCCATTCGTTGACGATTTTAGCAATCTGGGTTGCATCACTATCTTACTTAAAGACGACTTCTTCTTTTCGGTAAGGGCTAACTATATTGTAGACTCGATAGCTCAGACTCATTATAGATATAAATAAAACGTAAAGCATGCATGTTATTGTTGTCAACGACTATCCATTGGCAATCTGAAACGGCAAAATGAAAGAAATAAACAAGTTCGAACGCTTAAGTAATACAACCAGGTGAAAATAAGGTGAAAGAAATATGGCTGTCGGCACCACATATTAAATAAAAACGCTGACCACGTCACCTTTGCAACTTTGAAGTGCAATGCACAAGGAAAGCAAAACATAGGACGCTCCAATACGAGGTGAGTTTACTACTGTTTCACAAATTTGGAAGCATGCCCACTCCACAATTTTTTAGTCGGAATGTTACGTTAGGCAGATAGATTAATATACTGACTGAAAAACTGTAAGGCAGGTATGAACCTAATTTTGTTGGGAAGAAATTACATAGAAACGATATAAACATAATACTTATCTGAAGCAGCACAATATATGAATATCTGAAGAAGCATCTAAATTCTTCAAAGAACGAACACATATCGAAAGAACTAAGCGGCAATGGATACATTTTCTTGAAATTTTTACCGTATCTTTCTGTATGTAAATTCCATGCAAAGCAAAAATTGATATATATATCTATTGATATGTATGTTCATCTTGAGAACGGTAAAACGGCAATTTCTCAATTTTGTCTAAAAGACTTCGTAGCCCATACAAATCCTCAGTCAAGCAATGGGTGGAATTCGATAAGTGAGCCTCTTATTCCAAAGATTAATGTTTTAATAGTTTAAGAACTGTAAAAGTAGTAGTTTCTTAGTTTGGTTCGAACACATTCGTGGACAATACACATCCACAGTTAAAAAGTGGACGAGATGGGATAAGCAGGCTCGGCATCTCCCATTCATACTAAATACGTATTTTTTGTGGTGAAGAACGGTAGATCTTATTACACAAATTTCATCGGGTAAGAGATATTATATCTTATATACATATAAAAATGAATGTGTGTTTGTACGCATTTTTTTAAATTCTGTATAATGAATACCTCATCAAAAATATTAATATTTTTGGAAAAATATGGGAACAAGGTATTTAAACCAATGAGTCTAATTACGTCTTAAAGGTATTTACACGAACTCATGCTATGATTGTGAATTGAAACATTTTATTAAATAATAATTTATATTATAAAAGTATGCGAGTTATGTCGAAAATTTAACGAAATGAGTAAATGAGTACTTTGGGTAATTAAGTAAGGAAAATTTAAAAGATATTTCTGTTTCGGGGAAAAAAATAAGGTAATTAAGCTAATTAGGTAATTAAACGCAGAGTTTTACAAGAAAATGAAAGGAAAAAAACGGGAAATGAAAATATAGCCGAACAAACAGGAAAAACAATTAAGCGGATTATACTATACATCTAAAAAGCAGAACCAATTATATTGAAATTTTTTACAACGTCTTTCTAAATCGATTTAAGTATGAAAGTTATTTATCAACCGACAGTGCATTCAGAAATCTGAAACTCGATTTCTAATTTGGTTACATATTGTCCAGCAAGAAAAAACACTCGTCTTCAACAGAAGTGTACCTTACGGTCAACAGGGCTTTAAATAACATATTGATATTTTTAGCTTCAGTTCTTTTGAAAATTGGTAATCCTTTTAACTGAATTTGTTTCTGTGTTTATGTTTGCTTAAAAATTGTCCTTTATTTCTTGCATTATTTAAATAAAACTACACTTAAGAGTTTTATCTTCCAATATTCCAATATCATCATTAAAAAGACGGCTCAAAAATTGTTCTGTATATAGATGCACAAAACGGACATTTTTTAGGGATTGAAAAAAAATTGCACTCTCATTACGTATATCTATATCAGGGTTTTTTAAATATTTTAGTAGTGTGTATGCTTTCTGTATCTTTTTTTTTTTTTTGTTCTATTCTGTATATAATGAATCTGAATATTGTCTCTCCAAGAAAATTTTCTACTGATGAAATTTGGTGGCATAAAGTATTCACCATCACATCTGCTGTTGAAATAAATGGTAAATACTAAAGGGTCCGCCAAATAGATTTTTTTTTTAAATGCTATAAAAAAAAACTACTGAATATTTTCTCAATATTTTTATTTTTTATTTGAATATACAATCCTTCCGGTTAATAATGGAAAATAATTTCATTCAAATGGCTGCCTCTGCTGCCCATGCAGTAGCCTACGCGATCGGTTCAATTTTTAAGCACATTAGCGATTGTGTGCAGCTGTATTTCACCAACGGCTTCACGAATATTGTCGTTTAAAGCGTCAGTTGTCTCTGGCTTGTTGGCGTAACACTTATCTTTGACGGCACCCCACAAATAATAGTCCAACGGTGTCAAATCGCAGCTTCGAGGTGGCCAAACGACATCAGCTCTGCGGCTAATAATGCGATCTTCAAAATCAGTTTGAAAAACATCGAGTGTAGCTTCGGCTGTGTAGTACGTAGCGCCGTCCTGTTGAAACCAAATGTTGCTAATATCCTCCTCTTAAATTTTTGTGAACAAAAATTCGTTCAACATGGCCCGATAACGATCGCCATTGACTTTAACGGCGACTCCTTGCTCATTTTCGAAGAAAAATGGCCCAATTATGCCAGTGGACCACAATCCGCACCAAACAGTGACTCGTCTTTGGTGTATCGGCTTTTCAATGTATGCGTGCGGGTTTTCTGTGCCCCAAATGCAACAATTTTGCTTGTTTACATACTCGCCAAGATCAAAATGAGCTTCATCTGAAAAGATGATTTTTTTTTTGGCAAAATCGGCATCTTCTGTAAGTCGATCGCAGACCCACTTGGCGAAGCGAAAACGCATTGGATACACAACCATATTCGTTCAGCGGAAGGATAAAACTAATTATCTGTCAAATCAGACATGAGCTAAGTGTTACATTCACGAAATAAGCACTAGTTGAAAAAGAACGTTAGGTTGCGGACCTTTTATTATGGCGAGATAAGCCTTCAACTGCTAATATGAAAGGCTGTAAAACGTTGAAAAGATTCTGCAAATCTTGGATGCATCCTCGCTTCTAAATCAAATAGGCTTTACTATAATGAACTCTTTAATAATATAACTTTCTCTAATATAACGTTCTCAATTGGAACTAAGAAGTTCCAATTCAAGACAAGTTTCTTTATTGTACCCAGTTTTACATATTCTTGCAAACCAAGTTTTTTTTTGCAATTCAATTTTATTACGAGTTCTTTTTTATACGAAAAATATTCCCCTGAATTCCCTCAAAAATTTCCAACGGTTACGGGATTAAAAATTTTGCGTAATTCCCGGGACAGAAATTCCCTTGAAGAACACTATTCGTTATAGATACTATGTAGCTTTCTTAAACTTTTTTAATTTTTTTTAAGTAATTATAACCCGACAAATAACTTAACTTCAAGCTTTGTGACAACAAAGTTATTATAATATAAACATTAAATAATCCAGTCTTGCATTACATATATTTGTGTTCTTATAAAGCGGTGTATATTTAGATAGTAATACACATAACAGGCCATTCATTAACTCTGTAGGATGACACATAGATGGCGTTATTAGAATCTTATACATACGATTTTAATTTAGTACTAACTTTCAAACTATACGTGTATAAATTTGACAGCAATCCGACTATTGATTCGTGATTTATAGCATTTTTTGTGAAGCAACTTTTGTTATTTAAAAAAAAAACTTGAAAAGTGAATTTCGAGTTTTGATAAAGCATAGCATTTTGATGAAAAAAAAAAAAATACAGTGGAAACCAAACAATGGCTTAATAAACAATATCCGAACTCTGCTAGATTGAGACAAATGCTAGAGAAGTGGTTTGCTAATTTAAACGCGGTCGTACCAGCATAAATAATGCAGAGCGCAGTGGACGCGCAGAAAGTTTAAAAAAACTTCACAAATTAGTTATGAACGATCACAAATTGAAGTTGAATGAGCTACCTAACACTGTAAAGATATCAGATGGTAGTGTTTTTACCCGTTTACACGAACATTTGGGTATGCGAAAGCTCCATACAAAGCGAAAGCCGCGTGCGCTCACAGGCGACCAAAAACAGCAAAAATGAAAAAATTGAACGAATTGGGCTTAGAATTGCTTACCCACCCACCGTATTTTTCAAATTTAGCCATCAGCAAGTTTTTCCTGTTTTCAGATCTCGAGAGAATGCTTGCTGGAAAGAACTTTAAGTTCAATGATAAAATAATCGCTGCAACTGAGGTCTATTTTAACGAGAAATAGAAATCGTACTATAACAGTGGTATCAAAAAATCGGAAAATCGCTATGCTCGTTGTATCGTCCTCAAAGACGACTATGCTAAAAAATTCAAAATTTTGTTATTTCTAACTTATCCTACGAACTTATTGAATGACCTGTTACGAAGCCGTTAAAATTAAATTTTTAAATAACAATACAATGAAAAAAAAATTTGATTTTAAAAGTATTGAGAAACCCACTACTTTCCTAGCACTACATGCCAATACAATATGTTTTGCAATTCATAAATCAAATATACACGTACATAGGTACCATACATATCGTTAGCTTAATTTAGAAAAGACGAAACTAACCATTTTTTAGAAAAATGTTTTTTGATTAATTCTGATAGAATATCCTAAAATACTTCATCTTAAACAAACTATGAAAATCTTTGAAAAAACTACGTCTTTACAAACAATTCAAGACAAGACGTAAGTCATTTCAAATAAAAACTTAAACGAAAATAAACGCAATTCCACGCATACTCAATCCCCGCTCATGAAGTGTCACAATTTGTCCTTGTTCATAAGTAACAAAGGTTTCTCGCGACCCATACCGCGCAGATATTATTTAAATTATAAATTATTACAAACAAAAAAATAACAATTGTGATACCTTCTGATTAGATTAATTGCTTATTAATCACTGACCTTATCATTTTGACGCATTGAATTTTATACTTATTTACATATTTTTATATACCAAAGGAATGTCTTGGAGTACTCTTCTGATTCTGTGGTTATATTCGATGGGCGATCCAAAACCTTTTTTTGCAACACCTTTTTTTGTAATTACATTTTTTTCTGAATAAATAAATTTAAAAAAAGTTATTTTCCGAAGAAAAAGTAAAAGGTCAGAATAGACTGTTAAAAAATGAGTTTTATTTTACCGGAAAATTTAAAACTCATTTTAAAAGTTTTATTTTTTCTCCTATTTATAAGCCTCTAGAGTTTTAAGAGAAAAAAATTCAATACCCTTATTTTTATGATCTAGTGAATGTTGTCCAATGCATCTCTGCGACACAAATAAGCGTTCAAAGAGGATTTTCTACACTCAAATTAGTGTTAAGAGGTCTGAATCAAAAATGACGAATGAAAAGATGAGGAAAATAATATATTAGCATAGTATATTAATTCCCATAATATTCCATTAAGGGACACGGGGACTCTATTTTTAGACTCATTGAAAGGGGCCTACAGTTTAACGCCGTTTCCGAATGGTAAATGCATTAGAAAAGTTTTCAATAGTAGTTACACTCATAATAACCAGTTACTGGCTAATGTTATGAGGTGATACCGCTGTTGAAAAAACTTTTTCTTCTATTCAGATGGTCTGGCCTGGTATTGAACCGAGGACCTGCTGGTTGGTAGGCGGGTGTCATACCTTCATACCACAGCGGTACGAAGAAAATACTACAATTTTTAAAATAAAATTTATGAAAGGAAACTCCAAAAATAACTGTTATTACCGAAGAAAAAATAAATTTCCCAAAATGAGTGTTATTTGTTAACCGAAAAATAAAACTCTTTTTTTGCCAATTTCAATCAACTTTTAATTTTTCATTCAAAAATAAGTTTTTCGACTGATCTTTGTGTAGAGAAACTCAAAATAACCGTAAAAAAGACTTTTTTAAATATAACTTATAACCGTTACAGCTCCAGGCTTATTCACCATTAACATTCTAACTGTCTTATTATAGGAAATCATTAAGATCTACTTCTTGTTTTAACTTTCCCTATCATATATGTACTACACAATTCGGGATAAAACCTATTTTCATCCCTTTAAGCTATGCGTGAATGAATTTATACATATAGTATGTACATATATATGTATGTATGACACTTTTAGTTTAAACAGTTTGTATATAAAAGAAAGCTGTGAAAATCATTGTTTAAACTTTAACCAAATGTTCCTCTATGTGTGTGTGTATGTATGTATGTATACAGATATGTATATGTGAATGAGTTTTTGTGGTAAGAATTATTATGTAGTAATAGTTTCTTTGATAGGCATGTAATTGATCAAGTTTTATTATGTTAAAAGCCAGGTTAAGACCATATTAACAACAATTTGTTTAAAATGCCAGACAACATGTTTAACCGTGGTGAATGCAATGTACAAACAACTACAACAACAACTATATCGACAATAGGTATCAAGTTCTAATTTTGTTGTAACTCCCGATGTTGTTGTTGTTGTTGTTGTTGTTGTTGTTGATATTGTATTTATTGCCATAGTTCTTTTTTTAAGCAGTTTTGTCTACTTCTTCAAACATTAGAAAGACTTGATATTATTGTATACGACAAAGACAGCCACAATGACGATAGCTGTGTGGTGATGATAGTAGTTATGGCGATGACTATGCCTTCTATGATCAGTTAATGCGGCGCTTGTGTGAACAACAACAACAATAATAACAAAAAAGAAGAGAAAAAAAACAACATTATGAATCAAATTTATTCTCAAATTACATGTTCTCGTTGGTGGCGTTTACGTGAAGAAGTTTATTTACCCAAATTTAACACGATTTGTGTGAATTCCCACAGGCTTAAATTGCCCGCCGATGAACGATCGTGTCAAGAAGGAACAAGCGAACGAACGGATGAATGACCATAGTGATTAGGAATTAACATTGCAAGCTACCCATGAACAAAAGAAAGAAATCGAAATAAAGTCCAGCATTAAGTAAAAATGGCAAAAAAATAGCACAAAACAGCATAAGAAGAGCTCAGTAAATATTCGTTTAGGCAAAAGTTAGGAGCGGTGGGAAAATCAACGTTTTATCCTACAACTTGACTTATTTATGCTACCAAAATATCTCATAAATAAAGCTGCTGCTTACCTTACCTCCATTGTCTTTCCCTTCTTGTAGTCTTGCAACTTACTTTCCGCTTTTCCACCTTGGAAATGTTTATACATAAGTGTATGTAAATCTTTTAATACAAGTATGTATGTTTTTTTTTTGCCGAATTTATAAAGTGGTTTTCAATAGACTTGGTAAGAGATTTTTTTTATATGAATAAAGAAAGGTGCATAGGTTCTAGGTTAAGCAGATGCTGCGACACGCGGGTTGAGTCTTCTCTTGCATCGTGAATAAATAAGTGAATGCATACGACCTCATACAAAAAAAAAAAAAATAAATAAATAAATAAAAACGAAAAAGACAAACCAAAATTAAATTTAAATGTTCAATTGGTGAATCAGTAAAACATACACTCTCAAGTAGTGTCGACGATCCGTGATTGCTTTAGAGGGCAGGCGTTATAATAGTTGGCAACAAAATGCCACTCCAAAATATCACTTGCTAGCTAGCTGGCTGGCTGACTGACTATATATGAAGATCCAACCTTACACACTCCGATCCCCGTAAACTTATCAGTGTACAAGCAAAGACAAGTCGCAAAAGACAATCTGAAATATAAGTCAAGATAATTTTTGCACTATTGATTGTAGAGTTGATGCACCAAAATCACAATAATAACAATAATAATCGATGATGCCTCGTTTTTGTCAACATCAATTTCTATAGATTCATACTTTAGCCAAAACATCACATTTAAACTTCAAGTGGTTAATGTGACCAACTAGGTTTTAAGATCTTCCATTTTTTTTTTATTATAAAACTTGTTCGAGTCAGACTAAAGAAAGTTAAACCATATGACTGCATTTATATTTACAAACAAAACAATTAACTTTAGTAAGTTAAACGATAAAAAGGTCTATAAGAAGTCATTTTATTTATAATAATATAAATTTCGCAGAGCTTTTTTCAATAAAAAAATAAGCTGCTGAAGGAACCGTCACATTTGGCAAATATTTTACGAAAAAGAAAAAAACTTAATCAATATTTTATAGAAACATCGTTGAAATCAATCATTTGAAAAAACTGACATATTTTGACGAAAACCAAATAGAAGTGACAGTATTAACAATTCCTTGCCTAGAGTTTTACATGAAAGAAAACCATAAATAGCATTAATGCAGACTTGGATATAAGACAAAAACTCGTCACACAGTGATGCAATTTCATATTACGAGTAGTCAAAAATGGAACGAGTGAGCATAAAGTGATGAAATTTCGCACACATGTTTTAATTGATAAAACACATACAAAAACCTGAAATTTGGTCAACAATTTGGTAACATAATAACTAAATAAAATTTTGTACAGACATTAGTTTTTGGTATATGGAATGCTGCGCACAGGTAGCTTTGAATTCTGAGCAAGGATATGTCTACTTTCACATTCTAGAATAACATCGTTTTTCGTTTCAACTTTGGAGTTCTTACTTAAGGTTCACTGTATTGTATAAAATATTATTTATTTATTAAAAGTAAATACTGCACAACAAGGTATTGTACAATCCTTATTAATGGTACTGGTAAAACAAAGGTATAACAAAATTTAAAAACTATATTGTATAGTAAAAATCCTAAAAATAATCTAATGAAAGTATGTAGTATTAAAAAATAACAAATTTTTAGTTCTTATAAACATTTCCATCAAGGAATTGTTAAGGCAGTCTGTACGTTCTGTTACGTTTCAGATTAGCTGTTTCTGTTCTGTACATGAAAAAACATGTATAAGTAGTTAGTTTTCCTGTTCCGTCCCGTTCCGTTACGGACCAATCTATTACAAACATCAATTTTTTTACTAAATTCTATATTTATGACAGCAAAAACAATTGATAACATTTCAAAAAGAAATTTAAAAAATTTTTAATTTTTAATAAAATTATTTGACACCTAATTTTCTTTTTACAGGTTTAAACAGCAAAAATAAAATATAAAATAAAGAAAAAATACTCTCTTTTCACGAATTATATTCTTTCAACACGATTTTCAATAGTCAGTAATTGTTTTTGAATCTTAGAGCAAATTTATAAAAATTAAAAAAAAGAAACAATTTAAACAATTTTTTATACTAAATTTAGAGCAAATAAAAATTGCATAAATCTTTCATATTTGGAAACAAGTCGCGTGTACAAAGCCTTTAAATCAGTCTCAGAGAGAAGCTTTAAGAATTCGGAGATTTTACACGTCTAAGCACGAAATAAATTCTTAAGTGAACTCTAGCACGAATTTCTTAATATTTTTCACACGATTTTTTTTTTTTAGAAACGTATTTGTTGCGTAAAAAGAGCAAAAGGTGTATTTTATTTATTTGTTTATCAAAACAGCTGATATGTCGTCACAGAAGAACTAAGTACATCAAGAAAGTAACCAAACGGTACATAACAGCAACAGAAAGTAAACAATAACGAGGCCTTTAGTATAAAAATAATTGTTAAAGCTTACATTTACAAATAAAAAAAGTAAAATTATACACACATACATACATAAATAAAATATATATTTATAAACCATACTTGCGGAATAAATTTTATACAGTGCTGTATATTCGCGTAAAAGCAAAATTAATTAAAATTTTGCTTCCTTCTCTATGTTTAACCGATGAGTTATTCAAAACAAATTCTAACTGATATTGTTCACTAAAGTAAGGGTAACTTGTCTTGAGTGCAAGAAGTTGTTTTAGTTTTTGCACTTTTCTAAATGGTCCGTCATCTAAAGCTTTTTTTTAAACTAGTGCTTATTTCGTGAATGGTAATACTTAGCTCATGTCTGATTTAACAGATAATTAGTTTTATCCTTCCTCTGAGTGAATATGGTTGTGTATACGCTTGAACAACGCTGGGAATCTGGACCTGCGATCGACTTACAGAAGATGCCGATTTTGCCAAAAAAATCTTTTCAGATGAAGCTAATTTTGATCTTGGCGGGTATGTAATCAGGAAACCCGCACGCATACATTGAAAAGCCGATACATACAAGACGAGTCACTATTTGGGGCGGATTTTGGTCCAGAGGCATAATTGGGCCATTTTTCTTCGAAAATGAGCAAGGAGGAGTTAAAGTCAATGACATTCGTTATCGGGCCATGTTGAACGAATTTTTGTTCCCAAAAATGAAGAAAAATTGAAGATATTAGCAACATTTGGTTGCAACAGGACGGCGATACGTGCCACACAGCCGAAGCTACACTCGATGTTGTGCGCCCTGTTTTTGAAGATCGCATTATCAGCCGTAGAGCTGATGTCGTTTGGCCACCTCGGAGCTGCGATTTGACACCGTTGGGCTATTATTTGTGGGGTGCCGTCAAAGATAAGTATTACGCCAACAAGCCAGAGACAATTGACGCTTTAAAGGACAATATTCGTGAAGCTATTGATGAAATACAGCTGCGCACAATCGATAATGTGCTTAAAAATTGGATCGATCGTGTAGGCTACTGCATGGCCAGCCGAGGCAGCCATTTGAATGAAATTATTTTTCATTATTAACTGGAAGGATTGTACTTTCAAATAAAAAAGAAATTTGAGAAAATATTCAGTACTTTTTTTATAGCATTTTCAAAAAAAAAATTATTTGGCGGACCCTTTATGAATCATTGCAGTTTCAAATTTCCCCAAAAAGGGGTACATGTTCGTTTATCCTTAATGACCAACTGTAACTCTAATACAGTGAATGATGACAGCGTTATACTCTTGAATAGTACTGTTTTCATCAATTTTATCATCCAAAAATAAGACGAAAGTATTATCGAAAAATTCCATGCTTATTTTTTAGTTCGTTGTATTGATGACAAATTGTTATTAAACGTTATTGTGTCACTACTTCAAATTATTTCTGAAAAAAATTTTTAAAAAATTAAAAATAAGATAAAGATCGTTTTATGTTGTTGGAGTGTAATGTGCAAAAAAAAAAACAAATTCTCAAATAAGAATAAAATTGTAATTTTTTCTACTACATTTATTTGAAATTTTCTCCGTTTGGCAAATTTGGTATTCTGAGTTTCGATTCCGTTCAATTTTTTTCGATTGTACGTGTTCTGCATTACGATCGCAGCTACGTTTTTCTAAGTTGTTAAAGTTGTTACGGAGATTTTTTAATCCTTGTTTTGTAGTTGAAAAAAATTTTTTATAGCCAAATAAAACATATTATATTATTTATTTTTATTAAACACGTAACAAAAATTTAATAAAAATATTAATTTACGCTTGTCCACTTGCATGAAAAAGATAAAGAAAACACAAAAATTTTGTGGTTTCTTATTGAACCCCTTAGTGCATGCACTCACTACTTTTTATTAAAATTTGCTTATTTTTCTGTTTCTACTTCATACGTTCCTATGCATTTGAGAACACTATTTTCTTTTTCTTTTTCTTTCGATTCGATTTTCTTTTGGAATACCAATTTTCGATCGAAACGTAACTGAATGCGGAGACGTAATCGAAACGCAGAATAGCGGTGTATATGTATTTAAATGTGAAGTATCGCGTTGCAAATCGTTTTCTAACTGCCACCCAAACATTCTAGAAGTTAATCTACGCCATTCTTACATGTTTCTCAAGGCTGTCTGATATGTTTTATAAGTAACCTATATAAGGATTAATATTTTATTTATTTATTTATTTATTCATAATTCGAAAAAACAGTACAACAAGCATAATTCTTATCTAAGAGCACTGGTCATATATTAAAATATTGATCCTTAAATAAAAAAAAAACAAATATAATTTATCAACTGAATATTCGATGGAAGTTGGTTCCATGATCGAATAGCGGTAATATAAAAATGCCTCTCAGAAACTTGCTTCCGGTATTCCATTGTATTTAGCTTGTATCCCCTGTTTGACCTTGTGAATTTCAGCCTATTATATCCATAAGTAGGTTGTCCAGTATAAATAATCTTATAGAGGAAAATTAGGGAACGGTATATTAAAAGTTTCTCCAACGAAATATCATAAATTTTCCTAGAAAAATGTGAGACATTGCTATATCTGCCCAGTCCAAAAATACATCTGGCGATGTTATTATAAGTCACATTAAATTTCTTTGTAAGTTTATATGTTTGTTTGTTTGTCATTCAGTCACACTTAAACGTCTGAACCGATTTTATTGAAATTTGGCACACAGATAAATCTAGCTAACAAAATTTTGATACGGTATGCTATTTTTCAAATTTGGACCGGAAAAAGGTTAAAATCATGGGAAAGCTGGCCAAATTATATCTTATGAGAATTTTTTTTATTCAGTTTGTTTATGCGTCAGTAACGCGTAAATGGTATTTGGAGCACAGATATATAGAACCAGCTAACAAAAATGCAGTACGGTTTGTTTATTTTTTAAAGTTCGACCTGGAAGAAGTTAAAATGTGGAAAACGGGGAAAAATAAGTCATATAAGTAATATATGGCCTACACTTAACACGGTATTAACTTAACAATCCTAAAAGTGTGTAAAAAAAACTGAGAAATTAATTTTCTTTTTTTATTAAAAGAAAATATGTATGTATGTCAGTTGGATATTTCAATCGTCGCAGAGAGAGAGCACTGGGCATTCTATTAACTAAATTTCGAAAAAAAAGGAATTTCATCAAAATCGCCCATACCCACCACCTTACAATTCTAATCAATTTGTTCGCATAAAATTTTTTTCTGCATATTGTATACATTCTTTTCTGTTATTATATTGTACTTGAGTGAGTTCCGTTATCACACAACGTTTGCAAACAGCTTCACTCCTCTTCTAAGTGTTAGTACAATCTTCAAATCTTGACTAAAATATCAGAAAACATGGCACTAAATCACAAAAACACCTTCTCTCTCTCTCTTCAGTCAATTGGGGCGCAGATACACCTAAAATTTATTGGGATCGGTAAAAGGTGGTATAAGGAAATATTTTTACGAAAATGAATACATCTAAAAAGATGCAACAACCAACATTTGAAGCTATAAACTTAATTATTATGGAAGTTGTTCTATAATTCCTGGCTTGCGTCAGGGCTACTATCACCCTGCCAAGGCCGTATTTATTTGAAAAATTCTACAAATACCATGCTACAATGAGTCAGATATATAATTCAAATTTTGACGGCAACTGAATAGGTAGGTCGTGCAATGTACTAGAACTGATGCCAGTGAACTATATAAGCCTCGACATTCTCTTTAGTCAGTCAGTTATAATTTTACAGTCATAGGGTAAAGTCGTACTAAGTGTTGAAAAAAATTGTGTATTAAGTGGAAGTTAAATAAGTTGGACATTGTGTATAAAGTTAATTTGGAAATAAAGGCTGCATAAAAACAAATTCGCTACGTTTATTTTATTTAACACAATTTAAAAGAACTTAAACGTTTTAAAAAAGTTAAAATGTATCAATATTAATATTAAGTATAAAATATATTTGTATATTATTTTAAGTTTTTATTGTTTTTGTATATTAAGTTGATAATTTATCTGAAACAATTGTTATGTTTATTTAAACTTTGAAGTTATCTAAAATACTTGGTACTTTTGCCAATCAGATTTGCGTTTTATTAGATATCAATAATTTTGTTTTTTTAATCTATCTATCTAGCAACTGTTTCCTGCTTAAATTCTATGCAATTCTTTTATGAGTCTGTTATACACTATTACAAAAATATACATTGGTAGTTAAGGGTTAAAATGTAATCAATTGTATCTATAGCTATATAATTTTGTTTTAAATTAATCGCGAAATATATTCGATATTAAAGCAAAACAGTTGGTAACGTTATGGACATTAAAGCGCGATAGTTTTTTTGTCTCAGTACCAAGCCCAATAAACAACAATTCCAAAGTGAGAACTGCAGTAAAAAGTATTTATTTATTGTTAAAGCAAAATAGTTTTTATTTTTTATTTGTGTTTTTTTCTGGGAGAGAATAACGTAGCAAAATATTAAATTTGTTTGCTAATTCTATTCCTTCATGCCCAACCTCTGACTTGTTTTAACAGTAAAACTAAACATTTGAAATTCTTTGATGCGCCCTATATGAAATTTTTTGAAGAAAACAGATAGATATTGTTATTGACTTTTGTTGTTTTATTTAGGGTTTGTTATATAAAATACTAATTTCACTATTGGTCTCAAAATATACACACATACAGACACACTTTAATGAATTAATTAAAATACGATAATTAAAACTTTTATAAAAAATCAAGAAGTAGAATAAAATCTTAACTATATGCTACTATAACCTGAAATATTTGCAGTTTTCCAGTTCACAATAGTCATGAGAAATTTCTTTAGAAGAGGATCGATCTTTTGATAGATTATAACTTTAAGATAATTATGTAAGATTAAAATTGAATAAAAGAAATGTATTAACAAATTATTTTTTGATTTTCTATTTGGGTGTCGTCAAACATGTATCCACAAGCTGTCATGACTAAATTGATATCTGATCTGACAGTCAATAATTCAAATGATTTTTATGAAAGAAGAAAAAGTCAAAAGCAAAGAGTCATTATAAACAAAAAAAAAAAGTAGAAAAAATGAAATAAAAAAAGGAAATGAATAATAGTATGGAATATTAATAATATTCAACATTTTCATGCCAATGTCAGTTATTTAAGTACGTATGTATATTTGTATGTATGTAAGTAAACAGTGTGCTAAATGAAGAAGAGTTGAACGTTTTAAACTAACAGACTGTTTATTTTTATTTTTTTGAGGTTATGTGAAAGGTCAAGTTCGTGATCGCATTCAAACATTTTGGCAAACATTCAGTATACTTGCTCTTTAAAGGCCATAGAGAGACTTTTCATTCAAAACAAAATGACTACGAAAGTTAGTACGACGTTTTCGTCATCGAAATTTTAATCATCAGAGACTACAAAAGAAAAATTGAAGATGAACGTGCCACCGCCGCACCACGAATATCTTTTATAAGTACTGATACAACTATAACTGCCACTGCATCTCTTGTATCAGGGTGTCTGCAGTAAAATTAAGGAGTTTGTAACGTAGAAGCGTTCACTCGTTCTACTGCAAAAATATGTGTTTAGTAGTGATGTTGCCAACATTGTCGTAGACATTATTTTCCTTTTTTATTTTTTTCTTTGTATACATGTTTGTCTTGCCGCACAGTTGAGCAGCACAAGTTGATGGTATTGGAGACAATTCGTCTCATTGAATCGTGCAACTGAAACCCGAAACACCACCACACTTTTCGACATCAACATACATGCATACATACATATACACATATACCATTTTAGTTGCTAACGAAGTTCTTCTCCAGCCCTCTAGCTTGTCTAGTTGGCTTATTCGTTAGCATTTTTGAAATCGTGAAAGTTGACAAAATTGTCAAACGGTGACATGTTAACGTATATTCCCCTCACTCTAAATCATAAACATTAGTTCGATTAAATTTTTTCCTTCGTTTTTATTGTTTTGCTCTTTTTTTTTTCTTTAAAATTTTAATAGACAACCATCGCAGTTCACTAGTATAATGGAGCATCACTTCCCTCCAAACAATTTGATGAGATTGATAGACAAAATAAAACTACTAACAAATACATCACCATGACATCAAACAACATTTGATGACCTATTCAGAAAATACCGATTGCTCCAATTTGGGAGCAGTATTAGCTCACAACCACAACGAATTTAAATAAAATGTATGTGAAATTTAATTTTCCCACAAATCAAATTGCAACAAGTACACAACTAATAACAATGAATTCTGTCATTCTGTAAAGTCACTTTTATATTAAAATTTAGCATCGCCAGTGAAAATATTTCAAATATTTATTAACAAAATTAACTACAGAAATTTTACGAAATAAGAACATCAGCTTATATAACGTATTAAAAGCTAATCATGTTTAAAAACGTTTCATATGAAAGCGGAAAACGCTTTTTTACTTATTATCTTTGATAGGATTGCTATTGCTAGTGTAATGAAATAATAATAAAATGAAAAACTGAAATGAGAATTATTCAACAAACAAAATTATAAGATCAATTTAAGTATTTTTTTTAATATTATTAAAAACTAGCTAAAACCCGGCGTGCTTCGCTGCCCCTATTTTAATTATTATCTTATTTACCATTTTTCCCCTTTTTCCCTATTTATCCCTTACAGTCGAAATTTAAGCATTTGCCTATTAGCTCTTTACTATTCTCTCTTTTCAAACAAACACACATTGATTTTTACAAAGTATATGTCTATATACATAAAGCTTTTACCCAGTGTCCTTTATGCAATACCTACTTGTTCAATATTTCCCGCTATTTGGCTGATGTGGATATATAACGAAGCTTTAGGTGTTGTTTTTCACATATAAAAAATTCCATATCTAGCATGATTGCAAAGCGCCACGCCCACTTTTCTAATCTCGCCCAGTTATTGACTGATTATGTGTATTGTCCACGACCTTGTCTGAACCAAATTTAGAAGCTTCTACTACTATCGCTTGTATGAGAGGTACATTCCAATTTAACCAATTAAACCCAATTTTCAACTCATGATTTGTATTGACTATGAAGTCATTCAGACTAAATTCAGAAACATTAGCTTTAATCGCTCCTATTATATACAAAAATCAATATTTAGTTTGTATTGGTGGTACCATGCCCACTTGTCTAAATCCACCCATTTATTGACTGGTTATTTGTATTGACTATGAGTTAAGGCCTTTTCAGAACTGTTTCCATTTTTGGGAAAACAGGGAAAAAATTTCTTTTCCAGGGATTTCCGTTACATACGATGTGAAACATCTATGGGAAGATCTAATTTCACGACACAAACCAATCACAGAGCATCATCATCGTATATTTTCTTCTATCTAAATGTTACCCATTTCTAAGTAAATCTGTTTTGTTTTTTTTTTTTTTTGTTATTGACTTCTTTAAAAGAAAAAACTTTTCTGTCATATGTACAATTAACTTTTATCGAGTTATAACGCCTAACCAAACACAGCTTTATTTTTTTGTTCTAAAACGACATATAGTATTTTTGTAGAATAATATTTATCGTTGGGCTGTTTATAAACATTTTTGTAGTTTTTCGTACTACATCCTTAGCATTATTGTTTATTGGTATTAATAATGCGAAAGAATTACTGCAACAATGTTCTTCCTTTTTATATATCGCACACTAAATCATGAACAACCACAACTAAAAATTTTCAAATGTTCAGCAGAGGCAAAAAACTGTTTTAAAACATTGCTGGAAACTTAAATTGATCGGTTATGAAGTTATGACAAGTTATAAGGTACTACCACTAATCAGTCACAGTGTTGTCCATAAGATTGGTTTGTTGCGTTGCAGCTATGGCGTTAGTATAAGTCATTTTTACCTGAATTTATAGTTGATTATGTTCAAGCGACGCAAGTAACATAACAGTAGTTTACTAGTTAATGAAGGCAGATATGCAAACAAAATTTTTATGGCCGTTAGAGATTTAATCAAAAAAATGATTTTGATCAGTTTCAAGTTGTGACTGTTCATGACTTAGTATGCGATATATGTATATATCATTTTTATCTACCACTGTTAAGTGTATGCCATGATTTATATAGAAAACACCATCAACTAAATTATATTTCACAAATTTTTTGGGACCATATATTTCAGCCTTATCATAAATATTCCCGGGAAAATAATAATAATTTTCCTGGGGTTTTATTTTTCTCGGGAATAAAATCCTCCAAAAAAATCAGGGAGAATAGTTCTCGGAAAAGGGAATTTCGAATTTTAGTGTTGAAATATATAACCTAATTTTAGAGCACACTTTAGGAATTTAAGTTATAATTTATTTATCATACACTTGATATAAAAAATTTATTAAGTTTACACCTCTAAAAATATGTGAAGAAAACAGAGAAATATTTTTTAATATTCAATTTGAGTATAAGTCCGTCCTGCGAAAACGATTTTGTTAAATTTTTGTTGAACACAAGTAGATCCAGCTAACAGAAGTGCAATAAGATATACTTCTTTTCAAAATTGAACCTGGGAGAGGTTAAAATCAGGAGAAAACTTGTAAAATTCTTAAGTTTTGTTTTAAAATGATATATTTTCTTGTTTTAATCAAATAAAGACGTACGAGTAAAAGAGGAATTTTGGGTTCATACTTTATTCATACAAAATAAGTAATTATTATGTTATATCTTGGTAACTGTAAAACATAGAACCCTCATAAATATATCAACGTGAGACTTCAAAGCTGTTTATTTGATATGGTCTAACATATTGTTAGGCCTTTTTGACTGCTGAATAAAAATTTCTTGATGTAATGACCTTTTGAACTACTCTAAGAAAACCGTTATTTTTGCAAAAAGAAGCTTAAAATTTTTTAAGACATGTGCGCAGTAGCATTATCAGTAAAACAAAAACTCTAATTCTGTGTGGTGTAGGTACCGCCATTTGCACCTACCACCTAAGGCCTCTTTTTGCTTTTCGTGTGGAAATATTGACAAACAGATGGTTTATACAAAGGTTTCTAAGTAACTATGGGTGTGTAAAGCTAAAAAATGCAAATGCTTACATTTTCCAGCACAACACCCTAACAATATTCAGTGGTATTTTTTCTCAAAAGTTTTTATCACATCTCCTCCCTTTATTTGATTTTTATAGTACATACTTTTTTTACACGGGAAATGTTTCCCATCTTCGTAGTTGTTCGGAATGAGGGAAAAGGAAAAAAACACAAAATTTCCCGGAAAAATCTTATTCAGGATAGGGAACTGGGAGTAGAGAAAAAATATCCAGGGTATTGTTGTTCATGATAAGGCTGTATGTAATTTATTGACTTAAAAATAGGTATCATTTGCATAGACGAAAATTTATATTTTTAAAATGTGCTTAATGAATTAAGATGAATACAATAGGCGGTGGAGACACATAGGAAGTGAAGCATATGCCTATTAACAGATGATGCTATTGTGATCGCCTTGTGTCATGAAATAGTTGCTTCTAGCGGTATTCCCAGGAAAATAAGTTTTTTCCCTTTTTCCCGAAAATGGAAAAAGTGTGGGAAAAAAACCCAAGTGCATACTTACTTACATATCTAATGAGTTACCAGTATGTAATATTTTAATTTTTATAAAATTCACTGGCAAATTTAATTAATCAACAATACTTGTATATATCGATAAGCATTACTATTGTATAAAGGATTATAAATCAAAAAATTTTATTATGACAATTATAATACCATCTGATTATTATGGTAAGCTGTGACACTGTTTACCGTCGAAAAAAAATCTCAAAGTGACAATAGTGAACGTTAAAATCTGTGTGTTGCTACACGAAATTCGACACAATCTTTGCACGATAAACATTTCACGAGTAATTTGGAATAAACAATTAGTAAACAGCGATCGATCACCGATTACAAGTAAACTTTTAGAAGGTTTGTTTTTATGTGTTGTCAATTTGGTTACAACATCTACATACACACATATATTAATTTAATATGTACTCGTATGTATCCGTCCTTTGTTTAACCAGAATTAATAAGTAATTCCTTAAAATAAAAATCACACCATCTCACAGTGCCAGATTTGAATAATTTAGAGGGACTAAATTCAATATTACAAGAACGGGTGGAGATAATCCAAAGATTTTTAGAATACGTTCTTTTTATGAAGTAACACTTCTTTTGTGAAAATATTAAAGTGGGAGTGGCAATAAAACGCCTACCTCCCATACAAATTTTATACGTAGTTGAAAAAATAATATACTTAAATTTTTCTAACTTTTAACAATTGATATTTATTTTTAAAAAACTATTTCAACCAAAAAAATTTTTAGTGACATACTTTTTTTATATAACTAATTCGTTAGTTCCTATATTAACATATATTCGTGTAAATAAAATTCTATATTATTTTTCATCATAATCGGTGAAATATATATCAGTTTAAGGTGGCTTGCACAAACTGCATGTAACTGGATCTGATGATGTTAAAAGCCTATGAATCAAATTAGTATTTGTTTGAATTCTTCATGTTTTTGTGGTAAAATGTTCAGGATAATTTCTAGTGTCCTTGTTTCTAGTTTCACGATCATCTTCGGACTTCTGTCCAATAGGAAGTATACTCCTTTCTATTATTTCTTTTCTATGAAAGAGAACCTTACGAACTCTTACTGGTATGTTGCACAGTGAATAGTTTTTTTTAATATGTAGGTTTTGTAGTCGTTACAAATTGTTCGAAAGCTATAGGATTGATTGGATAACCCGAACTTATACATGCTAGTATTGTATGAAAATATTTAATGAGTTCCACATTTATACTTGTAATATCTGCTGATTTCTCAATATTTCGAGAAAACGACATGTTACCGTCATTAAAGGTCCCTGATTTGTCTCGAGGCACATGTATAAGCAAGCCTCTTTCAGTTTTAAACTTACTTTGTATATATAATTTTCGTTTAAATAGTTTTTCTTTATTTTCATCTCCTCTCGTTTGCAGTTTCTTTGTCTCTATTCTATACGAAATATGTAACAGGCATTCCGTAAAGCGAATCCAAGCATGAAGAGGTAGACAAGTAAATTGATAGAGCACTACAAATGTTTCCATCAACCATGCGTAACACTAATGTTGGTTTCACTTTAAAATTTTTATTGAACAATTTTACAGTTGTTGGTACAAGTGAATTGATTTAAGTGAGTGCTCACAAGTGATATTTCGATTGAAATTGATTCTTTATTCTCTTTGGCCAAAACAAATTTAATCGGAAGGCAGTATCTAGTGGATGAGGGAGCAGGGTTCTTCCAAAAAATAAATTTCTATCTAAAATTAGTCGACTCTATAAACATTTCAATAGGAACCTACGAAATACTAAAAAAACTTTGGTCGCAACCAGATTCTTCCGTGAATGTTTGTTTATATTAATTTTGTTCTACACCATCACAATCCCATTTATCAATGAATCAAAGTTCTCAGATATTGTTGAAAAAACTTCTTCTAGAGTTAAGCATAGTTTCAATGCAGTATTATCCAACAGTGGCTATAGGCTTATGTAAGCATAAGTTTCAGTGATAATAATATTATGTGTATAGCACAAACGCATTGATTTGTTTACGAGATCATAACAAAGTAATGTCTTAAAACTAGAATGTATAAAATGTTGTCTTAGCATACGGTAATTATCAATCATAAGAGTTAGAGCTGCATCAAGAGAAAGGTCGATTTGATTACTTTGAAAACCCCTGTCTTTTTAATTGCAGTACCTCTTTTCGAAGAAGTTGCAATTAATCCCCTAATGATTGCAGCCAACGTGGGCCAGATGAACGAATTTTAATTTGAGCTGCCATTAATATTTGTTCATGGTTTGAGATATTTAAAAATTTCTTAGTTCTTTCGCAATAAGCTTATCAATTTTTTTGTTTTGCCTCCTACGAGTTGTTTGTGTTTTGACATCACAAATAAACCATTGAAAATAAATTTTGGTCCCACTATATTTCCGGATATAAAATTAAAAACTCGGACATCTTTTTCATTTTCCTTGGCCGACAATTCGAAAATTTCACTATTAAAAATTTTATTGGGCATGGTGAGCCTTTGGGCTTATTTTTTCCGGCGGCAAATTTGGGCAGAAGGTGTTCATGTTCCTACACATACAATTAATTGTTGGTTAAAAGCGTACTACTACGCTTGCTATGTTCACTAAATACCACAGAACTCACTATTTTATTCTTCACTTAATATTTCGTAATTAGGAAAAAACTTATCTGAAATATCATGAATATTGCTCTAAACTTGATCGTAAACCGCTTATCTGAAAACAAAATTTAAGGATTATATTTTTAATGTATTGATTTCTAAAGGAATTTTGAAAAAATGACATTAAATAGCAAAGTTTACCTGCATTAACCACTATGAAAAATATGTAGAGTACAAAAAACCTTCAACTTTTTGATACCGTTACATATTTATTGCTTACAATATTAACTTTTAACATTGTTTTTATTGTTACGAAAATAAAAATGCCTAAAAAAAGAAAACACACCACATCAACCTGTAAAACTGTATTGTGATATTTTGGTATATTTGCTATTAATGTGTCGCCCTGGTAATGCTGTGTTTATTTGTGTATTTGACAGCACCCCAATTCGACCATGTTTGCCTGTTACATTTGAATTAACGGATATAAAATAGAGGATATGAGAGCGTTTGAGACATTTCTGGAACTTTCCATACTGTAGGCAATTAGGTATACAAAGAGGCTGCTTTACCTACGTCACAGTTAGTTATCATTTTGTTATCATAAAAAAGTCGTGTTTAAGCGGGAATAAAAGTGTTGTATAAACCAATATTAAGCTGTTGTATTAAGATAAACTGCATAAAAGTTATAGTGTAGTAAATAAAAACCTGTAAACAACAACAAAGTGGTGTTTATTTTATTTGAACGCAACATAAACGAACTCAAACGTTTTAATCTTTTTAAACATTATTAATATCATCGCTTTTTTGAAAAAGGAGACAAAATTATTTATTTATTTATTTATTTTTTTTTTATTCAATTCCCCAAAAATACTCGTATCAGACACTGTGCACCTGTGTGATTTGGTCAACTGAATTAAATATACAGTAAATAACTAATTAAGTATCAGATACTCAATCCATACATTTCTTTTTAAACCTTTCGACCCCAAAGTTGCTCATAAGCAACTTTATTCGTTTTATTTTAAACAAAAGAGGCCAACTTATAGTTTTATGCATTAAATAAATTAACTGTAGTTTCTGAAATAAGAAAAGCTACAAAAAGTAACAGTTATGATGCTATTGACGTAATTAAGATATTTTATTTAGTGTGAAGTCAAACGAATTCATGCTGTCAATTATTAGCCCACAAAAGATTATTAAGTAGGAATATTTTAAAATCATATATCTAAACACAAAATACATAACCTTATTTATAAAAGGTTAAATTTAAATAACAAATTAAAATATATTAAAATACATTTTAGTTTCCAGCATACGGACCAAAACAACCATCAATAACTATCGATCTAACGAGGCAAGTAATTCGAAATCTCCTAAAAATTTTAATTTATATTTGAACATCACAGGTATAAATAAAAAAAATATGTTTAAATAGTTGATAAAAATGTGTGGTCGTAAGGGTTAATAGAAGTCTGTTCAGTTTTGTAGAGCGAAAGGCAGTTAACAATATTAACATAGTATAGTATTTAAAATTAAATTCTTGAATTAAATCAAAAACATTTTAAGCAAAACACAAATAAAATTGTGATTCGTTTTTTAATATTGAAAAAATTCGCCAAGTGGTGAAACAAAATTAACAGTGAAATCTTATTTAAAACTAATTTACATTATTTGTTTAAATACCAATAAGAATGCAGCAGGCGCGAGATTGAACGCTTATGACCTGCTAGACCACTTAATGTGCGCCTGAATTGGCACGAAATGAAAAAGGAAAACTTATAAAAATATATTTGCTTTTAAAACAAGCATGTAATCTACCCATGTAAGATTTTAAAGATTGGTTTTCAAAGAATCAATCTGATTTTTCTTGTGGATGTTAATTAAAACGAACTTTTCATTATTTTTTTGTTGTGAGCAACAGATTAGTCATATATATTTAAATACATATTATTTTAACTAGTGTACTCAACGGTTGACACAATCAGCTGCATTCTTCTAGCATTTAACATTTATTTTAATTATGTATATAACGATTTATGTATGTATGTATGTATTTAAAAATTAACCACCATATTCATAAAAGCCTTCAGGAGATTAAGCGTTAATTGTATAAAAACTACTAGTGCTAGTACTGTTACAGCTGGCACTAGTACAAACGGGTATAGAGTTTTTATAGAAAAACACAATTACTAGAATTAGTTCACATAAACCACTTGTAAACTTATAGAATTTATGTGTAACCAAGCAATGTCATTTCAATTGTCTAAAAAATAATAATTTAAATTAAATTCATACATCAGTTTTACAAGAAATTATTAAAAATTAGTGATTCGGAATAAATAAATTTCAAAGAAAGTGCATATAAATTCTCAAAGAGTTTTGGAACGTGAAAATTTTGGAAAATAAATCTAAAGGTTAAGAAAGTGTTCTGAATAATATTTGTCTCAACTGCAATGGTAGAAAAACGCAATGACGAAAACCAAAGAATTACCAAAGCTTACATTAAAGTAAAAGCTATAAAGTGGTTGATCAAAACTAAATTTACAAGAAGCTCCTCAGAAGAGTTATTTAAAATTTTGCCAGAGAAAATTAGAGTATAAGTACTTCTAGGGGAAAAATATAGGTTAGAAGTGTTCCACCAAGCAGTTTCCAGAATGCAGCTCTGGCTTATTGTAACTTAAGTGGTTAACGTAAAAGCCATTGCTGTAAACTTCACTGCCTCGGAGGCTTTTTGAAAGCCATTACTGAGGAAGGGGTTTTTTTAAATGTTTAAGTTTTTCAGTAGTTATGCGAACTTTCTCCATTCAAAAGAATTAGTATAAAAGTCGTTCTAAAGCTCTCAGTAGGATCAAACTATACTAGTACACGACTAGAGCCAATACTACTAGTAGTCTTTCAAACATTCTCAATGCTAGTTTGAGTATTAAGATGGTATAGGAAAGTTTATAGTTGAGTACTAGTGCTGGTGACTTTTATACTAGTTTAGTATTAGTTGGAAGTATTTTATTTAAGTTTTAAATGCATTTTATTTAAAACTTTTTTTATATGTATTTTATTTAAAACTTTTCATAAAACATTTTCTTTAAATAGATTTATAGTACAGTCTTATACATAAAAATGAATGTGTGAACCGATTTTCTTCACATTTTACAGTATCTTTCTGTATGTGTGGAAGCAACAATAGGCTATATAAATTTAAAAAATTTCAATTAGGCTGTGCCACGCCCATACAAAGTGAATATTTATTTGTCTATATCTTCAAAATGGTAACAGAAATATTCTCTAAATTTGGCCCAAATAGATTCATAGTCAATACAAATCTTCAAGCAAAAAGAGTGCGTGGTGCTTCTCATATAAAGTAAAGACTAATCTTTTTAAAGGAACAAATGATTGAATTTTACCACAAGGGGAAGAAATGAGGAAAAAGGGCAAAAATTTAACTAAGCTAGCATTTAAGGTAAAGGGTTTTAGCTAGAATAAGCCTAAAAGTATAAAATAATTTTTTCCAAAACATTTCTTTAAAAAAAACTAATTTGTATAAGACAAATATATGCAGGAGATAAAACTATTACCTAAAAAGTACACAAATTACCAGCATTACTCAATTGTAAACTTTTCTATACTATCTTAGTGCCCAAATTAACTTTGAGTGTATTTGAAATTCACTAGTACCATTACTTCTAGCTGCGTTCTGGTATAGTTGGATACAACTGGGAGCTTTTGAATCACTTTATTACTAGTTCTTGTGTATGGAATAAGTTACTAAAATTGTTGATTAGGTTCCTTTGTAAAAAAAATTAGTTTTTGTATAACTCTTTTTTAAAACATTTAGAAAAACTTTAAATAACCAAGGTTTGTACTAATTTTTATTTAAATTACAATTTAAAGCAAAAGAACAAAACAGCAAAACAGGACCATTTTTTCAAGGCTGGCTATACCTTATAAAAAAATGTAATGTTTTAAATAATATATGTAGTTTAAAATGTTTTAATTATTGCACAGTAGATATTTTATTATTTTAATTTTTTAATCTTGGCAAGCGTTTGGCTTTAAACAGTCTTTTTCTTTCGCAAAGAATTTAACATTTAAGCCATTTATAAGTCGGTAATTAACTTGCCAGTCAATACAGTATACAAGTTTTAAAGCTTTGTTTTCCATGGGTACCATAAACATTAAATTTGTTTATTATGTTTTTATTTTTTTTTTTATAAATTTTAAATTAAATTATTTTTTAGACACTTCAAAAGACCCAGCAGACTAAAATAAAATGTAAAAATAATAAAATACAGTCTAGCCAGTTACTTAGAGAACGACTTATCGTTTTGAAATAGTGTCGCTAACAGCGGTTTAATATGGCAACCCTTTAAAAAACAATAAATTTAAATAGAAAATTTGCATTTTACATAAAAAAATTTTATTTTTCCCAATAAAAATAAAATGATAATTATCAAAGATTCAAAATTAATTTCAAAAATATAATCGGATTTTTGTTTCGTTATACAAAAAATTCGAGCAGTCTATATATAAGTGGTGTATTAAACTAGTTCTAGTACTAGTATTTTTCTAAAAAAAAACTTAAATCCTGTTTATAGTAGTGCCAACTGTACTGGTACTAGTAGCTTTAGTAGTAGTAAACAATTAATGCTTAATCTTCTGCAGGGTGTACATACGTTGTTAATACATACATATATTATTTTGTTTTTTATTTATAGGTACCCAACAGACCACTTCACAAGCAAAATGTAAATTAATTGTAGAATAAGAGATTTCCTATAATTTTTTATAAGCATACTTATTAAAAGCTTATTTAAGTACAAAAAGTGAACAGTTTGAAATACTATTTTAAAAATGATGACAATACAACTTACTATATATTTACATAGTTCAGATAACAATTTGACAAACATGATTTCATTTGACTTATTCTCGATAAAGTTTTGGAACTGTTTTTGAAAAAAAAAATTTTTGTTTTTTTTTGTCAATGTTTAAAAATATTTATGTACATATGTACATGTGTCTATATATTTTTTTCGGAATTTAAAATTTTTTTAGAATTCGTATTACATCGTTACCTTAGTTCCAACATGTTCTCTGAAGTTAAATGAGATTTTTTGAAGCTTTTTCTCTTTTTGTCTATAAATTATCAATTGGACTGGAACTAGGGCTTTATACTGGAAAATCAATCGCCCGAATCTGTTGTTGTGACAGCCAATCTCTACACATATGTATTCATATATTTATATTCCTCAGCTTACAAAAATATTACGAATGTAAGCTTTTTATAAGCATGATTATAACACTTTTTTTGTTAGCATATTCTTTAATTAGACTTCTAAGCTTACTGTATATTATAAACAGCAATACTATCGCAAGGGTTCAGTTTTCGTTATTAAACATTATTTAATAAGCCCTTTACAATAGTACTCACAATACTTTTCTAAGCTTAAGTCTTATGTTAGTAAACCTTGTTATAAGTTATTCCTAAATCGGTTTTGGTTTGTTTGGTAAACAAAAAAATTTATTTTCTTTCTTTGTGTAAGTAAGAATTTTATAATGGTTTTACTCCCAAAGTACTGAACCGATTAAGATAAAATTGTGCATATCTGTCCAGAAAGAACTTTTAATCCATATATGTACGTATATCTTTCCAAATCCAATTTTCCAATGCAGACATACGTGTTCTTTGCCTTCAAATATGTCTATTATGCGTGCCGCTGTGGTATGGTAGGTAAGGTAACCGCCTTCCAACCAGAATGTCTTCGGTTCAACACCAGACCAAAATATCTGAAAAATAAACTTTTTCAACAGCGATATCACCTCTTAACATTAGCTAGTAACTGGTTATGAGTATTACTTACTATTGAAAACTTTTCTAATTTATTTACCGTTCGAAGCCGGCGTTACATTCAAGTCCCTTTCAATGAGTCTCAAAATAGAATCGGGTGCATATCATTGACTGAGAGAAGTCCCAAAAAAAATGTTTTTTTTTAAACTATGTATTTTAACTTTATTGGAAATAAAATAAATATTTACCAATCGATTTGCATGAATTATGGTTTATTTTATTTCTATCATATGCAACTTTATGAATAAATAGTGAAACTGGTAAATATATAATTTCTATTTTTTGTGAATATTTGAAATCAAAAATTTCATAATTTAAAAAAAAGAATTTATTTCAATATTGGTTATGTAAATAAATTATATTAGAATTACTTAAAGCTGGCATAACTTGGTATTTTAACATGTAGCGTAACGAAATTTAATAAACCGTTTCAAAGTTATCATAAGATGTATGAAGCGGCCTCTTAAAAAATCTCAGATTTTAGAAAAAGAATTTGGAAAAAAACGTATCCATAAACTCTGAAATACTGATGATTTTTGAAGTTAGGCGACTAAAGCGCATCAAAAAAATGTAGTAGTTATTCAAAGTCAGAATATTTTTTTAATTTGTTGCATAGTGTAATTTGCATTGACTACGAAGTCATATAAATCAAATTGAAAAACTTACGCTTCAACCGTTCTCAAAGTATTAAAAAATCAATATTTAGTTTGTAGCGGAGGTACCACACCCACTTTCTAATTCATCCCACTTTTTGACTGATGATTTGCACTGACTATGATGTCATTCAGACGATATTCAAAAACTTGCACTTTAACCGTTTTCACGATATATAAAAATCAATATTTAGTTTGTATGAGGAGTACTATGCTCAATTGTCCAATTCTGATGGTTTGCATTGACTATGAAGTTATTTGAATTAAGTTTAGAGACTCTTACTCATACCACTTTGAAGATACAGACAACTAAATATTTACTTTGCATGGGTGTGACACCGCCAAGTTGGAATTTTTAAAATTTATGTCCTTCCACACATACGAAGAGATATTGTGAAAATTTCAAGAAAATCGGTTCAGCCACTGAGCTGTCTATAAGGCACAAACAAACATACACATTCCTTTATATATTTAAGATGTCAGCTTTTATCTTACTGCCGTCATATTTAAGGTAATTATTAAGCACAATAAGGAGGCGAGGGAGTCAATTATGAACCAAATTTCCTCAAACCTGTTAAGTGAATTAAGATGCATATAAATATGGTCCAATTTATTACGTCGAATTTCTTCATGATACTTACATATGTTTTTTATTAATTATTAACGTCAATGTAATTTTCTGTAGTGGGCCTTATATTTGTCTAAGTTCAAATACTATTCTTACGAAACTGTAACTATTTCAACACTATTCTGTATCATTTCTGTCTAATTCTTTCCCTTTTTTACTTCTATTCTTTCTCCCCTTTACTTATCCCTTTCTATCTTGTATTGTCTCTGGGTGGTAACGTGAACCTAACCTAACCAAACCACCTAAATTTTATCATGATTGCTACGTAATTAAAATAGTGCAATTCCGAGGGGATATTTGTATGGCGGCGAGGTGAAATTATTGACCTATTTCAACCAAAATCAATTAAGTAAAAGTAAAACTTTTAATTCAAACAACACTTTTAATAATATTGGCGAGCCCTCTGAGCAATACATAAAATATCGTTCACAAATAATTTCTTTGTGAAAGACCGAGCGTTGTCATGCTAAAGATATTTTTTTTATAAAAAAAGCAAAAAATAAGTCTACTAAATACAAAACTACGCAAAATTATAAAACCACCAGTTATATTTGTATGTGTGTACAATAATTTAAAAACTATTACAGCTTTACGTTGTCATAGCTCTTCAGATCTACTCGTATGTACATATTTATGAAATTATATTTATTAGGTTTTTTAAGTGGAATTATAGGATTTTTATAACATTTGATAATCTTAATCAGGTGCTAATCTTTACCTTTTAGTCTATTAGAGAGTTTGATCAGGCTAATGCGTCAAGTCATTAATCTTACAAATAAATTACGGTAAAAGCGAAAAAAAAGTATTAAAATCCCGATAAGGTATATCTAAGCGAGTATATGTTGTATATGGAGAGTGTAAGTAGTAGCAGCATAACCCGCATTAGTAACTTAACAATTACCGATTATCGACAGAAACACAGTTGGCAGTTTACATTCATAACCATGGTACGTATGTATGTTTGTATGTATGTAAACAGCACATTTGGACATCAAGCAGATATACCGACTTGGATACGTAGTTGAGAACTTACGAGTATGTTATTGCTTTCAGCTGTTGGTGCGGTCTTGATGTTACTAAAATACAATTTGAGCGCCTTAATTATCTTTAAGAACAATGGATTGCAGTGATTGTTTACTTACTAAACAATATCAAAATCAGATACAGATGCAGATACAAATGCAGTAAATGAACACCAATTACAATGGCAGCTTCTATGCCTAAGTATTTTACAACCACAATACAAAAAAAAAAACTATATAACTATCCTGATATAATATGGTCTCAAAAAGGAATTAAACTTCCATGTTTGTTTGATTGTTACTGGTTGGTAGTGGTATCTTTAAATTTAAATTTGGTCTTCGAATATTGTGTAGCTTAGTCACATTAACTGATTTCCTTTTTGCGCCAGGAGCAGTTGTAGAGTTGTAGAAGGGGCATAGTTATGTTGCTCTGATTTAGCAAACATACAATATTTAAAGTACATTTGTTCGAACACATATACTCGCAAATACATATTTAAAAACACGTACACAAATTCCATGCATTCTGCATACATATATATATATATATATATACATACATATGTATATTCAAATGAACACATTTGACGATGTACATTCATACATACGTGCATGCTATGCATGTAATTCAGCACCTACACTTTGTTGTCTCGTTGTGGGAGCGCGACAAGAAAGAGAAAAAACTGACAAATAAAATTGGGCATACATTCGCCAGAAGAATTAGTTTGCAATCCATTTAGTCTTCTTTCCTTTTTTTCTTATTTTAAGTTTTTTTTTTTGGTTTCTTCAGCCACTTCTTGGTTACAGGCAACAGATGAAATCCAGAGTATTAAAGTACCTCCAGTCAAATTGGTTTCTGTTGACAGAGTTAACTTAAATATGTTTGTATGGATCGTCTCTCGTTGGCCTAAGGCATTTGGGCAATGTAAAAGCTATTAGTGTGTTTTGTTTTTGAATTTTCCCAGTTTGTATACAAAATTGTACGTGTTGCATATATAGCAGGATGACTAGCTCAGTAGATGACTGTGGGTTGGTTATTGGTGTAGTTTCAGCTGGTCGTGGAGGCAGTACTAGATTTGTTTTTGTTATTGGCATTTATTTCGAGGTTACTAATTGCGGTTAACAATACAAATTTAACAATATAATCATGAAACTCCAAATAAAAACAAGCCCCTTTTGACCATGTAATGCTTCTTCTAACTTATATACTTAAGCACATAGTGTTATGTATTTTTGCTTTTTCTTTTTTTGTTCTGTAAACAATGTGATATTCTTTCTGATACATTTTGTTTTCGATCAGGACATGTGGGTGGAATGGATGTGTCCAGCATCTACATATAAAATAGAGCCAAGAATTTAAAAATACTTAACGACAAATGACTTCCTACATTATAGAACGACCTAAAATTACTATATATTTGGAAAAAAATAATTTCAAAGTTTAGACTACAAATACTATTTGTATTATAATATATATATATATATGTAAGGTTTAAGAACATATATGGTCTTGTCATTAGCGGCACACTTTCCCCTCACCTCGGCCACATCGTTATCAGTAGAAAACAGCATGGGTCTTTCATGGATATGCGTACATATTGAGGAACCACTGCCATTTGGCTACAATACAATAAGGAGGAACGAGAGGAACTGACAAAGAAAATTTGATACAAGAAGCTAGAGGACCCTATCATCAGAGCTCACTTTACCAATGCTATCAGAAGATCAGATCAGTAATATAAGACGCACACCAAGAAAGTCGCAGAGGAACATACAGGATACAGAATCACGCAGAAGAGGCCATGGATATCAGAAATTAATTAATTCTCGGACGGAAACAAAAAATAATGCGAATCTTGCTAAAAGAAGAAATTTAAAAACCTTGGCCTAAATAAAATACTCGACGCAAAGTGCCAGAGCGGATTAAAGGTTATGGAGCAAGCAATTGCTTTCAAAGCGCAAGCAGCAGCCGATGCACACCTTAGCCGCGACCTCTTCCGATCAGGATGGCAACTAACGGAGGATGGAAATGATGTAATGGCCAGAGCAAAAGAGAAATAAATTCAAATATAGGAAGACTTTTATAAGATCTACCTGACTGTCTCTAGTTAATCCCTAACAAAAATAGGCATCTGCCTTAAAATTCACGATGTTTCTCCATTTGACACCCCATGCCCGAGCATCTCAGAAATAGCGCTAGCAATCGCATCTCAAAAATCAGATAAATGGTCTGGTCCTGACAACATTCCACCAGAGTTGCTGAAGGCGAATCGTATGCTCAGTGCATAACTTTTATTTCGGTTTATATCACACTTTTGTGCTGGTAAATCCTTGCCTTCCTAACTTAAGGAAGGGAAAATCATTCTGCTACCAAAAGAGGCAATCTGTCCTTGTGCAAAAATTGGAGAGGAATTACATTACTCAGCATGGTCAACAAAGTAAACGCGTATTTCATCAATAAGGAACTGTTAGATAATGTAACACCAAGTCTGAGAAACGAGCAGGCTGGCTTTAGAGCACGTTGATCATGCCAATGCTCTGCGTATAATAGTGAAATAGTCCGTCGAATAGCGCACACTTCTCTACTTATACTTCATAGACTGTAGGTCATGACGTGGTCTTGAAATCGTTACAATGCAAGGGAATTCCACGGAAAATTATACGCCTGATCAGAAGTCTATACGACGATGCAAGCTGCCATATATGCCACCAACAGCAACTAAGCGGTCAAATATTCGTTTTTAACATGGGATCATCAATACTGTGATACTCCGTGCATCTCGAAGTTACAGGGGAATAATATGGGGGCTTCAAAGCAACCCGAGAGATCTCGACTACGCCGAGGACGTCTGCCTTCTGTACTGTAGGGAGTACCAATAAATATGTATACCGAAAACTAAATTAATGCGTATAAATATAGATAAAACCGAAGCCATCAAAATAGATGACAGCCCAATCGGGCATGCGGAATCATTCTGCTATATAGGTAGCATTATAACAGCCAAAGGCGGAACTGTTGAAGACATCACATGCCGTATCAAAAAAGGAGGGATTTGAGAAGATATGGCGATCAACATTTACGGCACGGAATACAAAGATTTAATTACTTAAGGCCGCTATAAAATCGACAGTACTTTATGGCTGCGAAACGTCGAACGCTGCTAACAGAGAACTGCAGGCTCTTCAAGCATTTATAAATCGGTGTTTAAGAAAACTAATGTGGCCAAATACCATCACCAACGAATCTCTACGGTCGGCTACACTGCAATAAGCAATAAGTTTTGAGAATCGACCCGAAAATAGTTGTGGATTGGCCGTACCTTAACGGGGCACAGCACTTGAGTGGAATCCATAGAGTAGTCAAAGAAAAGGAAGACCCGTAAACACGTGGAGACGGCTACTAGACGCAGAAACCCAGGCAATACATGGCGCGAAATAAAACCTTGAGCTACGAATAAGATATAAAAAATTATTTACGCATGTGAAGTGTGTAGCAAAATGGAAACTAGATTTTTAATTTGCCAACTCCATCTCGATATCTCAGTGCTGTAGTGAACATATTATTATTGTTAAACCTAAAAATGTTAGTGATTAATGGATAGAAATCTGAGAGAAATGGTAAGAAATACCAAAGGAACGTTGCGTGGGACTTGTGGACACTGATGCCTGTATGACGATTTATCGTCATATTGACGATTTTAGATGATTGCCGATTTTACTCTTAAAATGAAGATTTTTGTTAAGTAATAAAAATTTAGTACATTTGGAGTATGAACTGTTTTGCTAAAGTATGGCAACGTAATATTAGTCAACGTAATATTAGCCAATTGAGCTACGAATAAGAATAAGAAAGAATTTCTACTAATATTGTATATGGTGTACAATTCAGGCCAAATTTATAAGGATATTGTTACCTTTTTTGTTACCATTTAACACAATTTAAAAGTCTAAATTTAAAAATGCAATAAAACAAAAACGGTTTAAAATTTTGCCAATTTTTTTTTTTTTTTTTTTTTTTGTTATGAAGTACACTGCAATAAGCAATAGGTTTTGAGAATCGACCCGAAAATAGTTGTGGATTGGCCGTACCTTAACGGGGCACAGCACTTGAGTGGAATCCATAGAGTAGTCAAAGAAAAGGAAGACCCGTAAACAGGTGGAGACGACTACTAACGCAGAAACCCAGGCAACACATGGCGCGAAATAAAACCTTGAGCTACGAATAAGATCAAATAGAAAGAATTTCTACTAATATTGTATATGGTGTACAATTCAGACCAAATTTATAAGGATATTGTTACCTTTTTTGTTACCATTTAATACAATTTAAAAGTCTAAATTTAAAAATGCAATAAAACAAAAACGGTTTAAAATTTTGCCAAATTTTTTTTTTTTTGTTATGAAGTACAACTGTTAGAAATGATTATTTCAACCATATAGCTTCCGCGCCTAGCCTCACAGTACCCTATTTGATCTGAATAATTTTCCAGACATCGCTTACATCAATACCATGAAGAGTGGGTATAAAAAAATCGGTTATCATGGTGCGATAGGTGTTTCCATTGACCGTAATGGTTACCAAATATGGGCCAATGATGCCACTGCTTCACAAGCCGAACAGTCACTCGTCTGGGGTTCATTGGCTTCTATAAGACCACGTTTGGGTTTTCTGAGCCCCAAATACGGCAATTTTGCTTATTAACATACACACCAAGATAAAAATGAATCTCAACGTTGCTCAAGCGTAAATCAATTCATTTTGATAATATACTGAAATTTGTGGCAGAAATAACCGCTGGTTCAAATTTAAAGTTTGAAATATCCCACCCAATATATTTAATAGTACAATAACTAAATGCGTTTAACTTGAAGTATGCTAAGATCATTACTATTCCTAAGGCCAATAATAATAATCGAGGATTGAAATACTTTCACATTTGTCAAAAGTGTTTCAGCAATTGATTCACCAGCAGATTTATGAATTTGTGAATAATAGTGTTCTTCTTACTGTAAGACAATCTGGCTTTCGACCAAAACACAGCAGTACAACTGTTTTATTGGATGTGCCTGAGGAAATACGAAAATACACTGATCAAGGGGACATTACCTTTTAGTTCTTCTAGACCATTCTAAGGCTTTCGATATGGTCCACCATGAAACACTTTGTGTAATCTTTTATCGCCGTGTTTGACAGGCCGTTGTCAGCTAGTTTTTCTAAGGAATAAATATTCACGTCCTTATATTTCTCAAGGGGGGTGCCACATGGCTCTATTCTCGGTCCACTTCTTTTCATTATTTATATTAATGATTTAGTAAAGCATTTGTCATTTAATAGGGTACATTGATGATGTACAAATTTACATATGCGCTGAAAGGAGTAACTTAGATGAATGTGTGCTCAGGCTTAACGGTGATCTTAAAAGGGCCCATGACTAGACTAGTGTAAATGGTCTATGTATTAATCTCTCGAAATATAAATGCTTGATGATAACTTCAAGATCTATTAAATTACTGATAAAACCTGTGATAATCTTGGGTTACCATCAAAGGACAATCTGACCTGCTTCAGGTAGAAACTTTTCTACATTGAAAAATCTGTGGAAAACACAGTACTTTGCACCACTGAGATTCCGATTGTTGCTCGTTAAGACATATCTGGTTCCAGTATTGTTATATGGGAGTGAAAAGTTTGCTTCGTTCGATTCTGGAAGCCTAAGAAGATTAAATGTAGCTTTTAATGCCATAGGAAGATATGCTTATGGATTGTCCAGATACGACTATGTATCGGCTCTTGCAAAAACCCTTTATGGTGTGTCATTTGATGATCTGCTGAGGATAAGGGTTCTGATACGCTTACATATAATTATTAACACTCGTGAAGGTTGTTCGCTAATGTTGAATGATGTCATCGAGTTTAGGCATCGTTCTCTCATAACTGAATGACATTTCTTTATTTTTTCATCATTTCATGCATTACTCAACAGGTTAAAACTTCTTAGCATTGCTTTGCAATTTAAAACGGCTTTGTTTGAATATTACTCTCGATTCTTATACAGTTCATTGAATGTTAAATAAAATTGTTAATTAGTAAATTTTTCTTTGGATATATCCATTGCTTTAAAAGCAAATCAGCTAGAAAATTCACTGATTTGTTTTCAAGGCCATGTACAAGAATATCCCCCGATGAAAAAGTATACATTTTATGCGTACATCTTATAAAAGCTTTATTCGTTGCGTTTCAAAAAAATTAAAATTTCAAAATCGGTCTAAATCTCTTTGAGTTTGAGGTACTAAAGTACTACGAGCTACCCTAAAACAGTTTTGAAACTGTTTCAAAATATTCGAAAATGGTTATTGCATGTTCTCATGCAATGTTTCATAATTATGTTATACTATATACAGTGGTGGACACGTAGTTGAAACATAAATATAATATCTAATTTGTTAGGTTTTTTATATTATCTATTTTAACGACACTTTTCCACTAGAACGATAAGTTTGATCCCTTTCGCAATGGATTCCTTCTTCATTTAACTTTTCTAGTCAGTTTCCTCTTTAAATGCATTCATAATTCATTACGTATTTGATGCAAGAGTTGTTTTTAAAATTTTTGGTTTCGCTATTTTAATAACATATTTTTAATATCTACCTTCGTTTAATTTTTTTAATTTTATTGGTAAGTATGCTTTAAATATCAGCAGAAATTTATATAAAATTTATTCATCAGGTATGGGAAAAGGACCAAATAGTTCCGTAGAAGAAAGGAAGATAATACTTAATCTCAGAGACTCCGGAAAGACGGTAATTCTGTTTTCCCAGGTACTCGGTTGCTCTAGAGGAAAACTTTATAATGCAATGAAACATTTTGATATATTTGGAATGTAGGCAGAGCCTCCAAACTACGTAAAACCATAGCCAGCGGAGGTAAAATAGTTATAAGAGCCTCTAAGGCTAACCCATTAAAAAGTTCTTAATAGCTAAAAGTTGAATTAGAGTCTTCATATGGTATTGATATTCTCTGAGCATCAAAATTATGTGTACAGTGTATATCAATCTTTTAAAACACAGTGAACTTAAACATTTTATATTGTTTAAGAGTGTATTTAAGGCTTTACAAAATCCATAAAAAGCAAAAACAAAATTCTGACAACAACTACAATTATAATAAAAAAACAAAATGTACTGTATTTCTTACGCGACAAAATAAAGTGTACAAGAAAAAAACTAATCATAATGACGTTGAAAAACCTAGGAAGAGATACGATTTTTCAAAGGTGCTACCAGAGAACAGAGTACAACCAGAGTTAAGTTGTCGGTAAAAGAACGGGTTTTCGTACCTTCATGCACTTATAAGCTAAAAACTTAGCTAAATGTTAACCGATTTTAGAAATATTGGAGGACTTTGAACAGATCTATTTAATAGTGTACACTTCACTTAAATAAACTTAAGGAATCTGTGTATATTTCTCAAACAACACGAATTATCCAATTTATTCAAAATTTTTCAAGTTTAGAGACGTTTTTACATACTATTTTATTCAGGAATCGTAATATTTTTGGATTTATTAAAGTAGTATGAAGAAAACGATTCATAATTTTTAAAACCGGATGTGAATTGACGCAGTTATATCACCTATTGGCTAAGGTTTATATGGCAAAGCATAAGGGTGTATACTTTATTATAAAATCGCTTAATGTACGATTAAATTTAACATTTTTTTCTAAGTCGTTATTCAATCTTCTACTTAGATCTAGAAAAGAAACAACGAAAAAATCTTACACCAACAAAAATAAAACAAAATCTGTTCCGTGTTTTGGCTAAAACACATATGCTCATATACCATACCATGTAGGCTTTAGCCAATAGGTGCTATAACTACGTCAATTCGCATCTGATATACAATATATATTTATATGCGATATGTACATATGTATGCATTATTGAAGGAAAATTTTGTTTTTATTTCAATGAAACTACTGCATTTCTTTATGCTTACATTGAAAGGAGGTATTCGCATTTTTTCACCAAATGTTGGCAAAATTCCTTCTTTATTGCTGAAGTGTTTTAGACAAGATACGTATAAGCGGTGCCGTTGAAGATTTGTAAGGCCATCGGAAGTTTGCTCTTTGCGCCTTTTACCAAAAAACTGTTTGTCGGTTTAAGTATAATGGCTTACAAGATTAGCATTACCGTAAACAGAACTGTTTATACTGCTTGGGCAATGTGCAGCACGCTCTCTTAATTAGTCTTGCTTTTTTAGCTCAAGAGTTATGGGGTTTCGCATCACTCCGAATTTTTACATATTGTTACAAAAGTGTATCGCACTTAAAGTAAAATAAAATAAAAAATGAAACACGGTTTCTAATATGTTTTTGCTAAACAATAAGTCATAAAAAGGAAGACTTTCCCGGACACTAATATTTTTAAAGGACAGACACACAAAAAAAAAGAACTGTGTCCGGGAAAAAGTGGACGGGTGACAGCCCTGGTTTGAACAAACAATAGTTAGCTGAATAGACTGTTTTGGCTCATAGGCGATAAAAGTGTTCCTTGGCTTTAAAAACAAATAAAATTGTATGACCTTCGATTTTTTGAAGCTTGGAAATTACAGAGCAATTTGATGTTATTTTTTCACCAATAGGTTTTAACTTCAAATTTTTTGCGTGTAGTTAGTTCGCCTACAATATTTTTAATCTAAAACAAATCTGATTTTTTTTCGATAAATATCGATCTATAGTAATGATTTATTATAACAATCATTTATTTTCTTTGTTGTTTATTCTTACAATGAAAAGTATAAAAATAACTACAATTTGCTTAAATTGCTTTTACAATAAGTTAAAAAAATATACTTATGTATGGTAGGTGAGCCACCCGCCTACCAACCGGAAGGTCCTCGGCTCAATACCAAGCCAGACCATATTAAAAAAGAAAATAAATTTTCTACAGCGGTATCACCTCATAACATTAGCTAGTAACTGGTTATGAGTATTACTACTTATTATTGAAAACTTCTCAAATGCATTTCCCGTTCGGAGACGGCGTTAAGCTGTGTGTCCCTTTCAGTGAGTCTAAAAATAAAACCGGGTGCAGCTCATTGACTAAGAGAAATCCCCGTATTCCATCATGGAATTTTATTTAAGTATAGCGCAATTGTTTAAGTAAAGTAATAATTTTTTCTATAAAACTTTTCTTTCTTACTTGCATTCCACTCAGTACATGTAAATAAGAATTTTGAATATTTAGGGCCTTTATTACAACTTGCTGTTAGCTGAAGGTAGGACTTTATCGGGCAGATAATTTATGTGGCTTGGTGATAAATAGTCAATATCAAAGTGTTTACCTTTGAGAAAATTGTGTTTAAAGTTTTTAATTTATATATGTACATACATATGAGTTCATAGCAACATTAGCTAGCAAAACCCTTATAAAGCGGTTCTGAGTTGAACTACATATTGGTTGTCTTAAGAAAATAAAAAAAGTAAGAAAAGGAACCCAATGCAACAACTAACTCAAAACAGCAAAATATTGAGATTGACCATCAGATATGTTCTTCATTATTATACATAAGTACACTTTAGTTAAAAGTGAACATTAAGCTAAAGGGATTGTAGATTATCCTAGATTTAGGTGGAAGTACATAACTCGCGTTTACAATTTATTTTGAACTTCAACAAAATATTGGACTTTACTACCATTTTAGTACATGTACATTATTTTAGCAATTGGCTACCCTCAAGACATGTAAACAAATAAATTTGTAATTTAATTAATTTTTTAATTAAATTTTAATTACAAATTTATTTTAACTACATATGTACATGGAGAATGAATATTTATGTCTATTGTTGTGGAATTAAAGCATAGGGCAACTGTTGCACTTACTTATTTATAAAACTTTGCTAAATATTACTTATATTTTATTTTATTTTGTAGTTCTTTAAATCACTATTTATTGATTTTTTTCTAATTAAATTTAATTACAAATTTATTTTAGTTAAAATAAATTTATTCTAATTTTTTATTTATATTGTTACGTTTTAACCTTTTTAAAAACGTGATTTTATGAGTTCGTAGATTGTAGTTAAAATCAAATAAATTCTGTGTTTGGTTTTAATTAAAACCCTTTATTCAAAACAATTATGTGCACCACTGCTTGTAATCTTTTTACAGGCAATAACAATTTTTATTCTTAATTACTCTGTCTATTTATAACTTTGTAAGCAACAACAATTACTCGATAGATCTTCCAACCAGATCGTAGTTATAGCTTAGGTTCGATCACAAATTTTTCAACCAGAGGTTATCCACACTCAACTCTTTTTACTGAGTTAGCTCCAAACTAAACTGGTTTTTACTTCACTACTAGCTTCACGAGTTTACTCCTTATAAACTCTCTTCACACCATCGATGTTCTTTTTATATGGCTGAGTAAACGATACATCGAAAGCTCTCGAACCTCTCGATATTTCAGGTAGATTCCACTTCTTTCTTTTAATATATTTTTAGTTCTTTTGCAGCCATGCGTATGTAAACATATACCTCTTTCAGATTTTAGTATTTGTTGTCGCTTGTTTATTGTCTGTTACTTGTTTTCTTTGCTACTTAATTATTCTTATTGCCGTGTTATTTTTATTTACTTTACCTCTGCTAATATTTGTTGTTGTAGATTTGGTTATTTGTAAACAGCACGTATAGATGTTTTTGGAGCTTTTGTTTATTTATTTTAGTGAAGTAATAAACGCAGAGGCTTCCAATCTTATTTTCGAAACAATATGATTACAAGTTAAAATTAAATTTTAATTAGATTAAAATAAATTTATTGTAATTAAAATTTGTAAATTTGTAATTAAATTTTATTTTTTTTTAATTAATAAATAACTAGTGATTTAAAAAACTGAAAATTAAAATAAAATAGAATTTATATTTAATAAAGTTTTATAAATAAGTGCAACAGTTTCCTTACGCTTTAATTCCACAACAAAAAACAATATATATTCATTCTCCATGTATATGTGTAGTTCTTTTATAAAATTTATGAAAATATTAACTTTTTCATGTCAAATATTTCCCAATTGTGACCGTATGGCAAACATGTTTTCCCCTATTTCTATTTGGCGGTATTTGAGTAAACAAAAATGGTCAAATAAATGTGCGTAGTGCGACCACAAAATAAAATTTTGGTTGTTTTATTCAAATTTTGTTTAAATAAGGGAAAACAAAATTTAGTCAATTATTTTCCAGATATGACCGTAGTTTTAGACGTGTTTCTCAAAAAAAGGATCTGTTAATTAGTAAAATGGCAATAAGCTTGCCAGATTGCCTTGATTTCGCTTGATTTACAGGATTGTTTACAGCTTGTCAAGAATCAAGACAAAATATGGTTTGTTAAGATTTTTTTTTAAATACAGTTGCTTAGAGTTTTCTTTGTAAAAAAAACTATTAAACGTTAAGCGTTTTAAGTGTATTTGTTTTATAGTTTAGTTTATCTAAAAAATATATAATTAAAATTTTATAATATGTGTTCGAAAAGGTTTGTTTACAAATTTGTTCAAAAATCAAACTTTGTTCTTGTATTTGAAACGAAATATGTATTTGCCGTTTTGATCAATAACTTTTCATCATTTTGGAGTAAAATAGAGACATATAATAACTGTTATTAATTTTTTTTTTTTTGAGATTGAAAAAGTTGGCCATAGATTAATGAATAATTTTTACGTTTTTAAATAAAAGTTATTCTCTCTATTTTTTCGTGGCTCGTAACTTTTATTTTCAATTTATATGTTTTTAACGTGCCTGATATTAGTTATTCCCACGAAAAATTGTTGTCCTTGCTCATAAATCAAAAGAAGTTTTTTTTAGTCGCCTTTCTTGTAAAAGAAACTAAAAAATTACCTTTCAACAGAAACCTATGTAGCCGGCATTGCATGGACAATTTGAATCATTTTACGTAAAAATGGAAAAGTATAATTTTTCTCTTCCCAATTTTGCGACAAATGGATCTCTACGTCTAGTCTCACAGTTTATAAAGCTATCTATTTCAACTGTGGCTGCTATTTAACGCTCACGAGGTATTTTCTTCGTGTGCTTCTGAAGATGAATCTACTTCAAGCTCTCCAATTCATACTCTCAGCAACAGTGACATACTTAGGTTAACACCAAGCAGTGTGTCAACTTGACCCCTTAGAGGACTATATTCAAAACCAGGCAACATTGAAACACAAAATTCGAAAATAAAAGCTATGAGCAATGAAAAAAAAATATTTTTGAAAATAATTATTATTAAGCAACGTAAAAATAAAAAAAACTGAAATAAAAATTATGAGCAACGAAAAGAAATCTATTATGATTATCACTTATAGAAAATCATAACTTATTTTTATTGAAGTTAGTTAGTTAGTTAGTTACGACGGGTAGCCAGACACGCCCAGCCCACCTGGGTCCAATATTAGTCTCACTGTGATACCCACCAGTAATCCGGAAAATGAACAACCTATATGCCCGCGTCCCGGTCCGATCCGAACCAACCAGACGCATTTACAAAAGAAGGGATCTGACGATATTCACACCGGCCAGATCCGACCAGCGCACCAGCCACCCAGTGCCCAGTACTCACAGCCACAAGAGTTCGCAGCCTAAGTCGCGTCATCCCTATAATAGACTCCGAGCGAGCTCTATCATATAGGGGCCAGATTTGCCTCGATACAGAGCACGTGTGTTCATCATCCCACGGTAGCTGTGCCCTGCCCAACATGTACCGCATGACCATAAGTCTGCAAGAGGAGAGTGGCATCCCAACTGAGTGGTCAATCTCCTCATTTCTGAGGAGAGAGCCAGCCCTTGCATGTCCGTCTGCCACACAGTTCCCCCGAGTGTTCGAGTGATTCCTTACCCGGATAATCTCCAGGCCTGAATGTCTCTCCATCTCGTTCAGAGATGTCCGGCATTCACACACCAGTCGTGATGTCGAGTAGACACCGGAGAGCACCCTGATGGCAGCCTGACTGTCCGTATAGATCCGGATATCACTGTCATATACAGGAATAAAGATGCCGCCCCCAACCAACCTTTTCAGAGGATTTTGATCCATCCGCGAAAATCTCAAGAGTGCCGTGTCCAATTACCGGTTCTGGTGAGATGCACATGGGGAACATTCTATACAGGAAGGGTTTGGGTGTGCCGTAGTCTATCTCCTCGGGGATCGTATCCAAATACCTAAAGATGGTCGCATGCCCGTAGACCCTGTCCGACCATGCCCCTGCCATCATAAACCTTATCGCAGACGTGCCCGCAATCTTCCTAGCCATCAGGTCCACTGGAAGCCAGTTCAGAAGTACAAACAAGGCCTTCGAAGGAGTGGACCTGGGCGCACCTGTAATTATCAGTGCTGCACTCCGCAGAACCCTATCAAAGATCCTGCAATATGTGGATTTATCTAGAAACCTCCACCATAGAACCGCACCATACATAAGTATAGGCTTAACCACCGTGTTGAATATCCAATTGGATTTAGACCCCAGGCCTTTCCAATGGCCCTACGACAGGCGTACAGCGCAACATTCGCCCTCGCCGCCCTCGCACGTGTATATTGGAGCCAGGATAGCTTGGAGTCCAGGATTATTCACAGATACTTCGCGCTATCCGACAGCCCATCTCAACGCCGTACAGACATTTTCATTGAAAGTAAATATTAGTTTAAGAAACAAAATTTTATTTCTTCAATATAACAATTATGGCAATTTTTTTTAGATATTTCTTATAACCGTTATCTCTCTGATTAAAACTTCCAGCCAAGCTTTTCAGCTTCTGCCGGGTCTTCACAGATCCGCACACATCTTTGAAAACGCGGTTTGGCGTTTTTATGATAGAATACAACACCGTTTTCTATTACTCAATTCTGGTCGTTTTAATCGAACTAGAGATATTACATTTTAGAGCTATCTATCAACAATTTGTAATTGAAGTTTTTGGAACACCATTATTTTGAATGTCAAGATTTTTTTTTCAATATCAAGATTTTTTTCTAGAAATGTCAAGAATTTTGCAATGGGAAATCTGGCGACCTTAGCTAAAATTCGCCAAAAAAGAAAATTAAGAAATCTGCAAAAAAATTGTTTTATCAATTCCCTTCTAACACGACAACGATCCTGAATATACGTTGCACAATACGAAGTCATCTTTTAAAAATAATAAAAACCAAATATCAGAGTTCAGCTTTATTAATAAAATTTTAAAAGCTTTCGATATTAAAATCTCTAAACGCTATAAGCTTCTGAACAATGATATATGTTAAATGAGCCAGGATTCCTTGAGAAATATTAAACAAGTTGGACAAAAATAAACCGAAACGACTTTGAGCTGTCACGCAACAGATAATAAGTAGTTATTATTTTATGTAGGAATTTATTTAATTTAGTATATTTAATTTTTATACCTTCAATTGTTCAATTGTTTTTTTTAACATATAAAGCAAACCTAAAAATTAAATTGTTTCTTTGTTGTACGTTTCAAAACAAATTTTTATTTTTCAGATACGTTGCTATTTATTATTTTATATGAATTTTGAAAATATCTCACGTGCGTTTTTATTCTCAATAATATGATCACATTAGTTACGAATTTATACTTTTAATTATTGTCTAGTGTATATAAAAATAAGTTGTCGAATGTCCGATATTTAACAACTCGAGAACCGCTCAACCGATTTACAAGCCAATGTATGGGTTGGAAAGGTCTACATTCATAAAAGTATTTGTTTTTCTATATCTTTAAAACGGTAACAGTAAGGATCTCTCAATTTAGTCTAAATGACTGCAGTTAATATAATTTATGCCAAGTAATCAAAATAAATTTATTTAATTTTTTATGTATTCTTACCTACATACAGTGAAACTTCGATATAACGAAACTGAAGTGGTTCGAAAAATTCTTCATTATAACTATTTATTCTTCATACATACTTGTGTATCAGCGAAACCCTTTTATAACGAAATTCGAAGAAATACGGGAAAAATGCGGTCGTTTAGGCAAATAATTTTTCATGGGAATACTAATAAAAAATTCTCTGTACATAAAAAAGGTTAAACGCTTTGGGTTTTTTGTTAGATTTTTATAAAATATTGTGTAATTTTTGTTTATTTACGCAAATTTCGAATGCAGGATACAGTGTCTTTTGAATGAGTTCTTCGTTATATAGAAGTCTTATAGCTCAGAATTTTTTCGTTATAGCTACAGAGCGTTTTTGTATATACAACTTTGCAATAAAGAGTATTTTAATTTTAAGGGACTCAGACAAAATTCGTTATAACGAAGGTTGTTATATCGAAGTTTCTCTGTATATAAAAATAAGTTGGCCTTTTATAATGCAGACTTTTCCCATATTAAATGTGAGCATTCTTTTAAATTTTTCTTATGATAAATCCCGCTTAACCTAAGATCCGCAATAAGCAATTGTTTGCTATTAGCGAAGATTTTTCGAAACAAAAATGTTTAACAGAGCATATAACATAGCTGTTCATTTCATGAGAATTTTGTTCCTTCTCCATTCACATGTACTCTTATGTTCATGCTTTTAGTCGTCGCTGAAACTACAGTGTATACAGTGAGGACATACCAACAAAAATAACAACAACCATACAAAAAATTTTTGAAATTTTACTATGCAGTATTAATATGAAATAGCAGATATTAACTCTGTTGCTCTGTTCTCATTTTATTGTTGATAAAATTTCGATTATGTGGTAAAAGTAGCAATGTTGTAAACAGCTGATTTCGTCTTTATTAGCTGTCAGTTGTGTCCTCACTGTATACACTGTGACTGAAACAGCGACGAATGAACAGGCGTAGCGAGTATATGCTGATATTCTTTTAATTCGTGCTTTTTAAATTTTATTTGATTTCTTGTTTCTTTAGAAAACAAGGAAACAATTTCTCTCGTCTTTAGCATTGAGAGGCGAAAAAAAATGCAAAAGCAAGAATAACGACAAGAACAGGAGATAGCAAAACAAAGTCATTCGCTTTAGATATTGATAAAGGTTTGCTGTTGAGATCAAGATTGAAAGATTTGCCGCCACAAGCTGAGCGACGGGTGAACTCTATGAGTTTTCTTCGTTTCGCTGCTAATAATAGTGGCTTTCGAATTTCTTGTCAGAGAAAAATTTGCCAAACGTTTGAAGGTGATGTTATTATCGAATGTAGTGGTCATGCGGGATACATTTTATAGGTATACAACATAAAAGCTCCACGCAACGCGAGTAGGGTTACTCTTTTTTGTATATACACTGGCGGCCAGCTATTTAGGGACAACAAGTGATTGCCAATGCCTTTTAGAAATTCTGGGCAAAAGTTTTTAAAAGTGTAGCGAGGGTAAAGTTTTTGGTTTGGTGGAATTCTGATATACTTTTTACCAGCCGAATCATACAAATTAACTTGACTTAATGTCAGTGTTGTCCCTAAATAGCTGGCCACCAGTGTATAAGACTCTGTACAAAACCTAATTATTTCAAAAATAGAATGATTATTTATATTTTAAATTGCATATTTTTTCTTTGTTAATAAAACAAACAAGACATAGTTTATGGGTATTTATAGCACCTTAAAATAATCATGTATGTATATAAGTAAAAATAAATTGTTTTTTATATTGTAAATACAGTTTTTAATGAGTGCAAAACATAAACAAATAAATAATTTCATTGTCATCATCTAATGCCAAAATATGAGGAACATGTGTGTGAACAAAGCCAACTACTTGCCTAAAAAATACTATTTTTTTATTCGTTTAAATTCATTCATGTTGATCTCTAGCACAATCTTATAATATAACGTATAAAAAAACCAATAAACATATATCAAACGATTGATCTTGTCGTCCATTTATTGATTGAGGTCTCAGGTGTAATCGATAAGAATTTTAGTGTTTTTGTTTGTTAGAGATTTTTGTCTTTTTTGTTTGTCCATTGGTTTGAATACTATATGTTCTTTTTGTATACAGTTTCTGTTAATCTCGTTAGCAAGACAAACAATAAAGAATTACTTGACCCCTCCGCTACTACTGGATTCATTCTTCAATAAGCCCCAAAAACAACACATTTTATATACATATTGCATTTCAGACTATTTGTTGGTTTTTCGTTCATATTGGTCATATCGTTGATTCGTATTTTTATTTTCATCTCCTTCCTTTCTAATAGAACGAGTGCTTGCGGCTTACAATATTAGATCTTGTTAGAGTTATAAAGTTGCTGTGGATTTGTGTTGGCAGTAATACACTTTTTTTCTATCTTTGGATACACAGTGGGACAGAAGTTAAATGACATTGAAATCAATTTAAAATACAATATATATTTGATTAAAATCAAACTTTTTGTTTTTTAATTAGTGCCTTTGACAAAACAATTTGCCCAGGCACACCATAAAAATCGTAAGGAAATTATAGTTTCACCATATTTCTATACATTTGATTTATCCGCCTAAGTCCTCCAATCCTAACCGTTAGTCATATCGGAAATATTTTTTTGGGAAATATTGTTCGCATCATTTTTGTTTTGTCCTACTGCAGAACATTAGAAAAGCACACAGAAGCTAACTAAATACAGATTCTTACTTAAATTTATTTAATTCTTTAATTTTTTATTTATACATAAGTGTTGTATGTATTGCATACTCTTATAAACTTTTGCATACATACATACATGGCTAAAAATAAACGTACATGACGTACAATTACCAAAGTTTCATATCCATATGTAACTAAACGACTTAACATTAATGCTAACATATGACATTGTACATGACATTATCCAATCTAGTTGATCTTGTAAAATTAAAGAGATGCATAAATTTCGTAACCATTGACATATACCAGATACAGGCAATCCTATTATAATAGGATGAATACAATTCAACACAGTCACACGTTGTGCGGAACAGTTTTAAGTAAGACGAAATGCCAGTAAAGAAAAGTAGTTTTTAATATTGATTACATATCGCACTTCTACCTTTAAAATTTGAATCAATTCAAAATATCAAATTTTAGAGACAAAAATCTTTTCTGTGTAACATGAAATATATTACAAAAAGAGTTAGCAAGTGTTTTTTTAGCGAAGGAGTAGAGAAAATGATGTAAGGTTTTTGCAGTGGTTAGATATGACCACTGTATATCGTTTTTTTTTTCAAAAAGTTAAAATTGACATATTTTGAGTTGACTCACTTTAGAGGTACCAGTGCGGTATGTAAATTATGACAAGATTTTTAATAATTAAACATATTTGGTATCCTACAAAGAGTATTTGTTATTTCCGAGTTTTATGGAAACTTCAAGTAAAAGTAATCTGGTCCAAATTGCTTGTTGGAGTCCGATTTCAACATAATTAGAGCCAAAGTAATATTTTTAACAATTGATTGTATGCGGCATAAGCCAAAAAAGAACAAATAAAATTATAATTTTGCAAGAAAAAGGTTTTAAGTTTATCAAGCATTTATAAGCATTTTATAAGCATTTTAACACCAACAGTGTGTGGAGTAGGAACGTTGTAACTTAAAACTCAAATGAACAAGAGGTATGAAGTCTTTGAACAGCTAAACGGCTAAGCCGATTTTCGTAATAATTTTAGAGTATCTTTCTGTATGCCTGCAAGACTCCATAGGCTATTAAATTTCAAAAATTCCAACTGGGTGGTGCCAAGCCCATACAAATTTATTTGTCCAAATCTTCACAATACTGTCAGTATCAGTCTCTAATTTTGGTCTAAATAGCTTCATTGTCAATACAAATCAATAAAAAAATTGGCAGAACCTGGTAAGTGGGCATAGTACATCCAATAGAAAGTAAATCTTGATTTTAGTATATCATGAGAAGGTTTATACCTAAACTTTTAGATTTGGTAAGTGACTTCATGGTCAATACAAATTATCAGTCAAAACGTGGGCGGAATCGGACAAGTGGGCGTGATACCTGCTATACAAAGAAAATATTGATTTTAATATGCCTTGGTAACGGTTAAAAACGCTTCTGAATTTGATCGGAATGACTTTAAAGCCAATAGAAGTTATCAGTCAAAAACTGCGCGAAATTAGAAAAGTGGTCGTGATACCTCCCATATAAACTAAATATTGGCTTGTGTCAATGCTACTATAATCCAGGCAAGTCTATATTTATATGAACAGGGCTAGCAATTCAATTTGGGGTATTAACACTACATTTGAATTAACGTAGCTGAATAGAAGATTGTGGTATATTCTAGAATATTCTGCTTAGTCACTCAATCATAATTCAACAGTCAAAGAGTAGAGTCATTCTAAGGCGTTAGTAAAACTGTTGAGTAATTTGTGTATTAAATGTAAGTTAAATAAGTTAGTGTATAAATTGCGAAAATAAAAAAACTGTATATAACAAAACAACAAATCCGCTGCACTTATTTCATTCTACATAATTTAAAAGTACTCAGGCGTCTAAAAAAAGTAAAAACGTAACAATATTTATAAATACTAGAAATGGCACGTGATAGATTGAAAGCCAGGTATGATCGAGTAGCAAATACAAATGGCTTCCATGAGTGACAACTGGTTCTACTCTACAACCCACAGCGGAGGAAATGATTGTTTCCCAAGCTGCAAACTAACTGGGATGGACCCTACACGGTAGTCAAGAGTTTAAGCGATGAGGTTTACAGAATACAGAGGAACCATATCCCGCGATCAAAAATGAAAGTGGTACATCTGGAGCGACTTGCGAGCTATGGGAAGAAAGGTAACAAGCTTATTCGGGACGAACAGGCTTAAGTGGGTGGCAGTGTTACGAAAATAAAAATAAAACACTGTATTGTGGGATTTTGGTATATTTTGTGTCACCCTGTCAATTTGCCAGCAGTATCACATCGACCATCTTAACGTTACATTTGAATTAACGGATATGAAAATAGAAAATAGTCGATATTTCTGGAACCTTTCAAACAGCGAGCTATGGGAAGAAAGGTAACAAGCCTATTCGGGACGAACAGGCTTAAGTGGGAGGCAGTGTTTTGAAAATAAAATAAAACACTGTATTGTGGGATTTTGCAGCACTACCACATCGACCGTCTTAATGTTACATATGAAGTAACGAAAATAGAAGATGGTCGATATTTCCGGAACCTTTCAAACTGTAGGCAATTAGGTATGTAAAGGGGCTGCTTTACTACACATGAGTTAGTTATCGTTTGGCTGTCAATAAATAAAGTTGTGTTAAGGCGGAAATAAAAGTGTTGTGTAAACGAATATTAAGTGTTGTATTAAGACAAACAGTAATAAAGTTATAGTGGAATAAATAAAAACAACAAAATAAAGCGGTGTTTATTTTATTTTAACGCAATTTAAGCAAACTCAAACGTTTTAAAAAGGTTAAAACGTAGCAATATGTTCCACTTAGAAACTGGACTGGACTCATTGTATTCATATACCTTAAAGCTACATTATTCCTACATTAGCAAAGCTTTATGCATGCTTCATATATTCTTGGTCCTGAAAAACTAGATAATCTCTTCTGCAATTATTGAAACCCTATGTTAGCGCTAAATTAAAAATTAAAAACAATGGAAAATATCAACATATAACTACTTTAAGAGGCATACAATTTCACAACTTATATTCTCAATTAAATCGTGAGTATTTTCGCCACATGCTACTATAGGGACCGCCAAATAATTTTTTTTTTTTGAAAATGCTATAAAAAAAAACTACTGAATATATTCCCAAATTTTCTTTTTTATTTGAAAGTACAATCATTATGGTTAATAATGGAAAATAATTTCATTCAAATGGCTGCCTCGGCTGGCCATGCAGTAGCCTACACGATCGGTCCAATTTTTAAGCACATTATCGATTGTGTGCAGCTGTATTTCACCAATGGCTTCACGAATATTGTCCTTTAAAGCGTCAATTGTTTCTGGCTTGTTGGCGTAATACTTATCTTTGACGGCACTCCACAAATAATAGTCCAACGGTATCAAGCCGCAGCTCAGAGGTGGCCAAACGACATCAGATCTGCGGCCGATAAGCGATCTTAAAAAACAGGGCGCAAAACATCGAGTGTAGCTTCGGCTGTGTGGCACGTTACGCCGTCCTGTTGAAACCAAATGTTGCTAAAATCCTCCTCTTCAATCTTTGTGAACAAAACTTCGTTCAACATGGCCCGAGAACGATCGCCATTGACTGTAACGGCTACTCATTGCTCAATTTCGAAGAAAAATGGCCCAATAATGCCTCTGGACCAAAATCCGCGCCAAACAGTGACTCGTCTTGGGTTTATCGGCTTGTCAATGTATGCGTGCGGGTTTTCTGTGCCCCAAAAGATCAAAATGAGCTTCATCTGAAAAAATGATTTTTTTTGGCAAAATCGGCATCTTCTCTAAGGCGATCGCAGGCCCACTTAGCGAAGCGTATACACAACCATATTCGTTCAGCGGAAGGATAAAACTAATTATCTGCCAAATCAGACATGAGCTTAGTGTTACCATTCACGAAATAAACACTAGTTGAAAAAAACCGTTAGATGGCGGACCCATTAGTATATCAATAAGAGCAATGGATGGACTTTTACCTCTTTATGGTAAAGCGATTAGAAGTAATACAGTTGGCATTTGTGAACTCTGCAACTTCGATTATTCTTAAAATAAATTCCACTTCATTTTAGTGTGCCCTATATTCAATTCTTTTTTAAAAAAAAATCAACGGGTCTTTACTGCAAAAGACAAAATATTCTTCTAACCATAATTTGTAAGTAGGCAAAAATTGGCAGCTAATATTTAACAAATATTACAAATCACATGTAAATTATAACTACTTAAAAATCGGTAAGCAGTCATTTGAACTTCATAGTTAAAAGTTTCACACAAGTTACGAAAATGAAAAAAATTTCGCAATAAAAAATAACATTTCAATTTACATACATATATACAGTATTTTCTAAACGGAAGCTTAAGTCAACGACAATGTAGATGAATACATAAATATGTATGTATGTATGTACCTCTATTGTATTGATAAATCTATGGTGAAATTATATAAGGTGAAATTGCTTGTTCGGCTGACTGGTTTTTTTTATTAAATTGTGTTAAAGAAACTGTCTTGTATAGCAAAGACTTACTAAATAGAACAACTGTAGGCTTCAAAATACATTATAATGATATATATACGTACTAGCAGACCCGGGCGAACGTTGTTTTGCCTTCGAATTTTATTTTCACTGTAAGTCTGGTTTGCATGCAAAGTCATGGCTGATTGATATTTAGAAGAAAAATGAAAGGTGCACTAAATCGACATAGCAATTATTGTTCAAACAGAATTATATATTTTTGATAGCTGGGTCCCATCCGCGTTGCTGGCGCCAAATGTTTTTTTATGTTGAACTGCCTCTCGAGGAAAATCAAATCAGTGTTTTTAGTTATTTAGTTATTTGCGCAAATAGAGTTTAAAAAAGAGTGATAGATATTTATTTACTTTTTTTTTAATATATTTTTTTCACAAAAAGTATTCAGTCGGTATCAGGCTAATTAACGCCACTGTACGCTGATTAACGAACCAACGCCTTCAACGAAACACAGCATAGTGCAGTAGTTCTCGAGTTACGGTGCAAAAACACAAAAAAACTAAATATTGCGCCATCTGTCGAACGAACTTCAAACTACACAGAAACACTCCTCACGCCCCATAGAGCATGTATGTGCAGTTGGTCGAAGTCGGTGCAGTAGTTCTTGAGTTACGGTGCAAAACACAAAAAAACTAAATATTGCGCCATCATTCGGACGAACTTCACACTACACAGAAACACTCCTAACGTCCCATAGAGCATGTATGTGCAGTTTGGTCGAAATCGATGCAGTAGTTCTTGAGTTACGGTGCAAAAACACAAAAAACTAAATATTGCGCCATCTGTCCGACGAACTTCAAACTACACAAAAACACTCCTAACGCCCCATAGAACATGTATTTTAAGTTGGGTCGAAATCAGTCCAGTAGTTTTTGAGTTTAGCGATCACGAAGATACACGTCATTTTTATATATATAGAGATATATTAAATACCTTAATATTTTATGTTTATGATTAAAAGACGTCCAGAAAACGTCTTAACTGAAAGTTAAAATTTTAACAATATAAGACATTTTTTTTTTTGTATTGAAATTTTTTGACATTTGCCTTAACATACACAAAAAAATTGCCTGTTTTGTAAAAAAATTCCTTTTTGTAAGGGCACACTAACTTATTCAATGTGCCTTAGATAAATCCATGATCCAATTATAAGGTCGTCCGAACTCTTCAAAAATAAAACAACACAAAAAACAACCGGCATTTTGTTGCTTTGTTTTCTTCCTTAATTGTCAAAAACAGCTGTCAACAAAACGAACAAAAACATTATATATAAATAAAAGAAAAATATTATACATAAATAAATAAACAAACACAATATAATATTTAAATTATTGCGATTTTTATTCAAACGAAGAGAATTATTATAAATAAATAAACATACATATAATAGGTAAATTATTAGGATTTTTATTTAAATAAGCAAAAGTAAAAAAAGGATTTTGTGCACTATGTATCAACTCTTCCATACTCATGGGACAGGGCGGAACATTGAACCATACGGGTGGCTCAATGTACTGTTGCAATATAAGTTTTTGCAACTCGCTTATTTGAGAACTTCACTTCGTGTAAAAGAAGTCCTCTCTTGCCTTTCAAATTATCTGCTGGCTTCAGCTTTAAAATTGGTTTGGCATTTGGCAGTAGCACAGTAGTACAAGCAATATTATTGCTTGGAAAATGATCCGAGCAGATAAGGCTGGAAGCAAGTAATTGTTTACCACAAACTGTTTCCCAATCTGCCTTTAACGCTGAATCCTTCGGAATTTTAAATAATACTCCATCTCCAGGCACAAGATTTTTGCAACAAAGAGCACACACGCATTGTTTATTTTATTTATTTCTTTTAATTTTCACAAATATTTTATTAATATATTTTTCAAATATTCACAAGCATGTATGTATGTTATAATATTTTTATTATTATATTTTTCTTTTTTTTTAATTTTCACAAATGTTCTTCACTAGAGTAAAAACGATAAAGCATAATAAAAATGTAAACAAAAATACACAAATATAAAGAAAACATCGAAAAATGTAAACAAATTTTGACAACTGCGGAAAATATTTATATTCAATCATATGGGTAATTTGGAAGACCTTATAAATGGGCTTTGGATAAATCAAAGAAATATGAAAAAGTGTTTTGAATTTATTTTAAAAGTCTTCTAAGCCAAACACAATTATTCACTTACGAATTTTTTATTAAAAAACAAAATTAAAAAATTATTTGTGTAAAAGCGGGTTTGCGTTCGGGTTAACTAAATTACAAAGTTCAGGTTCGTGTTCGGTTCAGGGTTCGCGTAAGGTTCAAAGTTTAAAAAAGTACTAGTGTTTTATTAGTATAAAACTTATTTAGTTTTCAAAGAAATTTTCGTTTTGTTTTCTAATTAACTAGCTTGAACCCGGCGTTCACTACCCCCATGTTAATTATCATCTTAAATGTTATTTTAGTTAAATTTCTTTACACTGTAGAAGCTGTCGTTTAGTTGTATACAGTCTTTAAACAAATACACATTCTTTTTTTTATATATAAGATAGCTTTTATCCAGTGTACAATACACGCTTTATGGCCAATGTGATTAGTTAGCGCTGCTTTAAATCTTGCTATTCTCCACATATACAACATTCAATATTTAGTATGAATGGAGGGCGCCACATCCACTTATCTAATTCGTCCAGATATTGGCTGATGATGTGTGTTGTTTACGACTTTGTTTGAACCTAATTTAGAAACTTCTACTATTACCGTTCTCAAGATATCAATATTTACTTTGTATGGGAGGTACCACGTCTACTTGTCCAATTCCGCTCACTTTTTTACTAATGATTTGTACTGACAATGAAACTATTTGGACCAAATACTGAAACTTTATCTTTAACCGTTCTGAAGATATAAATAAATTAATATTTAGTTTATATGACAGGTACCCCGCCAACTTGTCCAATTCCGCTCAGTTTTCGATTGATGATTTACATTGACCGTAAAGTCAATCAGATATGCTAAAATCATTATTTACTTTCTATGGGAGGTATCACGCATGATTTTCATTGGCCGTAAGGTCACTTACACTATATATACTGAAACTTTAGCTTTAACCGTTCTCAAGATAGAATTAAATCAATATTTAGTTTGTATGGCAGATACTACGCACGTTCATCCAATTTGATGATTTGTATTGGTTATGAATTTAACCAGATCAAAATCTGAAACTTTGGCTGTAACCGTTTTTAAGATATGTTAAAATCAGTATTTACTTTGGACAACTTGTCCAATTCCGTACACTTTTTGGCATCTGATTTTTGACCATGAATCTATTTGGGCCAAATTTAGAGGCTTTAAGTTGCCAGTGCAAAGATATAGAAAAATATATATTTACTTTGTATAGGCGTGGCTCCGTCCAGTTGAAATTTTTAAAATTTTTATAGCCTATAGTTCCATACATACTTACAGAGAGATACTGTACAAATTTCAAGAAAATCGGCTCAAACGTTTAGCTCTCTATAGACTTCAAACAACCCAACAAACAAGCATACAAACACACATTAATTTGTATTTATAAGATAAAAGAAATGACAATAATACCTGTTTTTATTACTGCTGCAGCTTTCAAAATATTTATGAAGTCGACAGCATTGCAGCAAATGCTGATAGCAACAATTTGCTACTTGCTGTCGTCTATGTATTTAAGGAATAAGTTCGGAAGCAACAGCAATGGTTTTTGTCTAGGATTTTGCTGTGCTCGCTTTCGTCTCTAAATAAACGTGTTTATTCTATTTTGTCATTTTACTGTTTACTGCTTGCTGTTGTCAGTGTATTTGTACCATTAGAAGGCATATATTGTCCAAACTTGCATCTTTTGCGAAAACCAAGCAACTGCTCGTCAACAGTTACACATTCAGATGGGTTGAAATAATCAGACAATAGTTCAGACCATTTGTCTGGTATGAGGCTGACATTTGATGAGAATTAAGTTCTACTATTAGTGCACAATACATAGATATTCCATATGTGTGGAAACGACACACAAGGGTAACTAACAAAACTTTTAAAATATCTCATTATCAAATATTTTTTCAATCAATTAATGCATTTGCTGTAGTAAATTGATGCGGCAAGAAAGGTCTACAATTTCATGAGTATCACTTACATTTCTTCTTTCAAATTTATAAATAAAATTAATTTTGTGTGGTAGGTATTCCACACAAGGGTTAGATTAGGGTTAACTGTGTAATTATTTTTAGGCAGTGTGACAAAATAGATATTTTTGCCAGTTTGTACTTACACTAAAACCCTAAAGCTATGTATGCCGACTTTTTCAATTGCGTCCATTCGTGTATTGTTGATTTGTATTGATTACGAAGTCATTTAGACCAAATTTAGAAACTTCCACTTTTAATGTTCGCAAAGTATACAGGTAGGCTACCCACTTATATGATTTCACCAATCTTTTGGCTGATGATTTAAATTGACCACGAAGCTATTTGGACCAAATTTTGATACTCCATCTGTTACCATTTTGAGGATATAGAGAAATAAATACTTACTTTGTATGGGCGTGGCACATACATATTACCAATAGTTCCCCCCAGATATGCATATACAAAAACGTTCAGCCGTTTAGCCATCTATAGACTTAAAACAAATATACACAATTACATATACTCATACATAGATACGTACACATATTATTATATATAGAAGATAGAAAGAAAAAAATGTAAAGATATTCAATTTCTAAATAATATTATGGATTCCAGAAAAGTATTAGTGTATTGTGCTCAACCACGTCATAGGCTTTTTAGGGAGAGGAAACGGAAACACTGATTTGCTACCATCTAGTTCACTTTGTACAGTTTTTCATCTGAAAGCGAGAGCTATGACTCACCTCTAGTCCAAGCGATCTCCGCAACAGAAGACAACAAAACAACAACAAACTAATTATCATATGTATACACACGAATTAACATGACTTAACACGAATTAACACACATGTATTACAAAGAAAGGCAAAAACTGTTCAAAGGATTATTTTAAATTAGTAATTTCAGATTCCCTACAAATACAAATATATAACAATATCGTGTTGATTCTTTACAATTACAAATTCGCTATTCATATGAACACGCTGCATACAGTGAAACTTCGATATAACGAATCTGAAGGAGATGGGTAAAGCCCTATGGATTAGTAAAACTTTTTTACTATGAAATTTGAAGAAAAAAATCGTTATAATTAAGGTTTTTTTTATAAAAAATACATACTTGCATAAAAATACTAATAAAAAAAAACTCATTACTCAAGAAGAAAATTAAACGCTTTTTCGTTTTTATTTTGTTAGATTTTAAACAATTTTAAACAAATTTGTGTAATCTTTGTTTATTAACGCAAAAGTCGAATCCAATCAACAATATCCATCAGGGGTTTTCCTTTCTTGCTTTAACTTTAATTTTTCTTTATTCTGACTTCGTTGTGTAGAAGTTTTGAATGCATAAATTCATACTTCGCTATATAGAGGCTTTACATATACACTTGCAAACATATTCAAATAATGTTGTTTTAAAACCGGAACTTTCTCGTTTTACTTTATTCTGACTTCGTTGTATAGAGGCTTTTGAATAAATATTTCGTAATATAGAGGTCTTATAGCTCGTTATAGTCATAGTGCATTTTTACAAGGTACAAAGAAAATATTCGTTATATGGAGTTTTTTGTTATAACGAAACTCGTTAAATTAAAGTTTCACTGTATTTATTATACATATGTTTGTATAATTAACGTTTATATAAAGTTTAATGGTACATTTGCTTTAAATATTGTTAACATAGGAATCAATTAAATGACACCATTGCACTATGGTTCCAAATCTATTTTTTTTTTTGCAAAAATTAAATTTTTTTCTTTTTAAACTGTTAAAAGTGAATTTATTTTCTTAATGGCAACACTTCAAGTAATGTTAGCAACATTGTCAGTCTGCTAGGCCTTCAAAGTTGAAAGTTTAAACACGTGTTATTAAATACAGCATTGTTCGAAACCTAAGCAACTTTTCCCCAGTAAATACTCATGGTCGTATATGTTCTCTTTAAATAGATTAATGAAAAATATCCCTGTTATTTATTATTATACATATAGTCTACATACTAGTAATAACAACAAAAAATAAATTTTATGTCTTTGGAAGAAATTACAAAACATAAACTAAATTAACTTAAAAATTCGCTGTTCGAAACCTAAGCAACTTTTACATTGTTGTATTTGTTGCGAAATATTAACTAAAACAACAACAAAAATTGTAAACAAAAATTTTAGTCCCGTTATGATTGCTATTGAAAAAAATAATTTTGGTTGATTTTACGCATTTAAGTAGTACCAATTATTTAGAAGTGCAACCATGACGCGAACACGTTATGGATCAGCTTTTAAGCTAAAGGTTATTGAACTTTTTAATAACGGTAAATCCCAAATTTCTATAGCAAACCAATTGAATATTAATAAATCAATAGTTTCCCGACTCATAAAAACGAATAAAGCTACTGCGAAAGTAGAGGAAGCCAATAGCGGCTGGCGACCTCGAAAAATTCTGCGCGAACAGACCAGAAAATTTTGCGTCTAGTTAAAAAAAATCCATTTATTTCGTCGAAAGACATAGTGAATGAGCTTGAACTTCAGATTAGTTCTCCTACAGAAAGAAAATAATGTGGAATAAAACATAAGGAGCTTCATGCCATCTAAGAAGCCTATGCTGACTAAGAATCATTTAAAAAAGAGGTTTGTTTATTGATTGCAATGTAGTCTCTTATTTTCTCAGCTTTTTGGTTATTTTAGGTTGGAGTTTGCTAGAACACATATGGATTGGTGATGATAGTGATGAATCTAAATTTGACTTACTAAATTCAGATGGAGTTTGCCACGTGAGAAACCCAAAAGGAAAGCGGCTACATCCTCGGTACTTAAAAGCCACAATAAAGCATAGGGGTGGCAATGTGATGGTTTGGACTGGTTTTTCGGCCAGTGGTGTTGGTCCCTTTGTAGAAATGCAAACAAAAATGGACCGAGAGAGACATTTTAGCAACTCACATGCTTAACTATGCGGAGTGGGAAATGCCACTTCGATGGGTATTTCAACATGACAATAACCCAAAACACTCATCGAAATTGGTGAAGGATTGGTTAGCAGCTAATGTGGTTTAAGCTTTGGATTGACCACCTCAATCGCCAGACTTGAATCCCATAGAGAACTTCTTTGGAATTTGAAAGTGGATAGTTGGAACTCGACGCTTTAAAAATAAACAGGAGTTGATGAACTGTCTAAAGTAAGAGTGGAAAGCTATACCAACATCTATTCTATCAAATCTTATTGAATCTTTGCCCAAATGATGCGCTGAGGTCGTAAGAAACAAAGGATATCATACCAAATATTAAAAGTTGCTTAGGCTTTGAACAGCGAATTTTTAAGTTAATTTTCTTTCTATTTTATTATAACTTCCAATGAAATGGAATTTAATTTTTGTTGTTATTTTTAGGTTATAGACACATTGTGTAGTAGTAAATAAAAAAATATTTTCTATATATTTATTTAAAGAGAAGATATGAGTCTATTATCACTTAGTGAGAAAAAGTTGCTTAGATTTCGAACAATACTGTAAGTGTTAAACCAGGGTTACAATTGTCTAACGAGCAAACCCTAAAAAATTAAGTTATAAAGTATTTAAAAAATGGAGAATGTAGCCCAATGTGGGTAGATTCGTGGTAAAGTTTTTAATTTTATTTTTGTTGAGTCCTTGTTGTAAATCTTGATATTGTGATTGTGTAGTTTTGTAGTTTCAACATAATCTATAAGTTCCATGGAACAAAAGTTGTGTTTGGGCACGAACTTGCATGGAAGTATAAATATGGAAGTGTTCGTCAAAGTGTCTATTTTAAGTGTATATTCACATCTTGCTAGCGTTTTTCAGCAAACTCCCACAATTGTCATTATATTTTAGAAAAAAATCAATGCTAATGTGAATATTAACAAAAAAATCAAATAAAATAAAATTTGTATTGTTATGTTTTCCAATAATAAATAAAAACAGGAAATTTATGATTCAAATTAAGATATTCAATTTATTAAGAATTAGGATTTTAAATTAAAATAAATTCAGCTACGCGATCTGAACTCTAAATTTATACACCAATAATTCGAACGTCAAATTAACAGCACACTCATCTACTCAGTTGTACTGCGTTACCATATGACTCCGACTGAGCCGCGTGATGTTGACTATCTAGCGTATATAACTTTTTTTTCACAAATAAAAAATATCTACCGAGGTACAATTACAATTTAGATAAGTTTCAACGAGTCCAACAAGGTATGACTGTGAAACCAAAAAGTGGATAATTTAGACCCCAAGTTTAACCCTTTAAAAAAAGACAGAATCCAATAAGCTTGTGCAGTATCCGATAAACTCGAGTAGGTTGATCTTATTTATTTTCTCCATCATCTGTGTAAATTTCAAAGAAATCAATAATTTCAGTTGGGATACCTTCTATTTTAGTGGGCGCGTAGTGTGCGCGCGGTTCAACTGACTATTTAAAAAAAATGTATTTATAAAAGCTCAGAAATAATTATTTTAATTTATGCCAAAAAAATCGATTTGAAACCATAGTGCATTGTACTGGTTTAGTCGACTTTACATAAGCATTTCCGGTTTTCAACATGATTGCACAAGTATGTATATTATTTGCAACGGAGATAAACTCATTGCTTATAAAGTCAAGGCCAGCACATGTGCGGTTTTCTTTGAAAATATTAAAAATCTGTGTATATGTTTTGTATAAAATATTTAACATTTTTAGAAGACATGTATGCGTACAGTATAGTTTACTGAGGCAATGCGAACACCGTATAAAATTTAGAATTATAATATAAACACATTTTAATCTTTAAAGATAGACGTTATAGATGAGTTTAAAAGTTATATATTTATGAGTGTAAAAACTTAAATTAAATACTATAAAGTTAAGATTAAGTAAATAGGATTGATTCAAAAAGCAATGGTTAGAAAATCTTACAAATGTGCCTCAATGTAATCCATCGATCTAAACAATATATTCTACACCACCCGCTTATCAACGACATTCGATAATAACAACACATTCGAACGTTTGGCAAACATTTTTCGAACAAAACATTCGAAAACGACTAATGGAAGCGAAACGAAAAAGAACTCATAGAGTTCAATTTGTGGCAGCAAATCTTTCGATCTCGTACGCTTGCCAACAGCAAATCTTTAGCGAACCTTTATCTAAAGCGAATAACTTTGCTTTGCTCCCTTTTTTTACTCTTCCTCTCTTCTGTTTTTGCCGTTACCTTTGCTTGAGCATTTTCTTTCACCACTCAATGCGAAAAACAAGAGAAGTTTACTTGTTTCTTTAAAGAAAAAAAAAGACAAAAAAGTGGAATATCAGCATATACCCGATACGCATGTTCACTCGTCGCTGTTTCAGTGACGACCAAAAGCAAGAGCATAAGAATACATTTGAATTGAGAAGGAAAAAGTCTTATGTTAAGCATTTTTGTTCGGCGAAAACAAATATTTTTGTTTCAAAAATTCTTCGCTAATAGCGAGAAATCGCTTATTACGTATCTCAGGTCAAGCTGATACTATCCACCTGTCGACTACTGGTTACTCCCTCAGAATACTCGTGTGGTCTTCATATCCTGATAATACTACACGTGATTCTCTAAGCCTAATCAAACTCTTTGCCGATCCCTGAAACATTTATTTATATATTGGATTTTAGTACATAAACCAAGTTATCAAAATTATTTTTAAATTAAATTTTTCTTTCGACTTTAATTACTTTAATTGGAAAACTATGTACATACTATGTTCTCTCTGGCATACATACCATATACAGATGCTTGTTTCAACCATACGAAATAATTGCTGAAAATGTTGAAATTTACGTATTTCATATCCTTTTAAAAATTTTATTGTAAATTGTTTACTTTAAATAGAATGTATATAAAAATTATCTATATTTTAAACAAAAAACGTATAAGGTTTGGAAAGAAAATATAAGCCTACGTAAAAAGTGCTCGGTTTGAAGACGCTACACCTTTAAAGTAGATTATTGGTTTGAATATTTACAACTTTGATTTAAAACTATTTCTATTTAAAATCAAACGTTGCTCGTTTTTAAATAAAAAAATACCAATTTTTTGTTTAAAATTGACCAGTGTTAAATCAAGTACAAACAATTTTAAATCAATTTTTACAGTTTTTTTTTTCTCTGGGTAAAAAAGTCCTTCCTCTTACTGCGCTATTTCTTTGTTAATACTTGAATTTCTTTGTTAATACCCGTTAGTATATAAAGTATACAAAGTAAGTTTGACACGACGATAACTTACGAGGTCTTGAATATCCCTTTGCGCTTACATATTGGCATAGGTATTAATACAAGCATGTAGGAATTGGCTTGTTTCAGATATTTAATTATAAAGATTCTTTATGCATCTTATCCTTCTATGCCGCGTTTTTTTATCCATCCTATATTTTTTCTGTTGGTCCTTGAACTTGGCTACTCCTCATTTAGCAGCTTATCATAGTATTCAGCTAATCGTGCTTTAATGTTCGCTTATATTCTCGTAGTCTTACCATTTTTGTTCCTGATATATTTTATAATTCTTAAATCAGTCCATACTAGGTTTCTCTTTTTTTAGCCATTTTCTATATTAGTTTTATGTACGTCTTTGAACACATTTTCTTTGGCTGTTGCTGCGTTAACTTTTGCCTGTTTTCTAGTAGCTTGGTCAAGCTTCTGCATTTCTCTAGTCTCTATATTTTGCCATTTTTTAAAAGCTTCTTTCATTCTTAAAGCACCTTTCCATTTCCAACTGTTCTGCCATTTTTATTGTTGAGGAGACCCTTTGAAACTTCTAGTAATCTCTGCGTTTTTCACACAATATTTTTGAATATAGTCCAAGTTATTCGGGTGACAGAGGTCAGATAAAAGCAATTTATGTTGATATGACAGTAGTTCTCCTGAAATTACTTTGCAAGCTCTTAATTTTTTTTTTAATCTACCTTAGTAACATTTTTTCCACTTCTGACCTTATTTAGCAAATATTCCTCAGATTTTAAACTCTTCCACGTCTAATTGTGAAAAAAGGTATATTATATAACACCTTCGTTAGCTACCTATCTTTGTTTCAAATATCATCAAAATCGGGTTAGTCGGTTACACGTAATTGGAAGACAAACAAGCAAATAAACTTACAAATAAATTCATAATATATATGTACATATAAGAATTAAGTACTTTTCCATTTTTATACGTAATTGAATGTTCGTTTTTCTTAAGAAAGTCTTCACAATTGCTTGGACCGTTGTAATAAATCTTGAACCCATAATCCATTTTGTATTCTGAAAACAGATTACATGAATATTTCTGCTCTTCATTACATGGACGAGCTCTACGCTGAGTTCTATTAAGGAACCCAAGTTAAAAGTTGGGGGTAAGAGTCGGATATTTAGGCCGAACAGTTAATGTCGACTAGGGTGCCAATCGGAAACGGGATCCCGGAATGCGGGATTTGTAAATACCGAAGTAAAGTTCATACTTTTTAATAAGAATATTTTAATAAAATTATTATTAATAAGTTATTTTAATTTAAGTTCTAATAATCTTTTGTGCAGGATTTTTTGCCTAAATTACTCATATACGAACTTTTATCTCAGTCGAACTACTTTAAATTTGCTATATTTCTGAATATCTTTAACTATAAGAAAAACACAAGTTTATTCAAATAAATTAATATATAAATAAGAAAAAATCGCGATTAACTATTTAATGATGTGTTCATTGTTTGAAATAAGGTACTAAAAAATATATAAGATTTTAGAAATTACAGCTTCTAAATGTATAGTATGCTAATCCAGAACGAATTTTAAAAAAAACATTATACATACAACGGATCGCGAAAACCGCGAGCTCGCACAACGCAATCCATCAGAGGCAAGAAAACGACCACAATAGCAGCAAAAGCTTTTTGCGTTGTGAAGAACCAAAGGCAGTTATTTTTGATTTTTTTTCTGCTCATAGCGAGCATTTTTCTGATGTAATCACATGAACTTATATGTCAGAAAATTAACTTTGTTTATCATGGTTTTTAGATTTATACTCGTACTCTACAAATTTTTTTATTTAATTTTTTTTTTTTACCAGAAAAAATTTACGCTTACCTATGTTTTCAATTAATTTGTCATGTCAGCAAAGAACGTACTGTTTTGATTTTGTAGATCAAATATTGATTTTTCATAACGTAATTTTAAATTACAAAAAGGACAGTACATCAAATATTTATTTTTTAACGTAATTTTAAGTTACTATAAGTAAAATCAAAAAAATATTACATTTTATACAAAGTAAAACGTGATTAATAAATCCCAAAAATCCGGGTATTTAAGAATTCAAAATTACTGAATTTTGAAATTTTAGCATCCCGTGTATTCCGAAATTTTCAGTATCGGGAATTCCCGATTGGCATCTCTATTGCTGACCGCATTCCGCAAATACCTGCGGAGAACCGTTTCTCCTTTTTATTATATATCTTATTTAAATTAATTTATATTTCTGAACTATATACATTAAATGCACTTGAGATTTTATAGGTTTTTTATTTTTCTCCCGTATATCAGATTAACAATAAACGCTTACACCCGTATATCATATTAACAATAAACGCTTACGGATATATAAATGAAAATCATAGATGGGTATACTTCATTATATAAATACTGCATTAAAAATTTGAAATTTACTGATTACTGACAAAAGTTACAGAAACCAGTAAAATTTTACTCGTTACTGAAAACTAAAACCACTCATAAAAAAATCATACTTTTATTACCAAATTTAGTTTCAAAGTTATAAAAAAACCCAAGTTTGCTGATAATTTTATGATTTTTTCATGAGTTGCGTTACGAAAAACATAAATAACTCTAACAATTTCAAACTGATTTCTAAAGTTGAAAAATGTGGGGAAAATTTGATGAAAAATGTGTTTGCTTGAGATATACACCCAGATTCTTCAAAGCTACTTAAGCAACATATATCATTTAAAAGACTTGTATTTCTTCTTTCCAAATCCAAAAGAAACTTAAAATCATAGTATTCAGCAAAGTTATTAGCTTATAAGTGCATGAAGGTCCAAAACCGGTTTTTTTCCCGTAACTCGAGATTTTGGCGATGTTTCGCCTATCAGAAAGATAGCACCACTTACCAGGTATTTTTTTGTCGTACCGTGTTATTCTTAAAAATTTGAAGATAAATAGCTTTATCCACTGTACCTTCTATAAAATAAAGACTTCCAAGTCCTACAGTGGCCGTATAAGCCTATTCCATCACTGGATAAGCCGCCATGCTTAACCGTTTGTTTAGTTTTTTTACGGCAAAATTATCCATTACGGTTACGCCAAACATATCGCCGTTCACCAGAGCTTAAAAAAAATTGTAATCATCACACGGTAATGCTCGTTATTCACAGAAACCTTATTGCCTTCGTCGTTTTTAAAGTAGTACGGTCAAATGATGCCACCGGCCCACGGCAATTTTGCGTGTTCACGTATCCATTCAATCAGAAATGAGCTGACCATAAAATTAATGAAGTTCACTGTGCACTTTCTTAACACTTTCTTAAAATTCAATAATCTGCAAGCGTGTTTCGTTCCTAAATCTATTTATGGTTAAATTACAGACCAAACTGAACATGACTGACAGTAACATGTTACATGAAAACAGCTGAGCTGCCAAAAAGAAAGTTGATAAAAAAACACCCGATATGTGTAAATTTGATTTTGGTTGTGTGCAAGCCATAAACTCAAAATTGAGGGATTACGTATCATTTACACATAGTTTGTGTTTTTAAATACTTAGTTTGCAAGGTAAATATCTACCATTTATTCTAACTTTGCCCTTGAACGAAATAATAAAAAGATGTTTTAAAATTTCGAAAATGTTTAAGGAAGGAAAACTCAAGAAAAGCTTGCAAATCAATTTCGAAGCGAGTGCAACAGGATTTACTCAAAACTAAGTAAGACGATTTTAGCTGCTTAGACGCCATAAAGAGAAATAGATTTTCCGTCAAATCATTGCTGACGATAAGATGAATGAAGTAGTATGTATAGCCCGGCCAACCAGCGGAATCAATTGCACTAAGATAACTTTCTGTGTTTGTTAAGCTGCTAAAATCGAAGCAGAAAATCTTTGGTGACCTGTACTGAACACAACCAAGTCGTTTGGAGGGAACATTAGCTGAAAAAAATTATTGAAATCTTATTTTAAAATAAAAAAATATATAATTATTTGACTGTTGAATTTTTTCATATATTTCTTTAAAGGTTAAATAAATATAAGCATAGATTGTAAATATTTGTATATAAAATATATATTCATACATATGTACATGTATCTATATATGTATATCTCTCCTTTAGTGCTACATAATCATATCCCATATTAAATTTGTAGAGTGATGAAAAAGAAGCAGCGAATAGAAAAGTCAGTTGTGAATATTTTGGAGTGGCTGTTAAGGTATTCAGTCAATGAAATTATTATGTGGGTGTCAACCATTAAATCTTTTTTGAGTTAAATAAATAAACTAACCGTGGGTAAGATTCAAACCCAGTAAAATTGATTTCACATTCATGCCTACATTCAAACTTTCAGTCAGTCACTCATTTATTTTCCGGTCATACACTTATAATTTATTTTTATCATTTTAAGTAATTGGGTGTGGTAAGCACACATTGAAATCATGATGCATCTTTTTAATTTAATTTTAATGTTTTTTTTTTAACTGTTGGGGTGTAAACTATGATTACTATTAAATAAACAGAAGTAAAATTATTTAATATTAAAATTATTACTATTTTAATTACATGGTATAATAGCATCGTTGATTGGTTATAGAATAATTTAATACAATTATCTTAAAATTTATATTATAAACATATTGGCGTTGTTCACGGTAAGCTGTTTATCGGGTTATCTGATTATCAACTGTAAAAAATAACTACAATTTTCCAGCATTAAACACATAACCGACAGCAAGCAGCAAATTATTGTTGGCAGTATTTACTGCAATGTTATCAACTTCATAAATATTTTATAAGCAGCAGCAGCAATAAAATTAGGTTTCATTGTCATAAGTTTTATTTGTCATACAAATATTTGTAATAGAAAATTATTTTTCAGTGGTAACACTCAAGCTTTTCTAATCCACCAAAATAAAATCCCTTTTTTTAAATATTACTCAAAAATATAAAAAATAATTAAATCATGTGTTTGATAGAATATTTTAATTTTATACTCTTGTTCTCTGATAAATAAAACTATTTTTGCGTTTCTTTTTATTTAAAATGGTATATTGTATTGGTATCACTAATTTTTGTTTTGCTGCCTAAAAAATAGAAATTGTTTTTTGTTGTCTAGACTTTTGTGTGCTGCCTTTAAAATAATTATTTTCATATAAACTTATGTATTCTATTTTTGACATGTTGCTGCCTGCTGCTTGCTGTCGCTTATGTATTTAATGCTTTACACACAAAAAGGTACATAACCATATAATTTATGAAAAAGTTAAAATCAGTCAAGTTTATCTTATATATAGTTAGTGTCATTAATATTCGGTTTTTAAGTTTATCGATAATAACACCCTGGCATTAGCGAAATGGATAGGTAATCAGAAGAATAGCAAAAACTTGAATTAATGTTGTCAGCATGAGTATTCAAATATATGGAAAAAATGGTTCTATGGTAACCCTGCAAACGTGATAAATCGATGAAAGCTTGTTAACCCTGTTTACTAAGCGCCATTAATATTTGGTTTTTCCCCTATTTATATGCTATTTGCAAAAAAACATGTTATTCAGCTACTTTTCCAGCAATATAGAGATACGTTTTAATACAAGTGCATAACACCTCCTTTCTTGTCTGTCCAAAATTCTACTTCACTGCAAATTATACAAATGGGGCGCAAAGGAAAAAACACTCCTTTAGAACGGCGAAAACTTGTTATTTTCCATTTTGAAAAAGGTAAAAAGTACAAAGTACAAATTCTGAATATGAAACCAAATACAGTTGGGGACATTGTCAGAAGGCAAAAATAAAATCTAACCCACGCTTAAGTGCTCCCAAATTAGTCACAGAAGTGCTCAATGAGTTTAAAAAGAAAATATCTGCATATATTATACGAAGAACCATAAGAAAAAAAGGTTTTCATGGCCGAGTCGCACGTCGTAAGCCATTGGTTAATTTACGCAACCGAAAAGCTCGTTTAGTTTTGCCAGGGAGTACATTAAAAAGCCTGAAACTTGGTGGGATGAAGTTATATTTGCGGACGAGGGCAAGTATAACGTATTTGGATCCGATGGGCGTGTAATGGTGTGGCGGAAGCCAAATGAGGAGCTACAACCACAAAATTTAAAACCAACCGTAAAACACGGACATGGACATGTTATGGTGTGGGGTTGTAAGGGAGCTAAAGGGACGGGAAAATTAGTTTTTATCAGTGGAATTATGAATAAGGAATCATATTTGAATATCCTCCGTCAAAATTTGAAAGAAAGTGCAAATAAGCTGGGCGTTTTAGATTCTTTTAAATTCTACCAAGATAACGACCCAAAGCACAAGTCGCGTTTAATTCAAGAATGGTTGCTCTATAACTGCCCTAAAGTTCTCCATCCACCTGCACAATTCCCAGACCTCAATCCGATTGAGAATTTATGGGATAAGCTGGACCGGCGAATCCGCAACTACAAAATAACATCCATTGAAGACTTGAAACTGCAGTTTCAAGAAGAATGGGATCGTATTCCTGCAGCTTATACAGCTAAATAGGAAAAAAAACATGTCAAACCGTCTAAGTGAAGTTATAAAACAAAAGGGTTATTCAACAAAATACTGAATTTTATATAAAACCATTTTTCTAATGTATTATTTATTACTTTTCAAAGAAAACCGAATATTATTGACGCGCAATATTTTATGTAACCTGAATTAATTTAGTTTTTTTTTTATATTGTTATTCTTTTTTTCTAAATACGAATGTGAACTTTCAAGTGTCTAAATAAACTATTAATGAAAAGAAAAAAATGTTGAAAAGATATACATTTAGCTTAAGACGAATCAGTTAAACATATCTCTTTAATAAAACCGAATATTAATGACACTAACTGTACTTACATTGAGTTTGTGTTTATTTATTGATTATATGTATATCAATAAAATTTCTAAATATGTATAAATCAAGCTCGTCAAAAACACGCCGGATTTAACATTGTAGTTCATTTTTTCAGGCATTACTTTGGTAATGAACATGCAGACTAATTAGACAGAACGATATTTTCCATCTCTAATGCGGTTTCGGTCGCAATTCCGCTAGAGGCTATTAAAAGTAGTATTTTCAGACTATCTCTTTAAAAGTCCGCGAAAATGTGGCTCAGTTTGAACACTTGTAGTGTCATTTAGTTAATATTCACCTATTTTTGGGGGAAACGTACTATAAAACGTATAGCCCGTAATAAAATATATCGACATTGTTGGCAATGATAACTAAACATTGGGTGTTCGATAAGCATGCGAGTCTACTTCGAGACCCCTTCAATGATTATTGTCTTTAACATTCTATGCGAATTCTAAGCCTTAGCTGTCAAGAGAAACAGATTGGCGTCTAGACTTAATGACCCACTGAAATACATATCTTACATCTGCATGCTGGATCTAATACCACATTGGTGTACATTACAATGTGCATATGGCATAAAATTATATACAATAGTTTCTGCTTAAATGCATTCCCGCTTTAATACACAAAAATTGCTGGCAACAAAAATATTTCTATATATTGCCTTACAAAAATTTCACTTAAATAGGTCCCATAGCCATCCGCGCTTAAATGAGTCATTTTTTAGAAACGAAATTGTGTCTTTCTAAGATATATAAAAATTATCTTGCAAGACGGTTTCCAAACTTACATTTGGCAGCAATAAAATAAGTAAGATAAAAATGTACACAGGTTAATGAATTTTTTTTTAATCTTAAACTCAGGAATGATATTGTTGCATTTTAACCTTTTTTAAACGTTTGAGTTCTTTTTTAATTGCGCTAAATTAAGTAAATTCCATAAGTTCCACACTTTTACGTTATACTCTTATAACTATACAGTCCCCAACTTTTTAAGATATCCGCATAATACATCAATTTACTCAATACACGAATCTTAGCAACTTTACACTATGGCTGCCAAACGTTAACTCAACTAACTAACCAATGCATAAGGTGCCGCCTTTTATATACAATTGATATTATTTCTGAATGTTTTTGTTCTTACCACAACACTCGATTCCCTGAATTTCAAATTTAGCAACCAAAATCGGTACGGCAGCACCGTTCAATACGCACGTGGTAACACTCTTAATAACACAAATTAAGTATGGCATTACCAAGGTAGGCCTGACACAAACCAATGCTACAATAAGGCTTATAGCTAAGACAACTACTGTACTAATTAAGTGTGTCTTTTCTTTGAGCATTGCATATTTTCGAGAAAATATTGCTCCGTTTTAAACATTTTAAAACGTTTGAGTTCGTTTAAATTGCGTTAAAATAAAATAAACACCGCATTATTTTGTTGTTACAGTTTTAATTATTTACTACACTATAACTTTTATACAGTTTATCTTAATATAACTAAATATTCCCTTATACAACACTTTTATTCCCGCCTAATCACATCTTTATCTTATGACAGCAAAACGATAACTAATTGCGTAGGCAAAGCAGTCTCCTTATATACCTAATTGCCTACAGTTTGGATTGTGTTACCCAGGGATGATTTAATTGGCAGTGCTGCCAGATACCCAAATAAGTATGGCATTGACAGGGTGACACAAAATATACCAAAAACCTACAATTTAAGCGTTTTTATTCTCGTACCAATATAATAAAGTTTACGCCATCGAGAAAAAAATTTAAATTCTCTGCGCATGTTGGAAATGTGACGTCATGCAACATATTCCTATTGGTTAATAGTTTTTAGTTTTAGTTTATTTATTATTATGGATACAAATAACGGTGGGACAATTTATTATTTTTGCTCTACACATTATTTGGTAACAAAAAATTTTTTTATACTTTTATTTCTTTACTGATTTTTCTCTTCGGTTAATTTCATCCTTTTGTTCAATAATATTTTGAAATATTTCAGGACCCATTCATTCATAAGTACATTCTGCACCTAAAATAATTTTTTTTGATATTGCTTTTGCTTCAATGGCTTGAACATATTTTGCAAGCATTATTAAATAATTTTTATTGAATAAATGCACAATAAATAAATAAATTTATACAAAAAAAATTTATAACCAATTAATTTGTCGAGTGAAATAATAAATTATCCTACTGTTTGTTCACATAATTTTATTTTCAGGGTTGCCAGCTAACTCATAATACACACATTTTTCTTAAGAAATTTTAATTGTTACGCATAAACAAACATGTTAACCCTTACGGCGGAAAAGCTACTTCATCTTACTGGACAATACGCGCAAGTCGTTATCTTTATTTTATCATTCTTTTTACCAACTTATTTTTAGCAATTTTAAGTTCAGAAGAAAAAATAGATATACTTCTCATTTTAAATAAATCGTTCACGCAGTTATCCGAGGGTTTTTGCACATGCGTCAATTGCGCATTTATCTGAATTCTGCACTTAAGCTGGAACTACTATGGCAAGTAGTGTAGTGGGGAAACGATATCCTTTTGACATTACTTAGTTACTTGCGTGCTAGGTAAGAGCCACGAGAACTAATTATAGGATGACTAAGATTTTATATAGTCATGTGAAAAATAATAAGGACACATATCAAAATAGTTAAAAAAAACCGACTCTGTTTTTATATTCAAACATTTATCAAAAAGATCTTATAAATTGTCTCCTTAAACTTCGACGATATAAAGAACTGTTATTTGACAAAAAAATTTGTAGCATTTCTCAGTTACAGTACATTTTTCTCTTAAGCTTTTAAGCCAAACCACAATGTGTCCCCATTATTTTTTACATGACTATATGTTAACAAGACCCAGCGTAGTAAGTCAGTAAATGAACTGAACTTTCTAAAACTAAGCGCAGGAGAAAAAGCCGTCTTTTAAGATGTGGATTCCAGGCAGACCGCTAAAATTGTCAACATATAGCTATCGCAACAAAAATTTTAGATAAATTATTAGCCACCATAAAGCCCTATTTCAATCCAATGGAGAATTTTTGGATAGTCGTAAAAAAATGCCTTGAAAAGTATAATTGAGCTCCGAGAACCATGTTGGATCTGTTGCAACGAATATAATACGAAGGAAATCATTTTCTCTTACGTTCTTAGTTATTGTTGTAGAGAGTACGTCTAAATGCTTCAAATTACGTTATTAACATTAACGACACAATTGTGACTGATAGCTAAGTTATAATGAGATGTTCTATTCAAATAAATAGTGCATTTTTTCACACTAGTTTGCAAGAAAAAATACAAAATAAGTGCATAAAAAATTATATAACGGTAGATATTATTGTAATAATTTTTTTCGCCAAAGAAGAGGTAAATGTAGTGTATGACCATATAATAGCCTTACATCCATTATAATTATACAGATATAAGAAACTACACAGGATGTACTATTCAAGTGGCGAGCAGTGTATATTGGTTGTTCAAAAAAGTTCAATTACAAATTGTCTGCAGATGGCTGTAAAATGTAATATCTGTGGTAACAATAATTCGCTAGCTTTGTTTAAAGCTGTTAAATCTTAATTTTATAAGAACATATTTTTAAAATTTGATTATTCTGTGAGAAGTTATTTACGTAAAAAATTAGTCAAAATTTAAAACATTATTTTTATATTTTGCTTTTCTGTTATGTAAAAGATAAGAAAAAATGCTGAAGTTTACGGAGACGATACCGTAACTAGAAAAACTGTAGGTAAATAGTTTACTCGTTTTCGATGCACCTCGCTTTGGTGGACCAATCACTAAAAAAGTCAATGGGATCATGGAAGGAAACATTGAGAAAGACCGGCACTGTCGCTGTTGCTAGTGAACTAGGCGTTGATCGTCAACCAGTTATCAACATTGAATGAATTGAATAAACGGTGGAATATTTAATGAATCGAATTTTCACTTGCGATTCAATGCTAAAACGGAACGAATTCGAACCATTTCTAAAGCGAATGATTGTGAAAAGTTAATGAAGTACGCATAATAATGTGCGGAAAAGGCCATGGACGAAGCAACATAAGTTCTGCACTCATGGAATAGAGACTTTACCCTAAACATAGCAAAAGATGATGATGATAAAAGTATGATGACCTTCTTCCACGTAGGAGGCAGCCCCTCCTACTCCCACACTGATGTGATGTGAGGCAGTAGAAGTTCAGCTGTGGTTTGGATGTCAACCCGTAGAATTTCCGATGGTCCGATCTTCGCTTGCCACCTTATTATTTTTCAATTTACCAATTGCCTCTTTTATCTCATTCAGATTGGGAGGTTACATGGTATTCTTAAACTGTTTTCCTTATCTATGTACTCAACCGATTCGGTGTCCGCAGTAGTGTACGTGACGTTACTAATATCATTGAAATGTTCTCTCTATCTCTGTGTTTGTGCATCATTGTTTGTTATTAGTGCACCATTTCGATCAGATATTTAATCGCCCGGTGTAGTTATCTCATATATTCTGGCCAGCTACTTCTTCTGCTGCCGTTGCCAGTCGATGCAGGAACTTTCTTCTGTCTCTTCTTTCGGCTTCCTTTATCTGTTTCGCTAGCTTATGGTATTGCTGCCTCAAGGTATTGTTTCTGTTCAGCTGCAGTTTCAGTTGCCTTCTTTGAGAAACCAGGTTCCAAGTGTAATCTAATATCCAAACTTTCCTATTTGGTAACACTACATTGCTCTGATATCTTCCCATGAGTGACGTTTACGAATTGCCAAGGTTAATGCGTGCCTGATTGCATCATTCTGAAGTTTTTATATGTAGAGCCGTCTTTGCCATGTGTGCTTGATGGTGGTTCTTTTCCATTTCAATTTAACCTTGATTTCAACAGTGATGAGCTCGTGGTCACTGCCGATATCAGCTCCTCTCCTATTTCCGACATCCGATAAAGAGCTTCTCCATCTTTTGCTCACGCTTATGTGGTCTATCTGATTGCGTGCATTGCCGCTCGGGGATGTCTATTTGTGTATTTCCTTATGCGGGAAGATGGGGCCACCTGTGACCAATTGAAATTGTCTGGCAGAATTCTTGAGTTATTCCTGACTCCACAACTGTGTGTTCCCATAGTGGACCGGATGTTAATATTGTCGCCACCTATCTTCGCGTTAAAGTCACCCATGAGTATGATGTTACCTGTGTGGATGTTACCTGTGTGTAGAATTTATCTTTATTAGATTCTTTAGCATCTTATGTTGTGGCACAGCACTGCACCATTATCACACGATCCGATACTGGTTTCCATGTGTGAAGGGAGCTCTTTATTCTCTTTGATATTATTGATCTAACTCCACTTTCGCCGCCATTTGTTCTTGCACTGTAGAGTACAGTATTACTATTTGCCGTGATAAGTTCGCCATTGCCATTCCACCTCATTTCGCTTATCCCTAAGACTTCAATTTTATACGCCAAGAGTTTGTACATTCTATTGCGCAACGTGCGTCCTGTTTCGTGTACTGAAGGTCGTTGTCGTATTTTCTTGTTCATTATTATTATTATTATTGTTATTATTTTGCCTTTCATTAATCATTTTAATTACAACCTAAGTAGATTATTAGTCTACTGTAGCCCATTCCAGGATGATGGGGCTGCCATCTTATCGCCGCCTAGAAACAACGTCTCCTTAACTAAGTATATTGGTCGTAAGGATCCTTTCAAAGTATGTTGGTGGTGATCCTTACTTAGCATTGCCGTTTTTTCCCAGTAGGTGGAGTTTTTCCTGATCATTCTTGTGATGACCGTCATCGTCGACAGAGGTTAAAAGCTAGAATGTCAGGAAAGCTTTTTTTGAGTGTATTGGTCCGGAGGGGTTGTAGTCTCTTAATGAAATATTCGAAAACCGCAACTAAATTTTACTCCTTTTAAATCCTCTGCTGGGGCTCCAACCTGGGTTGTTTGAGTAGTCTGCCGGCACTTAACCCACTACATCACTGCCACCTATATGAAGGTATGTACATATCTATAGCTTGGTATTAAAAGGGCAAATGTCAATATTTTGCTGTTTTAGGTACTTTTCTTACTTATTTATTTTGTTAAAACAGCCAATGCCTAATTCAACCCAGAACAGCTTTAATTACAATTTTTTCTCAAAAGTAAGTATTTTGACATTGGCTCTTTTAGCACCGAGCCACAGATATATGCACATTAATAGGTACATTAAAATTAAGGAAAGGGCAGAGTATCCTAGTAAAATTTTGAGTGGGATTTTTATCGCATTTAACTGTTTTGAAATAAAGGAACACTTGCAGTCCATTAAATAAGGAACGTAATTGCTTAAATTAATGCTAGTACATAAAGCTTTTAATAGCATCTCCTGTGAGGTGTATGTAGTAAGCGTAATGAATTGTCTAACATACATACGAGTACATCAGTGTAACAAAATACAACTATTACCAGCTATTTTAATTATTTATCTTTATTAAACAACTTCAACAAATGTTCTAAGTAATAAATAAAACGTTTGAAACAAATGAAATGTTCAAATATGTATATACCTACACACATATCAGTATGTATTTATAGTCCTCTTGTGTGTAGAGTATGTACGTTTGTATGTATGTAAGTAGGGATTTTTTTTAAACAATTAATTATTTTTTGTTGGTATAATGGCTGGTAATTGAAAGTTTAATGAAAACAACATCTAAATTTTAAATGGACTTCTCATTTATTACTTTAAAGACTTACTATGCAGCCTTAGTGCTGTTGGTTCTTTAGCTTCAAAAATAAACAGAAATGAAAAAAAGAGATCATATGCACAATGGTGCAAGATTCCAGCAGCTTTGATCAAAACATTGCAAACAGCAAATATAAATTATCTGTTAGGCACTTCTAGTCAACATTGGTCATAAAATAATTTAAATGTCATTTTAATGAAGCTCATAAATTAGCAAACGTGTCAAATATACAAGTACCAGCATAAAATCAGTGCAATAAATGGCAACACTGTTGCTAGCAACATAACTGTGATGTCCGCGATCGACACAATCAGCTAGCCAGTCATTAAGTCCGATTGTCTGCCTTTCATCGACACACTAGATTCACAACACTAAAGCATCAGAAGCCAGCGTTTATTGTTATTAAACCACACAGTCATTTGCCCACTACACTTGTGCATTCAGGCAGGCTGGCTAGATAGTAGGTAAGCAGACATTCAACGAACTAACCAGACAGCCAACCAGCCACCAAGTCAAAGATTTTGATGTTGACAGCTCTGTTGTCACACAAGCGGTTGAAAAGCATTTCAAATATATTGTATCTGTTAAGCGGTTGCAGATACAACAACGCCAACAGTAAAAATTTGAAGAACAGAAGAGAAAAAAACCATCCAAGCTGCACAGCATGACTTTCACAAATAACCTTCACGATTAAACACTTCCAATACCTTTGTAAAACACTTTGCGGATAAAAAAGCAAAATAATAGGAAAAAAGCAAACTGAATCGCAAAAAAAGAATAAATAAATAAAAATAAGAACATAATCTATTGCAAAAAAATTACATATATATGTACATGTGTTGATATATTGTATATATATATATATATATATATATATATATATATATATATATATTGTATATATATATATATATATATATGTATATATATATATATATATATATATATTGTATATATATATATATATATATATATATATATATATATATATATATATATATATACGTATATATGTATATATATACGTATGTACGCTTATACGAGAGCAACAGTGACACCAATGAAATAACCAAATTTGAAGAAAATCGACAAAAATGCAGTCAAATTCAATAGAAAAAAGATATTTTCCCACACTTATGCACATCGTACTCTATCAGCGTATGTTTACCCAGCAAACAAAAAACATTTAAAGTTAGATGATATAGGATCAATGTGGCGAGATTTTAAAATGACATAAAGCTAAATAGCGTTCAAAAAAAGCTAAATAATTTTGTTTTCAGCTAAAAAATAAACTAAAATTTTAAATTGGTTTTTAACATATATTTTTTGATTTGGATATTAAATAAGGTTAACATAGATAGCACTGTATATGGCAATAGCTTTCTTTAAATCTAAAGTAAAAATAATTGCTTAGGTGTTAAAATACACATGACTTTTAAACCTATTTGATGAGCATTGAAGTCAAACTATTAAGAATTTAAATGAAATACATAAATGTACATAATTTTCAGTTTCATACATTTTTCAAATCCATATACATACATTGTTAATTTGTTTGTTTGTTTAGCAATCCCTCGTAAATAGGGTTGGCAAAACCCGGGCTTAAAAAAAAAACCCAGTCCACCGGGTTTTATAACTACTTTCAAATTTCGTTCAAGTCGACAATATTTTTTGTTTGTTTATACAATCACTTTGTTTTAGTATTTATGGTGCAATTTTGCACTCTTGGTGGGGTCAAGGCATTGTATACTATGACCTGCTAAAACTTGGTGATCTGAGCAGACTCCAATTACTTCGTTTGAATTATGCAAACGTTTCAAAACAATTATTAGAGACGATCAAATGCCGCATCCGCCGTATTCTCTGAACACTGCTCACACCACTTTATACGGGTGTATGCCAGTTCGCTATTTGAATTATCAAATACATTCGCTCTAAGCGCAAATTACCTCGTTTTACGGCTAACAAACCCTGGATTCATTTCCTTTGAAGAAATACAAAATCGGCTTTAAAATTGGACCACCTTAAAAGACAAGAATTTTTTTTGATATGAGATTTAAAAATTGGCTCAGAGGTGGGGAAAAGATGTAAGCACTGATTTGATAAATTTGTTAATTCATTATCTTTTTTGAGCTCAAAAACGGAACAAATGAACTTGTAGTTCCAATATGAAAATAACACTTATTTTTGTAAATAAACTACGAAAACCTTTAAAAAAAATCCAACCAGGTTTTTTTGAATATAATACCCAATAAAACCCGAGTGGGTTGTCAACCTTGCTACTAGATGAACGAACCAATTTTGCTGAAATTTTCAAGACGAAGATCCAGTTAACGAAATAGGCTATGCCGTTTTAAAATCGAACCTGGTGGAAAATGGGCCAAAGAAGTCACATGAGTTGTCACTTAATATTAAAAAATTATTAAATTGGCAAACCTATATGCGAATAAAAATAAGAAAAAATAAGCCGATTTTGTTGAAATTAAAAGCACAAATACATAGATCCAAGTTACAAAAATGCAGTAGGGGAAGGTTTTTTATATTTTTTATTACACATCGGAGACGTGTAAACTAGTAGCTTTTTGTATGAAACGACACGTATTTTTTCATTTAAAACAATTTTTTATTGCCAAGAGTCATCATCTACTTCAAAGGTCTCTGCATTTTCTTAAAAAATTGATAGGATTGGAGTTAAGGGGAATGTTAATCTCGTTAACTCGTCAGATAAATTTGAAATTTAATAATTGTTATCATTTAATTGATTTCTGTGATTCTATTGATGTCGTAAAGAAAAAAATTATTTTATATATATTTGAACTAATGATTATGAGTTTTCAATACTTGTTTTTATACTTTAGTCTGTAAGGAAATGTAGTCCCTAGACCACAATTAAATAAATAATATATGTATATAGATTTTCGGGCAACACCGGTTGAGTAAAGGTTGTTTTAAATAGGTTTGAAAACAAATTTTTAGTAAATTTTGATTTTATTTAGTCCATTGGCTAATATTGTATCTTATATATATGAGAGTTGTGCAGAACCTGAAAAAAGTTAGAATCCGGTCTCAAGGGTGCATGAATTGATAGTTCCCAGCCAATTTTCGGCAAAATCAAAAATGTCCATTGGCAATGTAATAATTTATCCTTAATTAGGATTTGCTTCGTATAATATCCTCAAAAACTCCATTAACCAGATATGTAAATTGAAATGCCATCTTTTAAACAAGTGCTCCATTCGCACAAACGAATTATTTTTGTCCAATTTATAGAAAAAATTGTATATGGATAATAAACACAACACAAGAGATTAAGTTCACAGTAGCAAAGAAACAAAATCAGAAAAAAAGTAAATTTCATAACTAAGGTAGTAACACTTTTTGAAACATTAAAAGAAGGAAATCTATAATCAAATTAATTTCTTGTTTGTTTAGTTATGGCATTTTCTTTTTTGACAAAAAATGTTGCATATCTTATATTCCTTGTCACTAAGCGGCGTTTAAAATTGAGAAATATGTATCAAGAATTTTCAAAAGGCAACATTTTCAAAATCTTCGTATTAAAATTTTTTTAAAAAAGAAAGGGAAACAAAAAGCAATATTTTCAACTTTTCTGTCGAACTCATCAAAAAAAAAAATATGAATTTACTAATTAATATAAGCATGTAAGCAATGCAAAAACTATTGTTTCTCTGATGCTACAATTTTATTGTTTTTCGATATCAAACTCTACAATGTTTGTATTATTTTTGCTCTATTGTCCTTTTGTGTTGAAATGTCAGAAAAAAATTTAAAAGCTAAATCGAACACTAATACTTAAAAAAAGCTAATATGGCCACACTGTATAGTACTGTATTATTAAGCCGTAGGCAGTGTTGCCACTGAAAAATTTTAATTCCACCAAAATGTTTTCAAGAATCTACAAAAATCGGTGCAAATGTACCAACCTGTAAAAGCCATTAAAAAACATATTTTGGATATGAATAACAATTTTTACTAAATTTTTACATGCATTGATATACTGCAAAATATAGTAATATTTTTAAAGTGCGATAAATTTGTTTTTTTACACTGTATGTAAATTTTGCAAAATTCCAAAACACAGCAAAAAACAATTAAGCATGAAAAATAAAATGTGCACAATATTTACTCTTAAAAAAAGAGTGTGTAAGAATTCTTAGGGAGAAAATTGCCTTTATCTTTGAGAAAAAGATTTCACCAGGTTTTTATAAATTCGGATGAGATTTTCGGTCATTTTTATGTTTTAACGCATTTTAGCATATTTTTGTTACAAGTAGCAATTGTTGCTTAGAAGTGCGAAAGAAGAAATAATTTTTGACTTTTCTTACATTGTGCTTAGACGCATTGTCTCGTTAAAGTAATCGAAATCTTTGCACACCTGATTTCTTCATATTGGTTACCAAATTGTTTTTTGAATATATTTAAATAAATTGTTTCATTTATGGTAGTTTATATGAATATCAAACTTCCACAGTGACCAAAATCTTTCCAGATTCACTATGGATATAAAATTTTGTAATTCGTTTTTATAAGTTTTTTCTGACCAAACATAGGAAATTTTATTTCATCGCTTTAATATTTTGTACAAAATCAAAAAATCACTTTTAAATTACTGCTATTAGTTTATCTGAATATTTTCGGATTTTGAAAGGAGAAAAACAGATGTTCTAAATTATGTACATATGTATATATCACTTAAATAGCCCTAAATAATCTGGGTGTATTTTTTCACATTTTTTAAATTTTAATGCGTTTTGCAAACTATTTTATATAGTAACTGTACTATTTACAAATTAATTACATATATTAAGTTCTGAATAAAATGATACTAAAGAATTATAACGGATTCTAACGAATTAGAAATCCATTGGAAGTCAACGAAGTTATTAAGTTTTTTGTTAAAGTAACTCATGAAAAAATCATAAACTTTTTTTGGAAATTAGCGTGTTTTTTATTATTTTGATTTTGTTTAAAAAAAATAAAATAATTTGCTGTTATTGTTTAGTTTTTTTTAACAAATAATACCTTGTAACTAATTGTGTAGACTTTTTTGATACTTAATTGTTGCTTTTCGTTTATAGAAAACAAATAGGATGACGAACAATTAACAAATTTTAATAAATCTAAATCTTCTTAAATTTTAAAAGATCAACCAAAATTCTGTTTAGCCTACCATCCTACCAAACGAAAAATATTCTATCAAATTTGGTAGAATTCTAACAGTAGCAACACTGTCCGTAGGAGAATAATTTTTGCAATTAAAGGTAGGATCACAGTATTGTCGTAATGCACCAATAATTAGTGTATTTTATATGCCAATCGTGTGATTATACAACGTGTTTATACGGTATTTATAATTGTCATCCCTTAAAATATGAATTTTTTTAATTATTTATATGTAAAATGCATCACAAATTTCCAACATTTATTTTTCATTATTTTTACTTTTTTTATCAAGTAGACACCAGATAATCAAAGTCGATGCAATTTTAATTTTTTAGAGAACAAATAATCTTTACTTTAGAGAATTAAGTATAATTTGGAATTATATTCCAATTTAAATAAATAAATATTTTAGTGAATTATTTTGTTTTTTAATTTACTGAAATGTTTTCTCATAAGCCAATCTCTGATCCACACTCCTACTTTCCTTTTTTTGTATTTCTTTTTATTAATTTGTTCACTAAATAACCTTCATATAAATAAAAAGGATGCAATTTTCTTCTTTTAAAGAACGAACCATCTTGAACACCAAAAAATAAATAAATTTAATGTACCACAACAGCTGATTGACAGAGTTGCCGTAAACTAGAACAATCTGGGACAATTATTGTCAATATATCGTTTCGCGCCATCTTGTGACAATAAATTTTGTATAAAATAAGACAACCGTGTGAATACAGAATTTTTAATTGGGACAATTTTATTATTGTGCACTAATTTGTCACAATAAAATTTGTATCACTTTGGTGTATTTGTGTCAACCGTGTGATCTCAGCTGAAGAGAGCTTGTTTAGATAAAGCGAATTTTCTTTTAAGCAAATGACGTGCTTTTAAATTTTTGAAAATTAATAATTATGGATATTTGATTGCAACCAATGGCTGTTTTTAATAGCGTGCATTTATCTGAATTTTACATACGTATTCGTACTGCGATCTATTGAGGAAACAAAAAAAAAAAACTTTTTAACTATAAAATATTTAAGTTATATTATTATATTTTACTAGCTAAACCTCGGCGTGCTTCGCTACATCTACCTTCATTATAATTTTTTAATCTTTTCCTACATTTCATCTCCTTCCGGTCCCAAGGCTTAAAGGTTCAGCCTCCTGCATTTTGGCTGATATAAATAGACAAACAGATAAATTCGTATAACTCGACTGTAACCGTTCTCAAGATATACAAAAATCAATGATGATTTTCATTGACTATGACTTCTCGGTTGAGTAGTTCTTAGGTTATTTGACGACGAACATAGGATAACTTACTCTATATACTAGAGTATATATGTACTATAGTATGTATGTAGATAAAAAAGAATGTGATTTGGGCTTCATTATAGCGCACATGCGATTTTTGATTTCAACCAAACATAAATATAAACAATATATGTAGGTCCCAATACCGCCCTTGTGTATAAGTTTGATTGAAATCGATCGATAGGTTTGAGCGTGATGCTGCGACATACGGAAGCTAAAAATAATCCATTTTTACATTTTGACAGATTATATTTTAACTATAAAAATATTTTTTAATATCTTTTAGGTAAAAAATTTCAATTAAATTTAAAAGTATACTTACTTTATCGGGATCATGATTTCGCATGTTGCAGTGTTCGCCGGACGCTTCTACCTATCGCGTTGAGAGTTGTAATAAAATGATTTCAGACAAAAATGATTAGTTTTGCATAAATGGCCATGATAAACAGCGAACTTTAAATATCAAAACTGTAAAAAATAAAAAAAAAATTATTTAGAATAGAAACAATATGTATGTGTGTATAGGGTGACTTTTTAAGAACTTTCGGATTTAATTTAAAAAAAACACATAAAATTTAGAAACATGTACGAAATCTTTATGTGAGTCGATATAACGACCCCTAATGCTTGGTTCAATTTTTGTATACTCTCTCTAACATATCGGCCGGTATCTCACAAGTAGATTTTTCATTATTGGTGCGTCAACCGTTGCGGGTTTGTCCCTACAGACATGAGCCTTAACATAGCCCCACAAAAAATGGTCTAAAGGTGTTTAATCACACGATCTAGGTGTCCAATTAACCGGCTCCAAACGTGATTTAAACTGTTCACCGAACTCGGCTCTCAATTGGTCATTTTTTTACGTGCTCTGTGGCATGTGACACGTGGCACCGTCTTGTTGAAACTACATGTCAATCAAGACCAGATCTTCAATTTTGAGCAAAAAAAAATTGTGTTCTTCGTACGGTAGCGTTCGTCATTCACAGTAAGGTTCCTGCCTTCGTCATCGTTGAAAAACTACTTTAATATGTTGTACAATAACTCAAGAAAAATTCCTACGGCAATGCCTACAGAATACGACGGACCCTATAAGCATGAATTAGGTTTTTTTAATGATCATACCGTTATCTGATTTGAACATTTTTGCTTTACACTCATATATCTTTATACAGCCAAGATAGCTTTTGGAAATGTCGACCTTAAATCGAAATGCCGCAAAAGAAGTTTCTTTGGCTTGCCCTAGACTTTTTCTTAAAAACAGTGAATATCCGATTTTTTAGCCGTATGACGAGGTAAAATCTGCCATAAAGCGAAAGTGCTCTATAATAGAGATTGGCCGTTATAGCTAAATGCCGTAAAAAGAATGGCCGTATAAAGAGGTATGAGTGTATTTATTATTATAAAATTTTTTTTTTCACTTTGCGTTGGTTGAAATCTTACTCCAATGGAGGTTTATTTGGATGACCTCAGTCATAGCCCCACAGTAGTTTATCCTCTTGCGTGTTGATAATACTTTCCCTCTCACAAGCAAGCAAGCTGAGGCTCTAATTGCAGTAATTATTCGTTTTAAATATAGAAAAATCATTTATTGCAAAATAAACGGATGCAGTATAAGAAACAGACCTGTAACTGGTCGGCCACAAATATCAACCATTGAGAAAGATCTATTGAAGAACACAACCAAAATTACCGATAAATTCGAAAGATATCAAAATACAAAAGTTTCAACCGATACTATTTAAAGATACTTAATTGATCATCGTTTACTGTCACATGGTTTAATGTCATGAATAAAATTGACAAAAGCAAGCGCATAAAATTTTCAAATTCCAATTCAAATAAACCCTAAGGCTCTGGAATGGAGTTCCTTTTACTGATGAACCGAAATACAATAAAAAAAGAAGTTGAAAAAATAAAGTTGTAGCGTAGACAAGGGAAGGCGTTAAATTAGAGTTGTTCAAAAATTAAAATTTAGTTGTATCAGTGGAAACATGAAGATTGCTCTCTGAGAATTGAGTTGAATGGTAATAAGCAGTGTAACCAGATTTTAAGAACACATAAAGCTAAATCGCGTTCAAAAAAAAGCTAAACATAATTTGCTTAGGTGATGAAATAGATATCGCTCTTAAGCCTATTTGATCAGCATAAAAGTCAAACTATTAATTTAACAAATTTGATTTCAAATGACATACATAAATGTAGATAATTTTCAGTGTCATACATTTTTCAAAATCATATACATATACTATAAATTTGTTTGCTTGTTTGGCAGTCACTCGTAAATGACTGAACCGATTTTGTTGAAATTAAAAGCACAAATACATAGATCCAACTTACAAAAATGCAGTAGGAGATTTTTTTTATTTTTTATTAGACATAGGACACGGCTAAACTAGTAATTGCTTGTCTCAAATGACACGTATTTTTTTAAGCAATTTTTTATTGCCAACAGTCATCATCTACTTCAAACGTTTTTGCGCTTTCCTTATAAAAACAAATAGGTGGTACAAAGCTTATAGGATAGAATGTTAACCTTGTTTATAATATATGTATATAAGCTCTCGGGCAACATCGGATGAGTAAAGGTAGTTTTAAATAAAGTTGTGTAAATAATGCTTGGTAAATTTTGGTTTTATTTAGTCAATTTTATTATTAGCCATTGGAAAAATGGTAGAGTCGGGTCTCAAGGGCGAAAGAATAGAAAGTTCTCAGCCAATTTTCCGCATGTCGAAAGTGTCCATTAGCCTTGTAATAATCCAACCTTAATTAACATTTTTTCCCCGTACTGATTCACTTAAAAAATATAAATTTTTACACTAGCCACGATTTAAAAAACACCAATCACCAGAAATGTAAATTGAAATGTCATCTTTTAAACAAGTGTTCCATTTGCACAATTGAATTATTTTTATCCGATTTATGGAAAAAATTTTATATGAGTAATAAATACACACAGGCGAATTAGTTCACAATAGCAAAGAAACAAAACCAGAAACAAATTTAATTTCATAGCTAAGGTAGTAATACTTTTTGAGACATTAAAAGAAACAAATCTATAATCAAATTAAGTTCTTGTTTATTTAGTTTGGCATTTTGTTTTCTGACAAAAAATGTTGCATATCTTATATTCCTTGTCACTAAGCGGCGTTTAAAATTTAGAAAATATCAACAATTTTCAAAAGACAACATTTTTAGAGATAAACACAAACGCCTTTCTTTGTATTAAACTTAAAAAAAAGACAACATAAAGCAATATTTTTAACTTTTCTGTCGAACTCATATGAAAAAGAATATGAATTTATGAATTATGAATATGAATTTTATGAATTTAAGCATGTAAGCAATGTAGAAACTATAGTTTCTCAGATGCTACAATTTTAGTGTTTTTTGATGTCAGACTTTACAATTTTTGTATTATTTTTCTCTATTATCCTATTTTGTTGATATGTCAGAAAAGGCTAAAAAAAAGTTAAAGGAATTTTTGAAAAACCTAAAAAAAAAACTACAAGCCAAATGAAAAATTTCGAAGCTAAAACGAACATAAAAAGCTAAATTCAACTTAAAAAAGGTAATATGTCACACTGGTAATAAGCATTATCAGTATCTGAATGAATTTATTTTTTGTGAAATATATAAAGGTCTTAATATTTTGTATAAAAATTTAAATGTTATCGGAAAAAATTGATAAATAATACGATTTTAAGTAAATATTAAAAAAAAAACTTACGCCCGCCTCGCATGTTCGCTCGTTACTGTTTCAGTGACGACACACCAACAAAAATATCAACAATCATACAACAACTTTTACTTCAGAGTACGGATACATGAGATAATAAATATTAATATAATAAAGCTATCTCTTTTTGTAACACTCTGTTGCAAATTTAAATTGTATTTTCATTTCATATTTCCATATCGTAAAAGTAGCAAGGTTGTAAACAGCTGATTCCGACTGTATTAGCTGTCATTGGTGTCGTCACTGTGTACACTGTAGCGAACACTGAAAGCAAGAGCATAAGAATAAATTTGAATTGAGCATCAACAGTTGTTTTGTGAAAAGCTCATCATTACATTAAATCCAAAAAATACGGAGGAGAAAGTGTCATGACATGAGGCTGTATGTATTCGGTGTCTGTTGGAAATTGGTACTTATTGAAAATACAACGGACTAATACGTTCAATTGGATATATTAACATGCAATTCGCGTGAACATGTGACTTCTTTTAAACACTCCCACACATGCTAGTTACACTTATTCAATGCCTAAAACTACAAATATCCCTAGTACATTTGGGAAATTTTGGAAAAAATATTAAAAAAACATAAAATTCAAATCAAAAAACAATTTAAACCAATTCTTATGGATAAATGGTTTTGATCTCTACTATAGGTACGAGGGCAGTTCTAAATGTTCTTAGTGTAACAATGATAAACAAGAGCTAGATTATTAAAATTATGTTATTTTTCAATAAAATCTCCTGAAACTTCAATGCACTGAGTCTAACTTTTTTCTAGCAATTCTATCCCTTGATTAAAATAATTTTCCTTAAGCTCCTCAAAATAATTACAGCTGGCATTGTATTTTCATTCGTAGTAAAACGTTTTGTAGAAGTCAAAGTCAACTAAATCAAGAGAACAAGGTGGTTGGGTGTTCAAGCTATTCGTACTTCAATTCGTTGAAATTTGCCATTGTTAAAACACTCTGTGGAATGGTGCGCTCTCTTGATGAAAATGTATTTTTTTGTGTTGTAAACCAGATAGCTTTTCTCGAATTTTCGTATTCAATGATCCAAAAAGTTACAATAATATTCCGAATTTATTGTTTTATATTTTTTGAATAGCCGATCAATAAAACAACTTTGTACCATGGATCCATGTTTCATCAACAGCTAATAAACGATGCTTTAAATCCATGTTACTTTGCTTAAATCGATACAAACCAGCTTGAGAAATTTTCACTCGAATGGGTTTTTGGTCAACTGTTAACAAATGCGGCACCCATCTTGTAGAAAGTTTTTCATTTGTAATTTTTGATGAAAAATAAATGCACTCGATCATTTTAAATGCCTATGGCATTATCTATTTCACGCACTTTCACTTGTTAGTCGTCTAATACCCCATAATGCACTTTAGCTATAACTTCCATGCAGTTTTTGGACGTCTACTTCGTTGTTCAATTCCAATGCTTACACGAACACTGTTATATACAGCAATCCAATTTTTAACTGTTGCATATGAAGGAGCACTTTCACCTAACACATTCACCATATCATTATAAATTCCCTGTCCCGATACACTTTTCTTATGTAAATATTTAATTACGCCACGAATTTCTACTTTTTCTTTTATAAAAAATCACTGAAGCGCTTTTTTGAACACCTGTTACAATACGAATGTGTTGACAGCTCCAAATGAAATTTAACATGTTTTCATACAACGGATGGAAGACACAGAGCTTTTTGCTGTTTATACCGTCGTGACTATGTCAGCCCTTGTATGCATATATTTAATTTATTTTTATATACCGGTTACTTGCTTAACGAAATTTGAATGAATTTATTAATATAGCTTTTCCGATGTAGAAAATATCCAGAAGAATGCACAATTAATAAGAAACATGTTAAGAACTGGAACCTATTTTAAATTTTGATTTT